>JARIHR010000063.1:0-521236 GCA_029281495.1 Mycena filopes | reverse complement strand
CTCTTGCCTTCATCGACCGACGTCTACGGCATCCTTTCTCGAAACTCCAAAACTCTGCCTTCAAAAGGTCGAGATTGCTATACCGTACTTTCCAACATAAGTATGTATATCTTCCGTGTAAACGACTTGCACTATTTGAACCTTCCAAGGAATCAATGCGAGTCTTGAATCATTCCTGGCGAGAATAAGTAATGCCGGCCTCAGCTATGCATTGCCTTTGACGTTTCCTCGCTTGGGTTACTAGCTCAGGTCTCTCGCGGTCTCTAGGCTCTGAGTTGTGCCTCAACCCAACTTGGTGCGTGTGAACTTGATTTGAATTTGAACCAAAAACTTGAAGTTGGAATTTTTGGCGCAGTTCAGGCTCCTATGCATGTACCGACTCAAGTTGATAATTTCCCTCCCATTCGCCCGTTGCCTTGTGAATCCCCTTACAGCCGCCCAACCCAACCCATAGAGTGGTTCAAATAGGCTCACTCAAAGTCAGTCATCTGACGGAAGTTCCCCTGGGCCGACAGCATTCGGGCTTAGCATAAAATGTTACAAAAACTCAACCACAAGTATGTATGAATTTCAACCAAAAGTCCAACACGACCCTATCTGAATAGGGGAGGCTTCTTTCAGGACTCGACTCAACCTCGCTTTGACTGATAGATACTTACACTTACTGTCATGTTCAAGTACCTCAAGAAATTTGGTTCAAGTCGAAAACCCATTTTGAACCCCGAACCATCGGCGCATCAAAGATCCTTGACGCGCAAACAACAGCAATTCCAACATGGTCCGTGCGCGGGCGGCCAAGTCACCATTACAACTCATACTTACCTTGATGGCATAGACCCCTTCATCTCCCGTGGTCTGTGGGGCGTAGGAACACTCCATTACACGGCGACCCTGTCCTTACAGAGTGTGCTTGCGCCTTGTATGTGCTTAGGTGCATGCACCGTCTCAATATTTCCCAGTCCCACCACGGCCACTCGGCTGGGTGGGCCATTTTTTTTCGCCAGTTGGCGGCACTAACCCTAACCCCAGTTACACTTGAGATAAATTGCTTTGACCTTCCTTGTTGGGCTTGACCTGCATAAGTGCCGGTGAATACGAGGACGTTGTGAGCATAGTTCTTGTCAAGTCTTTTTGTCAGAGTACCCCTGGACTACGATGAAGTTGTATGGACCCTTCGCCGGCAGATGGGATGAGAAAAAGGGGCCGAAGCAGAGGATGGATTCGGAGCCTGAAACTGCAGCAGGTAATTCTTCAGCAATTTTTCTCAACAATGTACATGTAGGTGAAAAAATTCAAAACATTTTCACTCCTTTTCCAGCACAAGGTAAAAAACTCGAAAGAAAGCTAGAAAATAGTGAAAATGTTTTGAATTCTTCACCAACTTTTTCAGAGACAAATTGCTGAAAAATAACCCACAGTTTCCACTGAAAATGGTGATAACTGATGACAAACTTGGATCTTACAACCAGTGATACGTGCAGACCTTTAGTTCACGAATAAATTCAGTGTTGATTTTGGGCCATCCAGACCCCATGCTTATCAGGCCTGACACTGCCTGATGATCGCCTGATCAGCACTTGGGTCAACCCTGATCAGGTAAATGTGGTTTTTCCGACACTGGTCCTGATCGAGGTGCGGAGTTCGTGTCCTGCACGTCCGCCTCAGTGTTTTAACTTCGAAAGTATCTCAGATACCGGCCGGCCTGCCCACCTGCCTCTCTCGCCACCCTCGAACTAACGAACTCAATACATCCCTTCATCTTCTTCAGACCCTTCGCGCAGAGCTTCCGTTCCAGCATACATCACATTGCACGAGGTACCTCTACCATGACTGGGTCAACACTTCCAACCGGATGACATATCTGGGTGCTATCTGCACTTTTAACGGCTGTATTAATGCCTTTCACGTCAACAATCCAACCAGTGCTCCTCTCGGTGGCCGTCAAGACGTAGCCTTACCACCTCTGCCTGCATAACCTTGGATTTATCCACCCGGTGCATTTGCCTCAGTCTCAGTGTGTATGTATGTATAGTCCTGGACATGGAAATTTTAGACCTTAGACAGGCACCATCCGAGTCGGAAACCCACGTGGCTGGGTATTTATGACGAGACTCGACACTGATGATACTTATGCTCAGAAATGGCGGTCAACGGAACTGAGTATTGGTATTGGTAGTTCGATCAATTTAGACTCACCTGGACCGTCTTTGGGCTTTGCCTTGCAGAAAATCCGAAAAGCAGCGGAAATTTGAAGAGCAAATTTGAACCGTGGGAAGCCTGTCAGGCATCTCGGCCTCCTTCAAATCGTGGACCGGCGTGAGTTGCTGAGCTCTCGTGTCTCCCTTGCTGGATTGGCCCTCTCTTTAGGTTGATTTTGAGCAGCCATCGGCGCCCCGACCGGTGGCCCGCCCAGGTGTGGTGCCGACTCATCCAGTGCAGCCATAACCATAAAAGTCCCGTATGACATTGCTGTTGCTTCTCCCTCTGGGATAGCCAATTACCAGCTAATTGTGGTTGTCACTTCTTCTTGCAGGTATTGAAATCGTTCCGTGTCCAATATATACTTGATAAATCACTACATCAAACATGTTCAAACATGATCTAGTCACCCGCATGTGAGACGGTATCACCGGTACAACGTTGTGACCAATTGGTTTGAATATGTGTATCTTCTTCCCGAACTTCCTTGATCCTGCCTCTAGGCTGCTGCACTGCAGCCAACATCTGTCCAAGGATCTACATACATATAGTCCCAACCCGAATTCTGACCAGGTCCAATTGTGCTGTGGACGGGGATGCGAGTGATCCTTACTTAATGTACAATTAATGTAGGCGAGAAATCCTTTCCTTTCTCTCGAATCTTCCCGTCATGGAGCTCTGCTGCCAAGGAACCCAGACCAGACAAATCCTTTTCCTTCTTATCCGTGGACATATGCATGCCCAGACATAAGCATGTCCCCCAGAAGCTGATGCATAGTGCCTAGCTTCGTGCCATACTTACCTTCTTTGAAGTTGCGCCAACTCAGTGCCAGTGTAACATGTGTGTGTACTTTCATATGCATGTAACGGAACCTGGCTGAGTGAGGTCTCATCCGCTCCTCATTGTACATCAGCACAAGTTGTCCTCACAGTCGCCCCGGTCGAATCCGAATTTAATGTATGCATGGACCTATGAAAGTACGATGATTGGTGCTCGCATCTGTTCTTGCGGTAAGTGAGTACTTCTTGTGACTTCCGGCCTCACGTCCGTAATTCATTCAGGTCTCGGTCTTAGACAACACTTGAAGATTTTATAATGAATTTGAGTGTTGAAGGTGGCTGGATTAGAGTGGGGGAAGCAGGAAGGCCTGGTGCATCCATTTTCCATCTGTCTTTATCCCCACTGTGATTCCCTCATCTACAATTTGGCATCTGGACATTGCCGCAAACACCAACACTAACCAACCAATATGTTGCTCGAATATCATGATGTATGGGATATGGTAGGTTCGGGAAGCGCACCTGCTCGGTCACAACATGCTGCTCAACCGGAACCTGAGAAGGGATGGAGACAGACCTAGGGTTATGGACGCAGGTGCAAACTATCTCCATTACATGTAATTCCCGTGTTCTATTATAACCTAGGTAGGCGAGTGGGGATCAATGATCAAGATAAAACTCAACCGGTACACACTCCTCACAGCAACAAGGAGCCCCATAAAACTACACAGGATTGATGTCTACCTTAAGTCGGACACTGGCGAAAACCTTGCCCCAAGTGTGTTGAATCAGATTGGGAACCTTACAACGTAACTTGAAGGCCTGGCACTCAATTTGAGACTCACTCATTGAATACCCAGTACTCTCCACAAGTAGGGCTGCCACCCGTCGATCGACGGGCACGGCCGTCGTTTTACGGCCCGTCGATTGGGATTTTTGAGGTCTGACGGGACGGGACGGTCAACGGGACGGCCGTCACGGCCGTGGCGACGGCTATTTTCCACTGAAGGGTGTTTTTCAAGCGGAGCATTGGTCTTGTGTGATGTATTGTAGTAACTTACCGCCAGTTTGTGTGCTGAATACTCTTTTGAACCTCCTTGAGCTCAGATAACGTACCAAATGCTTTTTTGAGTTGAAATATCGGCTTTCCTAAAGCGGAATGATGGTTCGGCGACCTCAGCAAAGTCCAGTCAAGGAGAGCAGACTCTCCCGTACATTCAGGCAGCCTAGAAAAGGTCAGAATAAATTCATAGGCCACAGAACTACGTCAAGCAACAGCATAAAAGTGAGTTTTCACCCAAAATAATTCGCCAGACCCGTCGACCGTTGACTTACCGTTCCGGGCC
The DNA here is from genome assembly GCA_029281495.1 of Mycena filopes. Classification (NCBI taxonomy): domain Eukaryota; kingdom Fungi; phylum Basidiomycota; class Agaricomycetes; order Agaricales; family Mycenaceae; genus Mycena; species Mycena filopes. The sequence goes on along the minus strand of JARIHR010000063.1, from coordinate 516,911 downwards.
GTCTTTCGACGGCCCGTTTTTGGGCGGGCAAAATCTCCAACGGGACGGGCACGGCACCCGTCGAACGGGTGCCGTCGAACCGTCGGAACGGCAACGGGCGGCAGCCCTATCCACAAGATCCATACATTTGTTGAGGCTCAGCAAACGGGCAGCAAATTCAAGATGATTTTCCGACAGGGTGAACTGGGAGCTTTGTTCAAGAGCTGCAAGGCAGAATTACAGCATGAGTTGGCTTTCTTTTCAGTGAGTACCCTTGGTTCTGGAAGACTCCAATAGCTAAGGGGGGGGGAAAAAAACAGATTACAACTGTGAATATGATCGCCGATATGCAAGCAAAGGTGGAGGCCAAACACCAGAAAGTCCTCAATGTAATTGAGACACTCTCTAGCTCCGACTCAGCATCTTCTGTATGTTTGAGCCATTTGCTTTGACAATTAGTGCTTAGTCTAATGTTCTGGCAGATCAGCAAGATGTACTCTGGATCCTTTGTAAGGTAAGTGTTCAGGGATCCATTTTCTGTGTTGTGCTTACTGGAATCTAAGCTCCACCTCAATCTCAATGCTGCCAGCAAGCACACAAATCTTTCATGGCCATGAATCAGAGCTGGCAGATATTCTTAAGCTCTTCAATCAAGGAACTCCACACATTGCTATCTTAGGTGCAGGCGGGATGGGCAAGACAAGCTTGGCCAAAGCAGTCCTGCACGAGGACACAATTGCAGGCAGATACACCCAGTATCGGTTCTTTATCCCATGTGATAAAGCTGGAAGCACAGCAGAACTTGCTTCTCTCATCGGTGCACACCTCGGACTGAAATCAGGGAGGGATATGACTGGCACTGTTCTCCAGCATCTCAGTCAGAGCCCACCTAGTCTCCTGGTTCTTGATAACCTTGAAACACTCTGGGAGCCAGTTGAGTTTCGCAAGGAGATTGAGGAGTTCCTGTCTCTTCTTGCAGATATACCTACACTGTCTTTGTTGGTTTGTTGAGGCCTTATCATTTCCAGCACATTTTTACTCACCAGAGCTCAGGTTACAATGCGGGGAGCGGAAAGGCCATCCAAAGTGCAGTGGACCAGACCTTTCTTGCTGCCTCTGCGGCCTCTAGCTCAGGATGCCGCTCAAAGGGTGTTCCAAGACATTGCAGATGATGGGCATTTGCCAGAAGAGGTCAACCAGGTCCTCCAGCTGGCAGACAATGTGCCCCTTGCAATTTGCCTTTTGGCTTCTTTGGTCGATGTGGAAGGCTGCTCCAGGGTTTTATCCCGCTGGCAAACTGAAAAGACCTCAATGATTTCAGATGGCCATGACAAAAAATCAAACATAGAACTATCCATCTCACTCTCACTCTCCAGCCCAAGGATTACCTCCATGCCTCATGCTCGTGATCTCCTAAGCCTTATGGCTATCCTTCCCGATGGACTCTCAGATGCAGAGCTTCAAAAAGTACACCTTCCACTGCAAAATATTCTAGGATGCAAGGCTGCACTGGTTCGCACGGCTTTAGCCTACATTGATGAGCACAAACGACTCAAGATGCTCATACCCATCCAGGAATACATGCAGCAGCTCCTTCCCCCCACGGATCAGATGATTACTCCACTTCTTCAACACTTCCAGGAGCTTCTTGAGGTCCACAGAATACATCAGGGCCAGAAGTCTGCTACCATGTTGGTAACCCAAGTAAAATCAAACTTTACTAATATCCACAACCTCTTCCGGCATGATCTGTATTCTGAACATGCTGAGTTCAGAGATACTGTTTCTCAAATATGTGATCTGAATCGCTTCAGCCGCATTGAAGGACGAGGGAAAATATCTCTGCTGGAAGAACTCAGTGGTTTTGCTCCCAAGTTTGACCACTACTCACATGTCACATTACGGAAGCAGTGAAGTCCTGGATTTTTGGTTCTATTTCCAACTCAAAAGCCCTGATTGCTCAGGGCATTGAACACCTTCACCACTGTGATGATCCTGTGCTCAAAGGTATGTTTGTGCTAAAGTTTTGTTGAATAGACACTAAAAGGGCTTTGCAGCCCGCTTCTATGATGCTATCGCAAACTATCACTTGCACCATGACCATGACATCCCATCTGCAATTGAATTCCATGGAATAGCCCTCCACCTGGCAGAGATAGGGGGAGATGCCACAACCCAAGTTAATATACTTAATCACCTGGCATCGGTGAAATGGTTGCTTGGTGACTATCCTGCCGGTCAAGCCTATGCCCAACAGTCACAACAAATTAGCCAGATCCATGGGAATCTGTTCCAAGAAGCAGGGGCACTATACGAAGAGAGCTTATCCTGCCAATCACTAGGAAGTTATGCAAAGTGCTCAAACTGATTGACAGAGCCAGGAGTCTTTTACCCCTGTGTGGCATGGCCTCTGGCAATTTTGCCTATGATCTCATGAGTGGATTGGGAGAAGTTCATAAATTGAAATCTGAATATGAGGAAGCACACAAAATTCACAGTCACATTCTCCAAGAAGCACTGGCCCACAACCCACGCCTCCATGGCTTTGCCCTGCTCAACCTGGCTGAGGTTGAGGTCTCAATGGGTGTTGCACATCATGAGATACAACATAGGCTCGATGCAATCCAAACCATTGTGGATAATACTGGGGAGGCACGGTTGGGAACTCTGTCCAAAGCGATTCATGCAGATGTCAATCTGCGAGAGGAGAATATGGTGGCCTTATCACTGTTTTGCAAGTGTCTGAAGTTGGGATGGGGGAATGACTATGAGGTGATGGCTTTCTGTCTGGAGAGGCTTGGAGACATTTGTCGTTGGGAAGGTTTCCACCATGATCCCTCTTGGAGCACAATTTTCCTGGTCCACTCTCTCAAGCAGAAAGAGAGGCTCGGAATTCATAAAGCTCTCCAATTTATTGGAGACATTTTTCTCAAAGATGGGGATGAAGTCACAGCTACTTCTCTGTTCAACCTTGCCTTGGATGGTTTCACCCAGATGGACGTCCACCGTAGCAGGGCAGAATGTCTCATCCGACTTGGAGATATCTCCAAACAGAATGCCGACCCATCAAAGGCTCTGGAACTGTGGAAGATGGCAAAACCCCTTTTTGGACGGTCATCCCAGATGAAACGGGTTGCTGATATTGAGAGAAGAGTTACTGAGATGGAGCTCAGTGAGGAAATGAAGTTGGTGAAGCTGGCACAGCTCACTGCACCCACAGGAAAAGTCGAGGGAACAGAGCTTGAACTCCCTGAGACTGTGGATATGGCCCTCAAGGTGAAGGAAAGCATGATTACTGGCTAAATTTCCGAGAATTGAATCTGATGTGGAAAATTATTTATACTTGTATCGTTCTTGTTAGAGTTTATTTATTGCATTGATTTCCGTGGCTTGGTTAAGTCCCAGATTCACCGAACTGAAGAGACTGTCAGTAAAACCCAGACCTCAAAAGTACACTCTCGTAGGTCTCTGACATTCAACTCATCATACTCAATTCCTATCCTACAGCTGCTCCTAAAAAGTATGAGACAAGCCTCCACAAGATGGTCCCTTTGCTTTGCTCCAAGAAGCTGCCTGTCACCAGAGTGAACCGGATTTTCTATGGTTCAATATCTTCAGTGGCATGTGCTGATCACTTTATGTGTGCCTACCTAACCCAATGATGAGCGCTGACCGCCGAATCCGATCAACCTTCGATGCAAACACGACCACCTGCGCCAGATTTATTGTTCAACACGTCCTCCGCATGTTGTTTCACGTCCTCCGCATGTTGTTTCACGCGTCGTCCACAATTTTGACCTCCCTTTTGTCACGCACTTGCCATATCTCCGACATCATCACGTCTCCGAGCCATTTCCCTGGCCTCATTCATGTTCAAAATTTGTCTCCACCTTCTTTCGGGATTTGCAAATGTATTGATGGACTCGGATATGGACCTTCGTAATTACATTTCATTGGTTCAGACTCATTTCCACTTTTATCTTACCTGCAGTATATATTGTGCATGTAACTTTGCCACACAAAATATAGAAGAACTGTTTCCCCGCATTTCGTGTCTCCAGCGGTTCCCCGTCGCACATCCTCTTGGCCCTCGTCGCTGCCGCAGAGTGTTGCATTCACCTCACTTCCTCACCTTTCCACGAGTCTCGAGCTTCGTTGAGCCCACTTGCACACACACACACGCACGCACGCACCTCGCTTTGCTTCTCTCGCCAGCCCAACTTTAGGGCTTCGTCTCGTCGTCCACGACACCATTCAGATATATTTTTACGCACATTGTTTTTTACGGATGCGCAGCGAGGAGCATCACATCACCAAGTGAGGGGCAGAGGCCAGAAGCATGTGATGTGGAAAAGAAGATATGAAGCACACGCGATGGCTCTTGAAGGTTCCAAGACACAGTCAACTCGTGTGCACTGCCTACCCAGATTATTAGTAACGGTCAAGGTAGATGCTTCGACCGCGCTTCAGACACACCTCACCCGGTGCTTCAAGAGTGCTTCAGGAATGAATTCAGGAGCTGAAGCATGGGTAAAGCGAAATTTACCTTGACCGTTATGTTTTGAATGGCACTTCAGAGACGCTTCAAAAGCGCTTCACGTGAATCACGTCCCGAAGGTACATCATTGATGTCCATCAGAGTGAAGTGTTGCTTGAAGCGAAACCTGAAGCGCGTAAAGCGCCTCCAGAGGCGTTTCGATGCTTTGCTAACACTTCAAAATTTGGTGCTTTTCCCACGCTTTAATGGTTCTTGAAGCACCTCTGAAGCACAACGTCGAAGCGCCTCTAAAGTGTCTACCTTGACCGCCACTATTGTAGCACGCTGTTATATCCGAATGGCGGGGCAGAGTGCTTTCGGCCGGGGAGCGTGGAGTGACCGGAAATGACCGGTGACGGGGACGAGTGACCGGCGGACGAGCTTTTAAGGCAATCGCGACAGAGGTGCTGCGCGAGCCCCTACTACGTATCCCAAGACTGAGCAGAGGACGACCGGTAGGATGACCGGTGCCGGAGGGGTACAATCGGATTTCTTCACAGAGGAGAAGTGAAGAGAACGTTTATTATCAGACTGAAGAACAAGGATGTAGACTACGAGATTAAATAGTATAAAGCTTATTGTATATGTATAAGGGGTAAGAAGTAGGAACCATGTGGAAGTAACAATAGGAGGTGATTCCAAATGGGGTTAGAGTGGCGAACACAATAACAGAGAAGTCTTGAACAATAAGGATGAGGTCCATTGGCCATAGGCTGAGGGCCTGGTGATTGTATGGCGCAAGGATGGTGCGATAAGACTCTAGAAGATCCCACGAGTATCCACCGGTCGGCCGGGACCGGTCGAGTGGCCGGTACCGGTCGAGTGACCGGTGACTACTTGGAGATTTCTGGTGACGTCCTGGGCGTGTGCGTGCACGGATATAACAGTATCCCCCTCTTAGGTTCGGATCCCAGACGAACCTAACCGGTGTTGACCGGTCAGACCGGTGGATCGAAGATAAGAGCTGGAGGATAGCAGCGTGATGCGCCAGGACGTGAATCAAGAACGTGTGCTTCTGGATGAGCTTGAAGAATTTTCTCGACCAGGTCGGAGTCGGAAAATTTTCAAACTCCGACTCCGCAGCGGAGTCTGAACAGCGGGTATATCAACACGTGGTTGACGTAAGCGTGAAAATTTTCTTCTCTTCCACCACCACCACCACCACCAACCGCAACATGTCCACCACCACACACCCAACCAACACCAACGCCGGCGGCGCTGGCGACGACGGTGAGGACCACCGTCGTCGCCCCGGTAGCGACAAGGGCAACGCAGCGGGGAGCGGGCGGAAGGGTAAGGGCAAGGGCAAGGCGAGGCAAACGGCGGGAAGCGGAGGAGGAGGAGCGGAAACAGCTGGAGGAGAAACGGAAGAGGGGCGAGGACAAGAGGGAGGAGCTGTTGTCGCAGCGGCAGAGGGTGGTGCAGGAGAACATCGACCGCGGGATTCCGGCTCGCTCGCGCTGATGGCGCGGGCGATTGCGGAGATCGAGGTGATCACCGGGTTGTCGGCCGAGGCGGCCGATGATTACGTAGAGGACCCGTTGGTCCTGCCCACCATCGTGACCCAGGACGATGACCGGTCGCCGACCGAATCGGGCATCTCGGAGCCGGACGAGCCCAATACCGAGGACGATAGCGACCGCGAGTTGTCAAAGCGGAAAAGTGAGTGATCTTGTTTATTTGATTATTTGCGAACCGGTCGTGACCGGTCGCATGATTTAGGTTGCGAACCGGTCGTGACCGGTCGCATGATTTAGGTTGCGACCAATGCAAGAAGCACGGCACAGCGTGCATCGTGCCCCCTGGCAAGGGGCAGTGCAACGCGTGCGCGCAGCGGAAGGGGAAGTGCTCGAGGGTTCCGCCCGAGAAACGCACCAACCGCCGCAACTACCGCGAGGAGCGAGCAGCGAGGCGCGCAGGGATCGAGCCACCGGTCGCGTCCGGTTCCAAGAAACGCGGCCGGGAGTCCACCGGGAGCCCTGGTCCATCGCGCGGCACCAAGCGCCTGAGGCGTTCGACCAGGGCTGACCGGTCGGAACCGGTCCTTCCCGAGATCCTTCCGGAGGGTCCCCGCACCCGGATCCAAGACCTCGCCGCGCACGTCCGGGGGTTGGAGCGTCAGATCGAGACGCTCACCACCTGGAACAACCACCTGCGCACCGTGGTCACGTACGACCGCGAGGTGCTGCACGAGGTTGTTCGTGTGTTGGTGGAACTGCTGCCGGAGTCGACCGGCTTTGTGCGGGCTAACGACCTGCTCCACCGGTTCGATACCCCGTGGCAGGTTTACGTCGACCGGGACGGACTTTTCCACATTCGGCGTGGGACGGGCTTGGTGTACCAGAGGGAGGAGGAGGACGAGGAAGAGCATGAGGAGGAGGCGAAGGATGATGGAGGAGATGACGAGGAAGACAAGGAGGACGCACCGGTCGCACCGGCGAGGCCGGTGGGACCGGTCGAGAAGGCGCTCTATTCCACCGACGACATTGTCGATTGGAATGAGCATACCGAGCGCGCGCGCCGTGTGGCAGCTGCTGCGCGCATCGTCTCGTCGCCCGAGTCGGAGGAGGAGATGGATACTCGACCGGACGGACCGGTCGAGGAGGTTTGGGGTGGAATTGCGGCGGACGCTGAGGGGGTTGAGTTGGGGGATGTGGACGTGGAGATGGGCGTTGGTGGAGGCGAGGGTTCGGACAGCGAGTCCGAGGAGGAGTTGGGAGGGCGACCGGTCACACCGACGGGTGCACCGGCCGTTACCGGTGGGGTCGATGCGGTGCAGAGCGGTGGACCGGTCGAGACCGGTGGGTCGGGGTCGGGCGAGACGGGTCCAGGAACATCGGACCAGGGGTGGAGCGAGATGCGCGAGAGTCTCGCTACCATTAACCGCTCCGCCTTCGCCCCTCGCACGAAACCCGCGACCTCGACCTTCAAGCGCGAGGAGGTCGAGACCCCAATGCCCGTGGCGTCCGGTTCGGGTGGGGGAATGGAAGCGCCGGTGGAACCGGTCGGTGGAGGAGGAGAAGGGCCGATGAACGTCGAGACGCCGACGACGCCGCCTCCTGCCCCAACCGCAGCCGTGGCGGGACCGGTAGCTCCGGTTGTCAAGTTCGAGCCGCTCGACGACGAGCTGATCCATTCGACCGAGTGGCCGGAGGGCTGGATTGTGCGCGACGAACTCGATGAACACGGGAATCCGGTCGTGGTGGTTGAGGTTCCGGACGATGATTGAACATTTACTTGCGATAATGGACTTTGCCTTTTGAGTAGTCGATTTCTTGGTCTTTTGTAGATTTTGTATTTGTAGGTTTTCTTGGCAACCCAAAATGTAAATATCGCTTTCTTGATGATAACCGTGTGAGCGGGAACCGGATTGAGTGAACCGGAATGAACCGGTTTGTGACTGAGGTGACCGGTGGATGCCGGTCAAGTCGATAGAGTAGACCATTAAGTCATAAGTCGCAATAGAGTTGTGAGACCGATTATAATGGCTTTTTTGGCACAGTTGACACAGTGTAAGTCTTGAACGACCGCCGGTATGACCGGAGGTGCGTATACAGTGATCATTGAGTGCTGGCATCGATTTCGTATAGCGAAATGACAATAGACAGCGACCTGAGCACCGGTAAGATGGACTACCGGTGGCGACCGGTCGGTCTTTCTTTGGCGTTATCGACGGATGTGTGATGAAGTCCAAGAGTATTTTCGGTGAATTTTGGCGAATAATCGAGCATTTTACTGCTGAAAATTGCCGAAAATTACTCAGAACCCATGAGTGAGCCAGAGCGTATCCCCCTCTTAAGGGTAGACTTCCCATAGGCTACCATAGGTTTATTTCCGAAGAAAATCATCATGGATGGACAGAGAGTTGCCGATGGAGAGGCAACTGGGATGGACGACGTGAACCTCGACCGGTGGATACCGGTCAAAGAGCGTAAGGATACCGCGAGGGGCGGATAGCCCGTAGCGATTCGGAATGCAACCGGTGGAGTTGAAGAGTTCACCGGTCCTCCGACGAGGGCTTGGTGGAACAGCGTTGATTAGACGGTCCGTATAGCTCTTACACGCCAATAAAGGACTTGGGTTTATCTCCAATCCGATGGTTGTCGGGGATTTATGAAGAGAGTTTGATCGAAGACCGGCGCCAGGCCGGACGTTCGAGGGAGGTAGAGGATGCTACCGGTGGCTTCGTGGAAGTGGCCGCTTCCATTGACCAACCAGAGCGGATGTCCCGAGGGACGGAGGTTGTACCGAGGTACCAAGAGACCAGTCGGTGGAGCCGGTTCCCGATGGGGAGACCGGTGTCGGCTTGGTATGAGAACAGGAGGCAAGAACGTTTCCTATGGGACAACGTATTTCGGCTTCGAGAGCCCAGAGTACCACCGGACGGAACCGGTAGTGTCGATGGTGAGGGTGTCAGAATTGGTGGCGAAGGGATTAATCCCCGTTCCTCGTGGAACTGCCACAACAATATCCGGTCTCATGACCGGTCGTGCGCGCACTAGATATCCTTGAGTGCCCGAATCGGAGTGTCGATGCAACCGCATGCTCGACGGAGCATATAGTGAGGTGCTATCATTTTCCTGATTTTGAGGTCCCTTGAATTTCTCGAAGACGTTGACACGATTCCACGGCAGGATTGCCGGTGGAACAACACCATGGTCGGATGACAGAGAGTCGATTAATGGATGTGGATGGCTGAGATGGATTAAGGGGAAGATTGCCCATGGACCGGAGTCCGCCGGAGAATACCGGTTGTCGACGAACACCGACCGGTCGAGACCGGAGGGTGGATGTCGAGACGGTATTGACCGTGTTCCCGCATACGAAGAGTTCCAGAACCGTAGATTGAAGAAACGTACTAGTACAGTTGTTCCGAGGTAGAGAAAATGTTCGTATTGAACGCGGGGGTTGAACCCCGAGGCAACCCCGAAGGATTGAGTCTAGATCGGTTGCGCGATCATGAACCCGTAGAGTAGACGTCGTAATATGAGCGAGAGGATGTATGTCGTGAGAGGTGTGCGTGTATCTTGATGTTTTGAGATCTCGTCAAAGCTCCGGAGGCCACGCATTGCGACCGGAGGCGTGTCAGAGACGCGCATGTGCAGCAGCAAGCGCCTAGGCGCGAGAGGATGTGCCAGCGGCGTCCTCGCCAGCTCCGGTTGACGACCGGTGCCCGGTCATGTTGACCGTGAAGCGATGGAGCCGATTGCATCGCTTGATGCGGTGATTGGCCGACCCGCAATAGCGGCAGAGGTTCAGAGTCTTCCGGCGAAGACGCTCTTCCTCCCGGAGGTGACCGGAGGCTCGCCCTTCAGTCTCCAGAAGTCCAGCCGCAGCAGCAGAGCGTTTAAGCTGTGCGCGCAGGCTCGGAGAGGTCGTGGGGACATGATAACCCACGTCCACGGAGATTGGTGAGAGAGGCGGAGTCGACCGGTACTCGATGGGAAGGGAGATGAGCGAGGGCATGCCGGAGGATGTTTCCGACGGAGTCTCGACTGGTGGAGGCAACAAGCACGGGAATAGAGCATGGGAAGAGCAGTCGCAGGCGACCGGTTGTGAATCAAGGGGACCGGAGTCACCGGTGGGTGTTCCGAAGAACCCTTGAGCGCACCGGGCCCAGTCTGCTTGGTCCGGCTCCTGAGCCGCCCGGAGGTCCTCTTCTCGCTGCCAGTGCTGGAGATCCAAGCGCCGGACGAGCGAGACGAGACCGGAGTAGGTGGAAGGGAAGCTCGTGAGGTGCTTGAGCTCGAGCGTGATCCGGTAGGGCAGAGCAGACCAGAGAGCGTGCATGATCGCAGTCTCGGTCCATTCCAGATGGCCCTTGATCCCCTCGAAATCCTGGAGAAAAGTGGTGAAGCGGTCACCAGTTTTCATCCGGAGATTCCGGAGACGACCCTCAGCGTGGGTCGTCCAATCCTCTCCGTTGAACACGTCGATGAATTCCTCGGTGAACACGGAAAAGTTCCCGTGCCACGAGTGAACCACCGGCGAGTTCACCGGGAAGTACGACGTCGCCTCATCCCGGAGCATGGACAGGACGAATGCGATCTTGTCATCGTCCGTCCGGTACTGCCGGGGGTGCAAACCGATGTAGGTATAGCACTGGGCGATGAACGCTTCCGCGTCTGCGGTGTTGCCACCGTCGAACGTGTGAGGGAAGACGTATGTCCCCGGTCGGTCACCGGTAGTACTGACCGGTGGGACCGGAGCGTCGGCGACAGGAGGAGAGGAGGGGGTGAGAGACTCAAACTCGGCCTGGAAGGGCGAGTCAGAGTTGTTCTCAAAGTAACCGGAGATGCAGGAGAGGGAGTGGGAAGTCGAGATGGAGGGTACTCCAGGGAGAGGTCGACCGGAAGGTCCTCGATGATGGTACGCGGAATGGATTCGGCGTCCAAGGCAGCGAACGGATGTTCAGCCGCGATGTCGAGGGTCCGGAGCTGCTCCCGGACGGTCTTAACTCGACCGGGGACCAACCGAGGATCAGTGGTGACCGGTGGAGCCTTGACTTTCACGACGAGAGTAGCCATGCCTCCATGACGGAACGGCATCGGAATGGTGACGATGCGGTCCATCGGTAGAGGCGCCGGTACGACCGGAGGGGATGGAGATTCGGAGTCGGAGGAAAAATGAAGTAGCCCTGCAGCGGCGAGGAGCTGTCGGAGCGATCCGAGACAAGCTCGACTGAGGGACTACGGCTTCGGAGGTGTGCTGACATGGCGAAGGATACGAAGCAGTGAGTCTGATAATACTGTTATATCCGAATGGCGGGGCAGAGTGCTTTCGGCCGGGGAGCGTGGAGTGACCGGAATGACCGGTGACGGGGACGAGTGACCGGCGGACGAGCTTTTCAGGCAATCGCGACAGAGGTGCTGCGCGAGCCCCTACTACGTATCCCAAGACTGAGCAGAGGACGACCGGTAGGATGACCGGTGCCGGAGGTACAATCGGATTTCTTCACAGAGGAGAAGTGAAGAGAACGTTTATTATCAGACTGAAGAACAAGGATGTAGACTACGAGATTAAATAGTATAAAGCTTATTGTATATGTATAAGGGGTAAGAAGTAGGAACCATGTGGAAGTAACAATAGGAGGTGATTCCAAATGGGGTTAGAGTGGCGAACACAATAACAGAGAAGTCTTGAACAATAAGGATGAGGTCCATTGGCCATAGGCTGAGGGCCTGGTGATTGTATGGCGCAAGGATGGTGCGATAAGACTCTAGAAGATCCCACGAGTATCCACCGGTCGGCCGGGACCGGTCGAGTGGCCGGTACCGGTCGAGTGACCGGTGACTACTTGGAGATTTCTGGTGACGTCCTGGGCGTGTGCGTGCACGGATATAACACACGCAGGAATCCCCCATATTTGAGATACTGGGGGGGGGGGGTTGTATTATACTTGTCAGGTCCACAACATGAACAACGAGTTTACGGAAAGGATACAATGTAGTATCCACTAGCAGTTACCCGTGTCTTCGCCACGGACAGAACACGTAACGTTGAAAGTTATACAGCGTGGATTCATAGAAATACAATTTCGTAGAGATGGCAGGTACGTAGTTCAATGAGTGCGGCGAGAGCGCCCGTTCGAGGAACCTTCCCCCTTATCCTCCTGCGCCTCCTCAGCGGCCCTGTCATCCGCGGTTTTGCGCTTCTTCGACGCCGGCTCATCCGCACTGCCTTGACTGCCAAAGAACCCGGTAAATTTGAGGCTTGCTGGGGTACCCTGAGCTAGGAGGCAGTGAACGGAAAGCCAACTTTTGGAAAAAAGACGTACAAAGCTTGGTAGGGCTCTCCTCCGCTTTCGGGCGGGGGGCCCGACTGGCCCACGAAGATGACGGTGTCGACGTCGATGATAAAGTGTTTGACGGTCTTGTCCTCGTTACGCTCGAGACCCGTCAAGAATCCAGTGACAACGACGGACTTTCCTTTATTGGGAACGGGCTTGTACTTCTTGAATCTAGGAGTGTCGGGGATGAGGCAGCGTGCCGGAAAGGCCTCCAACGACCTGGTTACAGCAAGATACTGCTCCGCATGTACCTCGAAAGTGGCGTCGTCGCGGTTGATGTTGGTGGCCACGCCACAAACGGCAATGGAGCTCCTGTTGCACAGGTCGAAGCTCTCGGGGGACCCGAGCGGCGCGAGCTAGCGGAGACGTGAGCGCGCCATATGCAGCAAAAACAGCGGACACTTACCGAGAAGATATCCCCCATGATGTGGTAATCGACCGGGGTGAGGGTTTGGGAATACACCTCGACCGTGGGGTGGTCCGTGCGACCTGAAATTCATAAGGCCTTCAAATTGGGCGAGACTCAATCGCGAACTCACACGAATTCCGACAGCATAACAGCCGACTTCCGCAAAGGTGAGATTATTCTCGTTGAAGTAGCGGAAGGATCCGATTAAAGCGGGCTCCGTGGAAGGGAGAAAGAGTTGGCCATCGAAGACAGTCGTCTTTGTCTTCGGTATGACGCGAGGGTTCTCGAGAACGGCGAGACGTGGAGAGTGGTGGAAGACATCGGGTGGAAAGGTTGAGTGGGTGAAGTTTGAGTGGGGAGCGGCGAGAAGGGCGCTCTTTTATGCGCCTTAGAGACGATACGTCAGCGGAGAGTGTGCTGCGGAGTAGAGTAGGACGTCCACCGATGTGCCGCAGAACAGGAGAGGAACTTACGCGAGGTTAGGGCGCGAATGATATACAGTCATGTTACCGTCCCCCATTTTTTCCGTCACCCCACCGCGAAGTGGGGCCCAGTGGGGTGGTGGAGCATCCGAGTGAAGTCACCATACGTCGGCCATGACGATTAGACTCCACTTCACGGCAACCAACCGCGACGGAATATATTCGCGGGCAACGCAGGATCCCACTGAGCAAAAATGGAGCGCCGTCAAGAATCCGAGTCCGCATCGTAGTCATGGACTTGGGACCTGTTCAGTCTGACATGCATTCTGTCCCGCAATATTACCTTGAACATTTCCTGCAGCGAGACACACTTCCCAGTGCAAGTTCAACTCAGTCCACTCGGGCGGGGGAGAAAGATCTGGTCCCTGTAAGTCATTGCAGGATCAGGTTGTATGCTCTGAACGATGTTTTGTTCCCACAGAAGCGGGGACTCGGACATATCCACTTCCTTCGTTGGTTGGATGAGTCGGAGCGGAGACAGAAGAAGAATTGAACGGAACAGTGTGGCTGTGCAAATCCATCAAACAGTGTGCGGAGGGAGTCGAGGCCATATAATATTCTTGTATTAGTCGGGGGAATGGGAAATAATGTGGTTCGAAGTTTTATAATGTTTCAGAACTATACAGGAAGCTACTGGAATATTTGAGGGAATACAACATTCAATGTACGATTATGCCGCGATCCGCGCGGTAGGTAAAAGGACTTTGACGCGGTTTCGGGACGTGGCGCGGGACAAAGCCACATAGAGTTGACCATGTGTGAAAACGGGGACACGAAGGTCGACACCCACATACCTAACCGACTGGCCCTGTGCTTTGTTGATGGAAATTGCGAATGCAAGACGGACGGGGGAACTGAAGTCGGGAGAGGATGAAGGCGAAGTCGTTGGTGTTACCCGATGGTGTCATGGTGATTCGGGGGATGAATGCAATCTCGCCATTGTGCTCACCGCCGAGGATCTCTGCCTCCAAAACCCTGTCCGACATTCGTCGCACAACCAGTCGTGTGCCGTTGCAAAGGCCGGCACCGGGCGCCAGATTCCGTAGGAGGATGATGGGGCATCCGACCTTCAACGACAGTTCCCCAGGTGCAAGACCGGATGCGTCCAGAGAGCGTAGGTACTCCGCGGGCATTGCGTCGTTGACTTGAGGGTCATCCGCACCTGCTTCGGTAGTGATTTTGTCGGCACTGATGAAGGTCCGGCGCTCCCCCACCATGCGACCCAGAACATTGTCGTTGAGCCCATCAACATCCCCGTTTCGTGCCGCGAGAATAGAACGTTCAAGAAAGTAGCTCGGCGGCGGGGTCGGGCCATCGATACCGGGGAATATAGAGTCAATGAGATTTTCACCGTCGCGGGTAATGATATCGTCGGGGAGCGCCAGAGTGCCATCGGCTGGGTCGTTCAACCTGCCGTGCCCAACATCAAGAAGCCATTCAGCGAACCGCTCTTCCTCGGGACCAACATCGAGGCGCATATTGTGCGTCAAATTGAGAACCTCGACGTGCTCCCAGAGGTAAGATCGGAAGATGGAGGCGTTGAGAATTTCCTCCTGCGTGCCTTTCGGTACGACAGGAAGAATCTGCTTCGGATCACCACCTAATACGGTTGTTGGTTTCACTACATCGAGGAGCTGAAAGGCACTTACCGAGTACGACCGTCAGCCCGCCATACAATTTATTGTTCCCCATGATATCTCGAAGAGTACGATCGACCGCCTCATGGCATTTGCGGTCGTGCATTGGGGCCTCGTCCCAAATCACCAGTCTCGTGAGGCGGAGCATTGCAGCACGCATGCTTTCCTTGGGAATTGAGCAGGTAGATTCATCAGTCAGGCCTTCGATGGGTATTTTGAAGACCGAATGGGCAGTTCGTCCACCCTTGAGCAGGAGGGCCGCAATTCCGGATGACGCGACGCAGAGCACAATACAGTACTCCCCTCGCAAATGATGCGCCAGGGTATTGTAGACAAATGTCTTGCCGGTGCCTCCCGCGCCGCTGAGGAAAAAGACCTTTCCCAGATTGCCCTCGACCGAATTAAGGATGGTATCAAACGCCGCCCGCTGCTCCGCGTTCATTCGGTCGACGTTTGCGCGGGCACGGGCTCGTTCATCCGCCTGGTTGTAATCCAACTGTTCCGCGACCAGGGGATTATCGACTGCGGCGGCCCAATTGCGTTGCGGCAGGGGCATTTCGAAGTCCGCAAGTGATTGCCCGCTCTCCTGCAGAAGTTTGTTGAGCAGGAAGAGACCGTAGTCGTAAACATCGGCTTCTGATGGGTTCTCAAAAGCCATAGCCCGCAGACGGTGGTCGAGATCATCGCAAATATGCTCGCGAAACTCCTCCCACAGTCTCTTCGGGTCGGAGGGGCTGCAGAACAACAGCAACGTAACGAACAATTGGCGTAAACGGGTACCGGTTTGCATTCCTGCAGCCTCGGCCAGGCAGAGACGCCATTCACCGTCGTCTTGCAGGATTCCGCGGGCCAGACAGGCCTGTCGATAAGTCTCACGACGAACACCTGCAGGGGAAGGTGAGTGACCCATATATGGTGTCGAAAAGAATTTTACCTTGGTAGGAGTACAAATCTTCGTGCGACCGTGGGCCGTTAACTATCGTGAGGAGGGTTCTAAGGTAGAACCGCTCTCCACTCGATGGGGCGACAAAATACATCCTTCCCAACGCCCAGCCCTTCTTCCGAATTGCCCACCGCGGCGGTTTTGGTTGATCCTTCCACACAAAGTATTGCGGAAATTCCTGGTATGTGTACCGCCGTGCTATTTCACCAAGGGCGCCATCGTCGCGATTGGCCGCAAAGAATGCCTGCAGCTTGCTGACCTCAGTGGCCGCGCGCTGGAGGACCTTGTCGGCGTCCTCGCCCGGGTTGAATGTAACCATATGCTGGCCGGCAAGATGAACGGGTAAACGAACGACGTTGGGGATCTGAGTGTGCATGTCGAACTGGAAGATTCGCCACGCAGCCTCTGACGGCCCAATATAACGGCCATCGATATATGTCTTGATTTCATTCCGGTCGACCTCGAGAGTGGCGTGGTCACCGCCCTTGTGAATATACTTGAACGGGTATTTGATCGATTTGACCGTCGCCGCGCACTCCACGTTAATATGGCAGTCGTACTTCGCGGAGAGGTAGGGATTATATGGGACGATCCATGAATTATCGACCGTGTGGCGGCCGACCTCGTAGGCCCGACCGTCCTCGGGTCGGTGATAGAGAGGGTAACCGTCCGTATTCATCGACGTGTGGGGCTGGAACGGCTTGGGAAAATATTTGGTGCACTTGTTCTTCTCCATGCAAGGCGCCCGCGGGTTCAAGGCACCGCATGGGCCATGCACCATGCACCGTTGGACGGTTTCGAAGAGGAGGGGTTGCGTTCCTGGGTCCGGCCATTTGGCGGAGATGATGGTGTCGATGTCGTCGGGGCTCAACAGCTTCCAACCGTTCTTCAGAAATATCAGGATGTGCATATGGGGCAAACCGCGTTTCTGAAATTCGATAGTGTAGACGTAGGCGGCGCATTCCCCGAAGATGCCGTCCTTGTAAATTTCCTTGATGATGAGCTGCTTCTTCATTTGGAAGACGCGGGCGACCAGCTCTGGACGATCATACGATGTTTGTCCTCGGAGGAGCGCGCGCGTAATCTCTGCCCACTGCGGGTTCGCGGTGACGGTGATAAAAAGATCGACCTGCAGGCATACATTAAGATCAGGAACGGTGCGTCGAATTTTCGTACCTTGCGATAATACCGCGCTATTGCCATCGCATCCTGATATCGCTGCTGCATATGCCGTGGACCCCCAATATAAGACGAAGGGAGAATGCAGCGCCTCCCGAGTTCGTTCAAATCCACATCGTCGTCGCGGTTCGAGATTGCGTCCTCCAACCCATTGTACAGCGATGCGCGGATCTTCTTTTGGTTAGTACCGGATCTGTGTGAGGCGCCGAGGCTCCTTTCCGGCCTCCGCAGCGAGATACAGGTCCCGATGCCATCCGTGCTCGCCCCGCGGGAACAGCAAAACGTAGTAGAGGGGACTGTAGGCGGGGTGAAGGTCGGAGATACGGAGCATGGGAGAATTGGAAGGTGCGCGTTTGCGCAGAATGATATCACGCCCGTCACCAGAGGCGCCGTCGCCCGGCAGAACAACAGCGACCTCCTCGGCGGTGGGCAGATTGTATCGGCGACGGTCGTTCCCCGGGACGACGCAAAGCCTGACCTCGGCGTCCTCCACATCTTCGCCCAGGTCGTCGAGAATCTCGTAAGCCTGTTGGTAAACCGCGGCGTACGCGTGGGTCCCAGAAAGCAGTACCTGGAGGCTCTGCATCGTGTCCTGGCGAAGGTTGCTGTTTCGGTTCATGCGCTGCTGCAAGGTGACCGTTGGATCGTACATGTATAGCTGCGAGTAGGATGGCGCGACACCGTCCGGGGCGGTGAGCGCACCAGAGAGATGGTAGAGGTTGCCCTGGATCCGAAAGACCCACGCGTTGGGGCCATGTCTGTTGATATTCTTGTCGTCGGACACGCCGAGTGAGGTGAAGGCGAGCGCAGAATTATACTGCGTGATATGAGTACGAAATTCGACTGCCTGCGCGTCGGCGCCGACGAACAGTCGTCGCAGTGGCTCGGGTGGGGCTTCGAGGGTCTCAAGCTGCACTTTTCTGTGGTCGCAGCACATCCCGAAGTCAGAGCCGCCGATTACCGACGACTTGAGTACGCGCTCATCCTTCCAATGAAGAGCGCTGCAATTGGAGCACTCTACATTCATAGGGCCACAGTCATGGCGGGACACTGGATCATGGTACTCTTGGCGACCTGCGAGGAATACTTGCTCTCGACGCGGCGCACGCGGACGTCTCGGCCGCTCTGGCAGCGAATTTCAATTGAGACGCGGGGACAACGAAAAAACCACGCACCATTTCCCGCGTTAGCATTGGCTCTAATCCCCTGTATAGGTTGGCGCTGAGTGGGTGGGGGAGTCATGAGACCGTTGTTAAGTGCCTTGAGAGTCCCGTCAGCACACGAACAGCAGGTTCGTCCTGAGGTTTGCTAACTTACCTGCAGCACTCGCGAGGGTTGATTGAGCGGGGCTGCTCTCGGATTCATGGGAGCTAAAGTACATCGTTAAGCGGGCATGCAGAGCTCTAGAAGCAAGTGACACACCATCTATGTCCATGGCCATCTGTCTATTAGCCTCCTCGTTTCTCCGTCGCGCCTGCTGAGCGCGAGATCTGGCTGCATTGCGCGGCGGCGGGGTAGATTCACCGCGCTCACGCCTTTCTCTCGCTCGGCGACGCTTTTGCGTGATTGATTGGGCGGATTGTGGCGGAACATTCTCGCTTCCCGCTGGTGGATGCTCAAGGTCCAGCGCATTCGGGACGCGTCGTCGGCGGGGGCTTGATTCCGTGTTTGCGCGCAAGTCGCGCAGGACGCGGCGTTCGTTGTTGTGATGACGCCGAGGGGTACTCGGTAGGGTCGGTGGACTATTTACATTGTCAGTCCAGCCTGGGTGGATTGAGCAGCAGACGCACCTCATATGTACTGTAGTCGCGTCGAGGTTTTTGAAGATCAGCATTATCTGTCGAATCTCGACTTGAGGTGACTTGGGCTTGGGCTTATGTGCAAGGTGTATGGTTGAGAGAGATATATATTCATCGTTAGGTACAGTACACCGTACACGGGACCGGGAATGGGAGCGGTGGAGTGGTGGGGCTGGTGGAGCACAGAGTCTGACAGGTGGCGGTGAACGGGAGGTACCGTGTTTGGCTGTTGACTCCGATTCGGATTCTTTCTGATAACTCCGATAGTGGAGTTCTGCCCCACTTTGACGTTTGTCCTCGACACCCACCTCTTTTCTTATATAGATACAGACATACAGAAGTCCACAAGACCCTAACCGAGCACACACCGATTCCAGTCTGTGAACTGGCCGGCCAGTTTTTGTTCTGCTGGCTGGACTCAGGGGCAACCTCGTGGGCCCTCACCTCCTAGCAAATGAATGCTGGAGTACGGGTACGGTGATGAGCCGGCCAGCAAACCAGGTGTGAAAACGGCAAATTTTGTCAATTTTATATCTGTAATATTCAGCTAGGAGGCGTTATCCAATACAGGGCTAGTACGAGGTCCGAGTAGCTAGCCAAGGGACAGTAGCGTTGGGGTATTAAGTTGCGAGGTCACTTGAAGGCAGTTAACGGCTGAATGGTCCACCAAGCTGGTAAAAGCTTTTACTCCAAACTGACTTTTTCAACCAACCCTAAGGGTTCGTGGGAGTCGGGCATTCTTCCTATGATCAAGGACATGTAAAACTATCCATCCATGGAGTCAGAGACCAAGGGGTGGGCGGTACAAATTATGAAGTGGGTAGCTAGGGCTGGAACGGTCATACCGATGGGATAAACCCAGTTCAACTTGACAGTTGGCCGAGTGGTACTATGATGACTTGTTCATATGGACAGCAGCGATGGTCTAGAACGGTCTAGGCCAGGCACGAGGAGACTCAGAGGAAGGCATTCGGGAATAGATGCGCTATCACGCTTGGACCGTTTATTATTAGTTTCTGGTTCGGTCCCGGGCATGTGGAGCTAGCAACGGGATGATGGGCTGTGTATCTTGACGTGAAACAAGGGGTGACCATGTGGCAGGTTGCATTCCGAATCTGAGTCAATCGGAGTTGCAGCGGCAGCAGTGTGCCGAGGTTGGAGATTATACCAAGTTTTAGTTTATATTCTCTATTTATTTCCATTTAGATTTCAGATTGTGTACAATACACCGGTTGGGAAATCCACATTTTTCACCACTATTTACGGTGAAAACTGTGGCTAATTATTCAGCAATTTTTCCCAACAAACATAGGTGAAAAATTCAAAACATTTCCACCGCTTTTCCAGTACAAGGTGAAAAACTCAAAAGAAAGCCAGAAAACGGTGAAAATGTTTTGAATTCTTCATCAACCTTTTCAGAGAAAAATTGCTGAAAAATAACCCACAGTTTTCACCGGAAATGGTGACGAAAAACTTGAATTTCTCAACCAGTGATAGGATAGTTTAGGTACGAGACTCGAGTCCGCCACTTCGCGGATCAGGGCCTTGGCGCTAGGATATTATCCAGATTCAGTTTCGGTATATACTTGTATTTGGTATGTTGAAAGTAGTATAAAGTAGGCAGTGGCTCACCAGTGGAGGCCAGTGGACCGTCCCCTTTCAGACCAGGAGCGTAGCAGACAAGCACGTGTCTCCGACTTGGAAGTCTACGAGTTCATTCGGTGTACATTTGGGTGTCAATTTGATATGTTTGTGTCCATCTGCGAATCAATATTGTGTTGGTTATAAATTTGTGAAAGCGATCTAAGATACTGCGGACAGCGTTCAGCGACAGCGGAAAGAGGACAGCGACAGCGGTTTAGCGTTACCACAAAGTTTATCAGCGAATAATCGAGATTTGGTTCGGCAGTTGGGATTGAGATTAAGTCTTCACTTTAGTGAAACCAGACATAAACACCCGGTCTTCAGCACCACCTACAAACTTGTAGTAACCCAAAAACTCTCCCAAGAGTTCAGTTGGAAAGCATTCGAGAGCCAGTCGGTCGAAAATCAGACTTCGTCGAGTAAAAGCTTTTACCTCGGATTCAATATTTTGCCGCTATTGCCACAGCCATAATACTTTGGTTGGAACCCCACGAACTACGAGGTAGAAGCCGTTGAGTAGTGTGTGTGTTGGAAGTGTGGTTTTGATCCATTTTGCAAAGCTCTTTTGAGTTAGTAGATTGGGTTTAGAGCTCATCCCGAGGCACCGCGCGCTCGCAAGCAAAGCCCGTCAACGGGAGGATTCCTCCTCCCAGGGATAACTCTCCCGAAGTCCACCAGTCCACAGAAAGCTATTGCATGTCGTCCCTTTGCACCGTGCATGTGAGAGGCCGCCAACAAATTAATTTCCGGAGACACACGAGTTTCAAGGTCAATTCGTATCCGGGTATTGACCACGGAGCAGTGTCCTCAGTGCTTCTGGGTGTCTCAACTCTATTCAGAGGAGGCGCCAGGGACGGTACCGTCTCCTCCGGCCATGCACAAAGGGAGCAGACAGTCGTTCGACCTTCCAAGTTTATCCCAGTGCCAAGGGGGAACGGCAGCAGTGGGTCAACCCCATAAGGCAATGGGGCTAGAACGGCGGCGACGAGCAGAACGAAAGACGGCGTGCCAGAGACAGTTCGATAGAGCAATAGGATAGACTCGGACCACGGTGTTGCCAAGTGCATGTAGGCAAAGCACTGTGAAAAGGAAGTGTCATGAATTTCATGATGTTGTTCATGATTTTTCACAATGAAATTCATGATGTTTTACCCGGAAATTCCTTACCTTTCAACATGATTTCATAACGAAACATCATGAACGAGGGTGTTGAACTTCATGACGAATATAGGAACATTCATGATGGGTATTTCATGATGTTTTGTCGTGAATTCAACATGATTCACCATGAATAATGGCTGGTCTAAAACCGAAAAAAAAGACAATAGGAATAGTACCAGCAGCATCCTGGAAAATATTGGGAGGTCATCACCTGAGTCTTGCACCTTGTTCGAGACACCGGGTTCAGGCTCCACCCAGCTCCACAGCCTGGGAAATCTGGGAGGACGATGAATTCATGTCGAAACATCAGGAATTCATGATGTTCAGAAAACAGCCAAAATTTGCTAAGTTCACCATCATGAATCCCTGATGAATCCCGTCATGAAATTCAGCATTGTGTTCGTGACGAACCACCATGAAACTTGAACTTCATGACGAATCCTTTTCACAGTGAAGGATCAGACGAAACCAGCCAGAAACGAGCTGGATGCAGGCACTTCTCCTGGATGAGTTCCCACCGCGCACAGAGCCCCCAGAAGACACAGAGAAGTTTGTTCAGGAGTAGTATGGTTGATGACCATTGTGGAATGGTTTATGACCGTTGAAGAATCACAGCGCCGGGGCCTAAATAAAAAGGGACTTTAAATTAGCTCCGGTATGCAAAGTATTGTAAACCGATTAAAGTGGCTCTAAACGCTATCTTAAATGTTTGATTTCAGACACAACTAAATGCAATTTTATTCCTGTTATTAAACTTGGAAATTAGGAACTCACTTAAGTACCCATTAAGTTAGTAAGCACGTACTCTTATTGGCTGCCCACTAACTTAATGGGTACTTAAGTGAGTTCCTAATTTCCAAGTTTAATAACAGGAATAAAATTGCATTTAGTTGTGTTCGAAATCAAACATTTAAGATAGCGTTTAGAGCCACTTTAATATCGGTTTACAATACTTTACATACCGGAGCTAACTTAAAGTCCCTTTTTATTTAGGCCCCGGCGCTGTGAATGGTTTATGACCGTTGAGAGTGTTTTTGAAAATTCAACATGGTGGTTCCACCAAGGTCAAATGTGGTGGCAGAAAGCAAGTACAATTCCGTTCAAATCGACAGTCACGCGTCACGTGGGACCTTTTTTATTGCGGCAATATTTTTTTATCAAATTATGGGATTTAAAATTGTCGGAAAATGTCGGGGGTCGTGTCGAATTGAAAGAAATTGTACAGTAATCCTGGCATGCCCAACCCCATATCCCATACATATCCAAGTGAGATATGGGTTGGTTGGCGTTGGTGACGGGGATATATAGCATGATAAACCCGACATAAGTTTTCAGGAATAAGCCGCTTCACAGCTTGATTCATTTTGCTTCATTTTAGCTATCCAGTTACTGGATGGCAACCATTCCATCAACTCTGCATTCCCTGTCCTCAAATACTTTGAACCCGACTTGGATTGAGCAAATTATATTCAACCGTGGGAAGCAACAATCAACTTGGAATCTTCGTGCTCCACTAGCTGCCTATTGCATTTTGGGAAGGCTTCAGGGTCAGAGGGCATTTCTACTAGGGGTGCTCAATTCTTAACTCGTCGACTCAACTCGTACTTTTATTTGTTCGAAATAAATAAAGATTAAAGCTCCGCGTGATGGCGGCACTGGCTGCCGATGTCACCCGTTCTGGAAGGATAAGATCTATGCCTCGCACCAGCAAGACAGACACCCAAGGCGACCTTCTGCACCTTGCGGAGACCTTGCTGGTCACATCGATTGCCCTCGAGGATGACGATGATGCTGACTCGCTGGGTTATGAAGAAGATGAGGCTGAATTCCTTGAAGACGACATCACGGACATCCTCGATCTCGCAGCACTCAACTGGATGGAAATTGTCCATTGCATGACCGGGGATGGTTCTCGGGGAACATATAACCAAATCCCAAAGTCTGCTGACTTCTTCTCGGTGTGTCTGCGGGCCCCGGATCGAGAGTTTCGCCATATGTTCCGGTATGTCTGGCCTGGAGTTGTACCTTAACTCTGAGCCAGTGTGGGCCGGGATATGTTCGATTATCTGGTCGAGAGGCTCTCCATCAACCCCATCTTTCAATCAACCGGACGACGGTCGCAGCGTCATGTGAAGTATCAGCTTGGGTGCTTCCTAGTACGTTACGGTGCAATCGGTTCAGATACACTGGGAACAGCACAAAAGCTCTCCATTGGCTTTGGAACAGTATTCCTGTACTGTCGGAGAGTTACCCGGGCTGTACGTGAACTGCGTCCCGAGTTTGTGGGCTGGCCAACTCCGGAGCGGAAACTTGTTAGCAAACAAAACATCAAAGACCGCTCTGGTTTCTACCGATGTCTAGGAAGCGGTGACGGCTCACTCCTCTATTTTTTGGATGCGCCTATCGAGGAGGGCCATCTGTACATGTCCCGGAAGAAGGCTTTTGCAGTGAGTTATCGAGTACACCGAGTGGCCAACACTGACCATACCCTACAGACAAATATGCAGGCCACTGTTGATCATGAGAAGAAATTCACATCCTTTGAACTGGGTTGGCCCGGCGCTGTAACGGATACAAAGATATGGAAAAACTCTGATTTGTGGCAACGGCGTCACGCTTACTTTGCCAATGGTGAGTACATCCTCGTTGATAAAGGTGCGTCACGGTCATCCAAGGCTATAGCCTTGCAATCAGCTCAATAGTTGACAACAGGATACCCCTCAACACCCTTCACGATACGCCCATTCAACGAGCCGGAACTTGCGGCCGCAAGTAATCTGGACAGGGAACACAAGCATGCATTCAACCAGCGACTTTCCGGTATTCGGATCACGGTTGAACATGCCTTCGGTCTGCTTAAAGGCCGATTCCCGTGCCTCCGCGGAATGGGTCAACATAAACATATCCAGGATGTTTACCGGGTCATCGAGGCCCTCCTTGTCCTCCACAACATGGCAATTGACCTCAAGGATAAGCCCGATGAAACCTGGGTAATCACGGAGGACCTCGACGAGCCAGACAACAATAACGACGGAGACCGTACGGTGATAGATGTCGTTGGGGTGGCACAAGTCCCGGCACACGAAACAGATTTGTGGCTTAAGGAAGAAGGGCGCAGAAAGCGTCTTCGATTGTTCAATCAGGTGTTCTAACTAGGTTACGATGGACTATCTACGTGTCAAGCTATTAGCACTAGATTAAGGGCGAGAAACAGAGAAATCAATTTTTGAAAAGATTCAACAAGAACCCATTAGCGGCGTCTTTGACCTCGGCGCTCACACCAGCATCGGAAAGAACTGCGCGCGCCATATCCGCCTTCGCCTTGTCCGCCTCCGTTTTGACCCGCGACTGCTCCAACTCGAACTTCTGGCGGTCCAACTGCCCCCTCTCCTCGATCGCCTTCGACCTCTTCTCCTCGGACACCATCTTGATCTTCAGTAGCTCGCTGATCGTGCTGAACGAGTTGCTGGTCTGAGTGCGAAGCTGAGTGGCCGGGGTATGCTTCCGCTCGGAGACAACTGCCGCCGCCGCCTTGCGAGGGGCAGGAGTCTTGGGCTCGCGGGGGGTGGGATTGATGTCGTCGTCGGAGTGTTGACTCAGGTCGGCGGTCGCGTCGTCGTCAAGATCGGAAATTGCAGAGGCGGAGCTGCGTACAACCTGCTGCGCAACCTTCGGATTTTTCCCGTAGCTGGGGGATCAATTAGAACGCGAAAACATCGACTGATAGAGGTTAGCGTACCGAGCGTTGAACAAATCCAACCAGCCGTGTTTCTCCCACGCCAAAATTGTCTCTGGCTTGAGAGCCCCAACGGTTAGTGCAGCTTTGCGAGCACCCTTGAGACGATGGGCGAGGACAGCCAGGGGATCGTTGGAGTCGGGATCTCCCCCTCCATTGCCGGTGAAAGCCTCAAAGGCGCGGATCCAGGAGTAGATGTCTTTGGAACGCCCCACAGACCTTGGATGGATTTTGCGGTGCGCCCACTGTCCGCGTAGACGACTTCTTCACACTGGAAATTTATTGTAAGCGGCGGTGAAGAGTAGCACAATTATGACACACACCCGCTTGTAAACACGCCCCGGATTCGTTTTCAGCTGGTCAAAGCGGTGGTTGCCGTTGGTGTCGTCCCCGAGGAAGAAGGTATACACCTTCGTTTTCTCCTTGTCCGACCACGGCTTGTTCCGCGCGCCCTCGGCCTCGCTATCGGATGAGTCGTCGACGTCGATGGTGATGGGGGCGGGAATCGGGGGCTCGTTCTCCTTCTCCTTCTCTGTCGAGGTTATCAAAGCCTTCTGCTTCCTTTTGGTGGTCGTAGAAGATCTCGTAGAGGCAGCTGCTTTCGTCTTCGCGACCTTGGAAGCCGTCACGATGGCTGTCGTGTCTTTGCGAGGACGGCCGCGGGGCTGCTTCTGTGGTTTTACTGGAGATGGGGACGGGGACTTGACGCGTAGAGGAGACGATGGAGCGAACAGGTTGGGATCCAGGGGCCCGAAAGGAGCTTGGGCAGGACCACTCGACGGCGGCACTCCGCCGTAAAAGTGGTATGGCGCCAGTGTCGGACCGGCCATCTGCGGCGGAGGCGGAGGGAAGTAGCACATCTGTGATGCTCAGAGACAGTAATTGAATAGTATCTTACCACACACCTGATTTTGTGGGTCCATTCTCGTCGCGTCGCGTCGCGTGTCAAACCGACAGTTATGGCGTGAATAAGCTGCCAAAAGCGTGGGATCAGGAGCGTTATGGATCAAAGACACCGGAACTCACGTAAATACAAGAGGGCAAGAAAAACGAGGGAGGAGTGAGCTGGATGCAGCGGCAGTAGTGGAGCGGAAGAAAAGACGGGAGGCACTGTCAGGCTCGGATCAAGCGGAGATTTAAATCTTTATTTATTTCGAACAAATAAAAGCACGAGTTGAGTCGACGAGTTAAGAATTGAGCACCCCTATTACTCTGGATTCCTTATTTTGAGTCCGCATGTCGGTGAGTCCGCGTGATGATTGCGGAAACTGTGCAGTAGATATTATCCAACATCACCGAGATCGCCAATTCGCCGATGCTGGAATCCAGCAGCTGGATAAGCACATAAACAAGTAAATTCACACTTAGTGACATCTGGAAACGCGTTTTTCTGTGGTAGATGAGGGTCTAGCTGGATAGAGTCCCGGCATCGTGATAGGTGCCGATAGATCCGACGTTACGATGTAGATCGTGATAGACATTCGCAGTCTCCATAGACTTGCAAGTCTACTATATTCCTCCCCGTTCCACCTCATCCTACCCAGACTCCTCCCTACTATATGCAATCCTCTTCATGTGCATCTGAGTGCCATGACGCACTCGAGCCGACTGACTTAAATATCGGACTTTATCAAGATCGTCTTGTCACCGCCCTTTCTTCCCCCCACCTTCGTCTCTCACCTCGCGAGTCCAAGTTGCAATTGCAGTCCCTTCAGAACAAACTTTGTCCCCACTGGCACCCTCAAATTCTCGTGCCTCTCTTCCAGACATCAACTCGTCCCAAGTTTACCAGCATCAAGCCGCGATTCATCAAGGTTCAAGACGACATCAAGCCTCTCAAGACTGCCTCCTCATCCCCTCACACCTTCCTCCTCCCTCAAACCACTTCAAGTGTACTCTCGGCCCTTACTACGCCTCAATCCTCTGATCTTCGCTTGCGGATTGTTCCGGTCCGGGCTCTGTTCGTTTCCAACCCGCATTACCTAGAATATGTTGTCCCTGGTAGACGAGAATCAATTCGTTTTCATACATCCATACATTCTTTAGTGAAGGAGAGGAAGGAGGGGGGAAACGGACCAACCAGCCAAAATCCGAATGATAATTGCGGGCGGCGTCAGTGCACGTGGTTTACCGCCGAGTCTATGGAGGTCTACGCGAACTCTACCCGTAGACAAGTCCATCTATGTCGACTGTGATAGAAGGGGGGGGTAACTATGTCGGAAAAATCCCATTCGGCTTTAGTCGGCATTGAACCGGTTCCAAGCCGTTCGATGGCCCAATGCCTCGGACTGGGTTCCAACGCACAGTTCAGAATCCTCCATGCGGTTCCAAGCCACCGCGCGGGTTCCAACCTGTGCCATGGTTCAACGGGGCTTGAGAACCTTTTAACTAGTTCTATGGGTCTCAAACCCACCGGACGAAGCAAGGCAGGCGGCGCTGCCCGAAATTCCCATTATTTTAATACTTTGCGATACTTGCAATCCCCACGCGCAAAAAGAAGCGAAATTGAATATATTCAAGAAGTAATACGGGGTACAGGATGATATGAGCCGCGTTCGTGAGCGGGTGGTGTATTCAAGCCTGCGGGTAGATATCAACAGCGTGAGTCGATGACCGAGGGTGGCGAAGCAAGCGTACCAAGTGAGAATGTGGAGAAACTGAAGAAGAAGAATCAGCAAGGTAAGAAGGGCATAGATAGAGGACGTACCATATATACCACCGTCGCGCAAGACTCTGACTGCTCTAGCAGAGGTGCTGCGTAACGAAGCAATTAGCAGGGTTGCAGTGAAGGAAAGCCCAATGCATACCCAGTTGTCGCCGGTTGGCCTCAGCCTGCCAGAGTGGGAGCGAGGGGGATAGTCGGTGTGCACACATTGGGAGGGGGTTGGTGGTGGAGAGAAGGGAAGAGCGGTGGGAGTCTTTCGGTTGACTCGCTCGGTTGATATACTTACCCGCGGTGACATAACTTACTCCACGCTCCACCTCAACTCCAACTCGCTCCACCTCACCCAAAATATTCAACAATATGCAACATGCCGCTGCAGACCGAAACCTTTAGTTACAGGGAAGAACATAGTCAATTTCCTCACCCATTGTTCATGGGTTGGGTTTGAAAGAAACATTTCCGCCGCTTACGTTGGAACGGCATGGGTCAGGTTGAAACTCATGTCGGGGCTTTGAACAGGTGGAAACTCGACACGCCGGCTTTGTACGGCTTGGACCTGCATCAAAGGCTCCCCGCCACGGCTTGGAACCGCTTGGAAGCCGCTCCATGGTCCCATGCCGGACCATGCCGTTGCAAGCTAACCGGCGTTTTTCCGACATATGGCTCTATAAGCCTACCCAAGCCTATTGAGAGCTACCTAGGGAGGGTGTGTTTTCCAGATGGACTTACGAGGTGATCGAGATATCACGAGATGAATGGTCCGGCCTGATGAGCACAAGTGGGTCCGATGACTAAGAAACAAGAACTCGTAAAACCGACAGATCGGGTCGTCTCGGCATCACGCATCTTCGATCCAAGCAATGACAAACGTTCGTTCTTCCGCAACCTTGATCTCCTCGTATACTGATTGTGCCCTTGAGTTCAACGTCGCGGACTCGCGAACGTCGTACTTCGCCAATTTAGCCCATCATACCAAGATTAATCCTTGTTCCAATCCGCGCCCACCGTCTCCAGCCAATTGCAACAGCCATCCCTCCTCGACGCTCTACGCGGACGCGCAACATACGTTCTTCATCCTCACCAGCAACAATGTAGCACGCGCGCACCACCACGCCTCCCCGCCGCCGCTCATCTCCCGTGCGAGCACGTAAACAGGCCCAATTGAGTCGCAGGCAGACTCTGCACCGCGGCGCAATACGACTGCGGCCGATCAAACGCGCATCGTCACTACCACCCCTGCAACCTGGCACCCGCTGCGGCGGCCAACCTCCGCAAACGACACGCGCCTGCAGAGGTATTACGGCGACGCCGAATGGGTTGGGGATGCAGAGCAGCGTGCAAACAGCGTAATGGGGGGATTGGGCGAGAGGAGCTCATCAGATGCGTGGTGCGTGCTTTCCCTCTACCCCCATACCCATGCCCCCGTTCAGACCACGCTTGCACCGTCCTCCGCCCTGACCGAGCAACCTCGGCTCGGAACGCCACCACCACCATACGAACGACGACGACTCGCCCGCCGCACACTGCACCTGCAACGCACATGCTTCGCTCCATCTCGGTGCATCCTCGCCGCCGCCGGTGCCCGCGATCCCCTGCTCCCAGTCTACAGACAAGAAAAAGTGCTTGTCCGTTGTAGGACGGCGGCGGCTCTTCGACGCTCTCATGCACAATACGAAAACGAAAATGAGGACTGAGGCGAGGATTTGTTGGATGCGGTTCGAGGACACGCAGAAGGGGCTTTGGAAGAAGTTGGATTGGACTCGGAGAAGCTGGGTGGGTACGTGTCTTCTCTGCCTATACATGTCTCTCCGCACTCGACAACTAATACATCACATCTTCCTCAGCGTACCTTGCGTCCCGGCGTGTGTTATTCTCGAGACGGCAAGCTGCGATACGCAAGCAACACACACGGCGTCGCGCTCCCCGTCGTCAACTGCGCGCTCGACGCCTGTGCCTGGTACTCCGTCCACCCGCAACCCCCGCTCCAACGTTACGCTCCCGACCGCTGCAACACGCGCGTCCGTGGGCGGCGCCTCGACCGCATCCCTGCCGCGCCCCCTCGCGGATATCCACGTCTCTCGGCGCTACCGATACACAAGAGCACAGTGCCGTTTCCCTCCGATACGACGATGAGGTGGATGCGGAGGGTGCGGAGGGTGAGGGTGTGGAGGAGTCGACGCCCGGGTGGGGTACTGGAGATGGACGTGAGATTGGGCGATTGGACGAGGAGGAGCTTGCGTGCTTGCTGGGTAGGTGCGTATATCTTCTCTATTTAAATTTGCGTACCCGTGCTAAGTAATCCCCTTCATTTAGATTCCCTCACCGTAGTCCTTGTCATCTCCTCCGCCCCCGCCCCCGCCCTCGATCCCACTTGTCGTCGCGCGTCGTCGAGCGCGCACTTGACGCTTTGGTCGGCGCCCGCATTCACGACTCCGAGATCAGTGCAACATACACCATACGCCCACGCTCGCTGCGTGCGCGTGTCGCGTGTCGCGTCCGCGGGTGGAGTACCGCGATCGTGTCTCGTGTCCCCGGCGCGCATCCGCATCCTCGTGGCTCTCGATGCCCCTGCGCCAGTGGGCCGACGATGCGCGAGAGTATGGATTTGACTTGATGGCGAGGGCGTGGAGGTGGAGGACGATGACGAAGCCTGCGGGGGGTGCTAGAGGTGATTGTCGAGGGTGAAGCATTGGTTTGGACGCGGGACAACCTTGGTGAGTGCCTGCTCTACACCTTTGTATTCGCACTAACACTCAGAAAAATCAGGCTCACCTTCCGCGCCGCGCGCGTACTCCGCGCAAACATATCGCCCCCAAGCAACACACGATGACCACTAAGTAGCGGATGTTGAGGTGGAGGACTAAGGCGAAGCTCGCGGAGGGTGCTGGAGAGGGCAGCGTGCGGAAGGGATTGAATTGGACGCGCGGAGGAGTTGGTGCGTTCCTCCTCTACCTCTTTGTATTCGCGCTAACCACCGCGTTCTTCCAGAACCTGCGACGATTGGACCCCGGCGCTGACATCGACATACATACAACGGCGTACATACCATGGCCACTCGCAACACGCGCAACGCGGGCGATCCCCGCCGTCACGCTCCCTCACCTCGCTTCGCTCGTGCGTGCTCGACGCCTGGTACTCGTGTGTCCGTGGTTCGGTGGATCGACCTCGACGCCGTACTCGATAGGCTAGGGGGAGTGGTTAGGCTGACGATTCGCAAGAGGAAGAAGACTAGGGTGATGGGGGCGGTGGGCTGCGTATACGATGTGTTGGACGGCGAAGATGTGGAGGACGACGAGGGCGTGGAGGACGAAGAGGGCGCGAAGGATTGGTGGGTCTTCTTTAATAGTTATCTCTCTGCACTCGCGTTAACGAACGAACTCAGCGTCAGCTCACCTTGTGCTTTCTTTCGCCCGATCCGCATCGTCGTCGCGCGCGCACTTGACGACGTTTAGTCGGCACCCGCATCCACGGCTCCGAGACCAATCCGCCCCGCCCAGGGCCGCTTTGTGCGCGTGTCGCGTCCGTGGGTGCAGCACCCCGATCGTGTCCACAGCGCGCACCCTGATGGTTCTCGATACCTCGAGGCCCGGCGGCCAAGCGCGCACGGCTGTAGGATGCGCTTGACGACGAGGATGTGGAGATGGAGGTGGAGGTGGAGGACGACGTGACGACGAAACCCGGCGGGTGCTGGAGATGGATGAAGCGGTGGGGACTGGAGCGGGTGGGTGACCTCTCCCTTATATTCCCGCCTTCACGCTAACTAACGCTTGGTTTCAGATCAGTGCGCGCAGCTTCCTTGTGTTCTCCTTCACCATGACCATACACCAGATCCCCACCGTCACGCTCACTCTTCCCCCCGACGCCATGGAGGACGACGATTCTCATGGGGCGGGTGTAATGAGTCCGGTGGGCTACGGGCGATGCGTTTGACCGCGAGGGCGGGGAGGACAACGAAAGCGTGGAGGACGAAGAACGACGAGGGCGTGGAGGACGGCGAAGCCCACGGGGGCGGGGTGCAGATGAACGTCGGGTGGGGATCGGATTGGTAGGTCCCCCTCCTCTCATACTTGTATCTCCGCACTCGCGCGCTAAGCAACGAACTCAAAAGTAGTGGATAATACCCTCCTCTGTCCTGCGCCTACGTGAGATCCGCACCGTCATGCTCCCACTCGTACTCGACTGCGTGCTTGACGCGTAGTACTTCCTTCGCCTCAGCGCCCAGCATCCAGGGCCCCGGAACTCCACGACCGCTGCATGCGCGTGTCCGCGGGTACAAACGGTCGACCGCATCCCTGACGCGCATCCTGATGGTTCTCGATGCTTCCAGGCGCAGCGGCCAAGCACGACTGTTAGATGGGCTTGACGACGATGATGTGGAGGTGGAGGTGGAGAACGACGTCGGAGCCCGCGGAGGTGCTGAAGATAGCGGCATCAGGATGGGGTATTGGACGCGCGGAGAAACTTGGTGCGTACCTCTTCTGTATCCCTGCATTCGCGCTAACTAACACATTTCTTCCAGATGACACGCACCTTCCGCGCCGTGCGCGTACTCCGCATAAACACATCGCCCCCGAGCAACACACGATGAGTAGCGGAGGTGAAGGTGGAGGACTAAGACGAAGCCGGCGGGGCGTGCAGGAGAGGGACGTTTACGGTGGGGGACTGGATTGGACGCGCAGACAAGCTCGGGGCGTATATACTTCTCCGCATTCGCGTAACTAACGTGTTATTCCGGATCAGGCTCACCTTTGCACGTCGCGCGTCCGTCGACCCGACGACCACGGCATCCATACCATGATCACCAGCACGCGATGTACACGATCCGCATTGTCACCCTCCCTCACCTCGCTTCGCTCTTGCGTGCTCGACCCTGCTACTCGTGTGTCCGTGCATCGACCTCTTTGACGCCGAGGATGTGAAGGACGACGAGCGCATGGAGGACGGACCTCCGCATCTCTGCACTCGCGCTAACTAATGCTTTGTATTCAGATAACCTCCCCGTAGCCTTGTTCGAGCGCCCAGTAACCCCTGCTGCTTGCCCTTGATCCGCCCGACGCCGATGACACACGACCGCACACCCGGTGTGCACGCCTATGTTCTGAAGGGCACGGACGTCCAGGTGAGGGACAGCGCAGGGTCACCACGAACTCATGCTAATCCCTTCCTTTCATCACAAGCCTGCCGCAATTTATGGGCCCCAGCTCAAATTCGCATCATGGACGCGGGCGCGCGGATTATCCTCATCCTCGCGCTAGAATACGTGAGTGGGGAGTACCAACCTTCGGTATCTAGACAGCCCATAAAATTCACGATGTTGAAACTCACCCCGCATTCGACATAGCTATAGCCAGGGGAGGCTCACTGATGCACGATACATCAGTATACGCCAACCACCATGTATGTAGCCACGGCGGTCCCGGCTGTCCCATTCTAATTCCAATCGTATTCTCATCGGCTCTCGTTCTCCTCGCGCCAGGTCCAATTCGTCTTGGTCTCGGTCTTCGTCGTCCAAGTCGGAATCGGTGCGGTGACCCACCAGCTGGCGTCCTCTTTTTTATTGCCGCGACAAACGTCGACGCGAAATTAACATCCTCTGAGCGTGGGATTTGAATTCTCGCGCTGACAGTGGCTGGGTGTCGTATCTTCTTGTCGTACCGGTCTGCTGCAAATCCATTGACAACGAAACCGCGGTGTCCGAGTACTGACGTCGCGACATCGTACGCCCATCCCATATTATGTACCTTCAATGGGTGCGTTCATCCCTCCTCCCATCGTCTACGCACGCCGGTGAGCTCCCTGGGCCCTGGCCGCCCTCATCTCACTGGCATCAGGTCCTCATCAAGCTCGTATCAGCCGGCCCCGGCTCGGATTCGCATATGTACGTCGGAGGCGGACGTGTATTATCAACTATCATACGAATTACCCCCTTAGTACTCGATCGTCATGCCTTTGCCAGAAAGACGATGGAACGCACCATCATGATCTTGAAGTTTGAACATCCAGTTGAAACTTTGGCGTGACCAGTCGTGCTGGAGTTCATACCTCTCAGTGGTGTGGTGGTTTTGGTTTCGGAATCGAAAGGTTGAAAAGAAGTTTGCTCGTGTTTGTCGTGTTTGTCGGCAGTCTCCGTACGACGCAGTGACCCTCAAAGACCCCCCCTCAACTTGTCCCGTCGCGGGAAGCAGTTTAGGGTCATGGACGACCTCGAGAAAGGAACAACTTTACCCAACTCAAACCCTCAAGGTTCGACATTGATCTGGGTTGACACTGGCAGGTTCACTAATGTTACCGTATTACGTGCCAGTGCCATACAGCCCAGATGAATTGGAGGCTTCATGCGCCAAGATATGGGCAGTTTATATTTCTGAAGCGGACAAATACGATAAATCCCTGGTAGAGAGTTGGAGAGGGAATATGGACGGAATGCTGATCTTCGTACGAGATACAAAGCACTTACGGAGCGGGTTCTGAAATCCATCGACAGGCGGGCCTTTTTTCTGCAAGCTTGACGGCTTTCATTATTGAGAGCTACAAGACCCTCACACCAGACTCGGGTGACACCACGGCTGCACTGTTGAAGCAGATTTCTGGACAACTTGCAGCGAGTGCAAGTGGCACCACATTTGAGGTTCCTCCACAGGCCACCTTTGTGGGAGTCTATACTAGAAGGGTGCGAGTGCGACTCGGCCACTCACACTACTGGGTAGAGGAGTAGGATCAAAAGTGCGACTCGGGTTCGGCAGTGCGACTCGGGTGGAACTCAAATGTGATGCCCGATCAACCGCAACAGTTTGTTGCCGAGGGTATGGTAAAAGTGACGCGGGGCGCGACCTTCTAACTCTTAGACAACAACCTCCTCCATTGTTCTGTCCGCTCAGACGAGGTTCCCTTACTCGAATACCTCCAGATGCAAAAAGTCCGCCCTCAATTCTTTTGAATTCCGATACGGCGATGTCCGATTAGTGTTTTTTTGGCCCCAGAAGGACAGTCTTGCAGTTTATTTCTCATCCAATAGGAGCAGAACATGTTGAGATAAAGGTCTGACTCCGACTTGAGGCACAGCAAAACTTGTAAATACTTACTGACAATACCTTGGAGCAGTTGGTCCCATTTTGTGAGGTTACATCAGATCTCGAGGAACATGTGAGCTCACCAATCCAGTAGACAACGTCTTTGTGCACGAAACCATGCTTGAGCAAGGACTGGCAACACAAAGTACGTCCCACTAACTATTAGTGCTCGAATTCAACAACGCCGAGATGGCCGAGGTGCTTCCCACGGTTGACTTTTACTGTCACATCGATGCATCCTCCCAACTCTCGCATCACGTTGAAGAAAGAATACCCCCGGCGGTAATGAACGAAGATCCACTTCATTCATTGCCCTGCCCATGGAGCTGAAGAACCCCCCGGTTCTCTGGGTAAGGATTCAGTCTACTTGAAATCTGAGGCTTAACAGCATTCTGAAATACAACTCTGGCCCACGTGCTCAAACGATATTGCATAACTCAACTGTGCTTTCCTCCCAGCCCCATTCATGCCAATTTATGACCGCTTTGAGGGACTTGAAATTTCCATGAGAGTTGGAACACCCCCGGCGGGTAAACCGACCCCGCGAGCTCAGATCATTGCCGCCGACGGGCGTGCCGTAGTCCAAACTCCTGTGAACCAGATGAATCGCCCACGTTTAAAGACAGGCTTATCGTCTTGACGGGAGGGCGTGTCGCGCCGCCCCGGAATATCCTCAGACCGAGGTGAGATGATGATATCATCTGTCGGTTCCATCCTGAAAGTCCCCCTTCTTTTGAAATATGGTTGAAGTGTGTTGAGGTTGACTGCGAGGAAATTGGGGAGGGAGGACCGTCACTCCTGCAGTTGGGATGAAAAATGATCCATTGCACGTTGGGGGCATCTGTTCCAACGCGAGTTGACCGAAAATCAACTAACTCCACAGTTGCCACTGCGTTGGAAGATACTTAAGTCTAATAGCCACGAATCCGAGGGCCGCATCATCGACTGAGTTCGGTGGTACCCAAAACGCCTCAGCGGAGCTAGCCCAAAATTCGCCCCCAAAATTATGGCTACCCAACTTGGGCCACCGCGAGTACTCGAGTATTAGTATGTCGGATTTGTGTAGCCGCACACCAGCGTCTTCACATGACAAAATATATTTGGTGTCTTTGTTGACAGATAGACATGGCGCGTCTTGAGAGGTCAGTTGAGGTGGATGCGGTTCGACTCCGCCAGAGGACATGGGTACGCGGGGTGACGGCATTTTTGTGCGGAATGTCCCCGCGGTCGTGGATTTGAGGGTGAAGAATTGACGCGTTTGGGGAGTAAATAGCGGCAACGACAGAGCTTGACCAAGACGACGCAGGGCCTAAGTTGTGTCGATGGCTTCTTGAGACGTCTTCTTCCCGAGATGCAAGACTCCCACAGAGTATTTACAACGCGCATTGATCTCAGAATGAAGGACCGTGGGGTATGAGGGTGTGGGAGTGCACGAAAAGGCAAAGACTCTTCGATAGCCAGGGACTGCTCCTGAACCCGCTTTCCAGAATTCAACATCGCCGATATGCACGGTGTGTTTCTCACACCTGCCGTTTCCACTTGTACTGCCGTAGATTCAAGATATTTGCCCCGTATCGGCGTTGGGTATCGCTTCTCGTCCTCAAGCCCACTAGTGCTGTGAGATCCCCATCTTCCTTTCCCTCTTCATCATTCGTCCGGGGTCCCGGGTGGTCAACTCCGAAACGGTTGTTCCGGACACCTACCCTCGCTCGTATGCGGATCACGCAGTGAATGACGCGCTGATGTGTGAGGCTTGCCGAGTTGCACTGGGGTGGGGTCGAGTAGCACCAATGATCGCCCGAGTCGCACTACTCCTGGCCACTCGCACCGATCAAACTGCCATCAATGTGAGTGACTCAGTCGCACTCGCACCGTTCTCGTCAATCCTCCCTTTGTGGCCCCAGTCTCTTCAGTTGTCTGTAATGTCCTCTGGTTCACCAGTCTTGGCTTCAGTCTTGCATGTGCTTTGGTGGCCACCCTCGTGGAGCAATGGGCCCGGGACTTCATCCAAAGGGCCGAGATGCGCCCATCTCCGATCAAGCGTGCACGCATATTTTCCTATCTATACTATGGATTGAAGCGCTTCAACATGCATCTTGTCGTGGAAGTGGTGCCCCTTCTGCTCCACATGTCGCTTGTGCTGTTCTTTGCGGGACTCATTGCCTTTCTACTGCCTATACATGCAGCCATAATGGGAGTAGCAGCTGCACTGCTTGGGATAATTGTGGTCATGTACTGCTACCTCACCATCCTCCCCCTGCTATCCTTCGACTCCCCATACCGCACTCCTCTTTCCTCAGTTCTATGGCGTACCAACCAGCTTGGAAAATTGATGATATCCCATATTCGGGTGTGGGTTGGGCGGCAGCAGATTGGCAGAAGGACAGACGAGACAATGGTTGAGTGTATGATTCGCCAAGCAGTGCGGCCATCTGCAGAGCGCGATGACCGCGACCTCCGTGCCCTTACTTGGACAGTAAAGTCTTTAGTGGACAACACTGAGCTGGAGCCATTCATCAATGGGATCCCAGACATGTTGTGGGGTCCCAATGGTCGAAGATTCAAGCACAACCACCTCATCCATGCTCTAGTTAATGATCCTGATGTCCGGTTGGGTGGCCGCCTTCTTGAGCTCCTAGAATATTCAAATAGTGGCCTGCTGGCCACCCCCGACCAGTTACAGCACAAGATTTCATGCCTCAAGGCATTATGGGCCATGGGGACTCTGTCTGAGAGAGGTGCTCCATTGAACCTTCCATCCCAGCTTCTGCAAGCCACAGGTTGGATGACTAGTTCTGGAGCTGGTCCAGTTTCCAAGGGGATTTCACCCCATGTCCTTGCTGCTGAAGCTTCCCTCAAATGGTCACTGTTGTGTTGCTTTGATTTCCTTTGGGAGACCCTAGAATCTGATATCCAAATTTGTCTGCCCATCACGGACTTGACTTCACCTCGCACTTTTGAGCTTGACCCCATCGGAAAAGTGTTACGACAAATGTCGCAGGCTTGTCCTCCCTTCCTTCTACACATGGAGGGTATTCGAACTCTGTCCGTGGCAATTGCCGAATTGAACATTATGCCAGGAGCCTGGTCTCCCACCTCCTGGCTGGCAGATGTGCGGGTTTTTGCAAGTACACGAGAGAGTTTTTGGAATGATGCTCGACATGTAATTCTCACCGATGTACTTCAGGCCTCCCTCAGTTCATTGGAGGACCCGAGCACAACATTCGAGTTCCAGTTGATGCTTGACAAGTGCCTATCTTCCTTACCACCACCCTCAGCCTCTTCCTTGAACATTTATTCCAATTTGCTCCACTTTATTGCCCACCAGAATGCCAGTTCCCTCCCTGGCTACACTGTCCAGGTTATTGCAGTTATATTGTCCAACATTTTTTCAACTGAGGGGACAAAAGCACCTGTAAAAGTCACAAATTCTGCCATATTGTCATACCTCATATTGGCAGTCAATTCACATTCATCTGACTCAGCATTCATTGCCCTACAACAATGCAACATATATTACCTGTGGGAGGCTATCACTGAATATCTAAGCACCGGATGCCCAGGCCCAATCAATGCTCAAAGTACTTTGGAGGTTATGTGCCGGCTAAACTATTGGCTCTGGGGCAAGCACCCTGACCCTGGCCACAATCGGATTATGTCAACCTGGTCCACTCAGTTATCCACATTTGAGTCTTACCCATCCTGTCCTCCCTTAACATCAATGTTGGCATTGATCAGAGCTGAGGCTCTGAGAGCTTTGCGCCTCCAGAAGGTTCAATTCTCGGACCAGGTCTATTACCAGCAGCAAATCGACAACCTAACTCAAGCCGAGTGGGACAAGGGTGTGGCTCTCCTTTCACACCCGCTGCTTGTAGCAGCCCAGAAAAGAGTTGTGCATTTGGAGGCTCCCCTTACTGATCCCACCTTTGACTTTACGTACTATGAGGATGGCAACAAGAAACATGAGCAAGTTATGCACTTGCTCTCTTGCATGCAGGAAGCCATCTGGAATGCGCACGGTGTTCTATATGTTGAATTTCTCAAGGAGTGTAGCAATCCAGCACCACCCTACTATGCTGCAGAAACTCTCCAACAAATAACAGATGACTTTTACATCCCCAATGTAGACATTCAGCTCCAAAGGGACTTGGCTGACAGCATTTCCGCTCTCCTAGATGCTCGAAACACAACTCCAGAACACACCCGGATATGGAGATATCTCATCCCCGAATTGATGACAATTTATCGGTGGCCTGTTGATATCTACCATTATGGTAGGCATACATATGACCAAACTGCAATGCTGGTTCTCAAGAATGCACTCAGTGAGCCGGAGTCAGAGGTGTTATTGCGAGAGTCAAGGGGACAACACAAGTCTAAGGAGTTTATGATGTTTCTTGACACCAAAATAGTCCCCTCACCATCATCATCACATCACATTCATAATACTCCGCTGTATGTAGGCCGTTTGAGGCTAGGACTGCTGGACGTGCGTACAGGTGGATTGTAGTGTCTATTTGGTGGTTATGCGGTATTGTGTTTATAAGTAAGGAGCACTGGTTGAGAGATTCAAATTTTTAACCACTATTTTCGGTGAAAAATTCCTGCTATGTATATAGTAGGGTCTTGGGGGTTGATAAAAAAAAGTTTGAAAACCTATGTTTTGTGTCCGTAAAAGGAAATCCGTCCTCTCTTCCCATTTTCATCAATCACTGTATCATCAATCACTGTTCCCTTCCTCTGGTTCTTCCCTATTGTATCTTGTCACCATTTCGCACGAATACACCAAGAGCACCATGAAACCATGGCCACTGTCCCCATTCCATGGCCGCCTCCCGATGTAATTGCAGCTCTGGTTGAAAAATCGTCTGGCTACTTCATCTATGCTTCCACCGTCATCAGATTCATCGACAATAGAAATTTCAGGCCAACGGACCGTTTGAAGGCAATCACTGGCATGGAGGAGCCTGCTCCCGACTTTGAAGCCCCGTTTGCTGCTCTTGATCAGCTCTACAGTCAAATTCTCGCCGGTGTTTGGCGTCAACCTGGACTCCTGAAAATCTTGGATGTCCTTTACGATTGGGATGGCACTTCCAGTTAATCAGGTGGAGCAGCTTGTGGCGGCGACGTCCACCTCATTATTCGAGGTCTTCACTCAGTGTTCCAGGTACCTCAAGATGCTGAGCAGCCTATCCGCGTTCACCACGCATCATTTTTGGATTTCTTCCGCGATCCACAACGCTCGGCAATCTTCCATCTCAATTTGCAGGAGCGGTACCCACTTGTCCGTCGACTGCTTATGACACTTGCCTATGGGTCAAACAGTCCTGTCAGGCAGTGCATGTATGATCTTCTACTGGATGTGGTCACATTAATTTTGCTCATTTACTCCAACAGAAGTTCTCAAGGCGGCGCAGTGAGGGCAACATTCAAATATATAACTTCTGTTACACCATGCCACACCGGGCAGAGGGAGATTTCGCAAGAGCGCGAAAGGTGCACCGAAAGTTCGAGGGAATTTTGACATTCGTGCGGAAAATGCCGGACGAATGGCATAATTCCCGCACACTTTCAGTGCACCTTTCGCGCTGTCGCGAAATATCCCTTTGTTTGGATCCTGGGGACTGGTGGATCTGGTCCGCATATTTGACCTAGATTTACTTGCAGGTAGATTCAACACCCTGGTCCCTTCGGGACGATGTCCCGTTGGCGGTACCGATGATGTTGGGTTGGCTCAAGGCACGTAGGTCTCGGTGTTTCGATCTCAAGTGTTATTTGAACATGATTTCAGAGGAGTCGGTCAACACAATTTCAAGGTAAAGCCGTTGAGATACAAGATCTGCTTACGCTCTGGGGGACTACCAATCTCTTGTGGATGCTGAGCATTTATTCCCATCTCAACTCTCTGTCCACATTACTTCACTCCACCCGTATCCTTGTGGACTCGAGCCAGTGCTCAACCTATGGTAGGGGTTTTCCCTCGAGCTCATAGCGACTGGTTCGAGTCTAGGTTCCTTGAGGATTAGGAAGAGATAGCTATCATAGAGAAGAGTACAAGATGCGGGGGTTATCATACTTATCATACTTACTCGTGCAAGCCGCAAATATATTTACACCACTAGTAGTCGGTGAGGTTACTTATCCCGGTTTTGTGGTACGCAACTATACCACGATTGAGGTACAAGATTGTTGTTGTACCGTCTACCGTCCGTCTACGGGAGATCAAGCCAATTGCGGGTTTGAGCAAGGTGAAGTGGGGTTTGAAGTCTGCGGATCGCATCATTGTACGCAATTTGCTGGGCCAGTCAAAGTCCAAGGTAAGTGAAAGGTGGTAGTGTGGGACACTATCCAGATACAGGAATATATCGACGTTCACAAGTACATATATCTATACAGTAGAAATGAGCTTAAACGCATCCTTCAACCGCATCTCCCCTCTTCAATTTCCCCCGCATTTTTCCATAAGGCAGTGCTCACACAAGCATTGTACTCCCTGCCATTTACTACCAGCAATTCAAGCCTGTAATCACTTGCCTAGTAAATGATATTCAACCGTGCGAAATAACAATCAACTGGGAATCTTTCGTGCCCCACAGCTTCTCGCGCATTACGAAAATCTCAAAGCACATATCTATGGGTCTGAGAATATAAGCTCCTTATCTTGAGTCCAAACGCCGGCGGGTCTGAGCGATGATTGTGGACAGCAGTAAACATTATTCAACATCACCGATATCGCCGATGCCTGTCTGAACAAGCACATAAAGTACTAAATCCACACTTGAAGGGTCATCGAGCCACACATCAATACATTAGATACCAGCGCCGTTTATAGGAGCTTGAGCAGCATAAGCGCGTTCCAATCAAGAAACACGAAGCACGCCGCGGCAGCGCGATTAAATTGTGATTAAATGACTAGTACTACTGCACTTATAATAGAGCAGAGCACATATGCCTGTCCACACGACTAATCGTCGTCTTCCCACCTAGCCTTCCCTTCAGGTGGAATATACGCATATTCTGAGGACTTCCCCAATCGGGTCGTTGATCGGCATTTACGGCCAACTCCGCTTCCGGAACTTCCATCTCGAAATCTGTCTTCTCTCCTGCCTTGAGAATCCAGCGTCGTAGACTTGCGATTCACGGCGCTGGATTCTCAAGGGATCTGAACGTACATTCGAGTCCGCGCGTCCTTCCCGCTCCTCTTCCTCCCTCACCGGCAGCAAACACGTCCCCAGGGCCCAATGCGCCTTCTTTTTCCCTATGCACACCACCCCGCGCCGCGTGCCCCCGGATTGCTCTTGTTGCGACTGTGGCGCGTCGGCACCACCTTTACATGCTCGAACCTGGCGCCGACTATGGCCTCGGGTCCGCAAACGACGCCGCCCAGTTGGTTTGGATGCATCCTGCATCCCAGACGGTATTACGGCCCCGCCGACTGTGCGTGGAATGAGGTTGGGAGGGAAGATGCAGAGCGGCGCGCAAGCAGCGTAACCGGAGGATCCAAGTGGTGGGTGCTTTCCTCTGCTTGTATCTCGCGATCCCCATGCCTAATCCTTTCCCTTAGACCACCCCACAGTTGCGCCGCCACATATACGCGCTCGTCCCATCGCACGCCATCGATGCGCTCGTGCCCGCGGCGCGTCTTCTCTCCCATCGGCGAATCTTCGCATACGTCGTGCCCGCGATCCCAGTCTGCAATACGCGGGTAGGACGGCAGCGGCTCGATTGACGCTCGATAACTCTGCCCTGCCACCAATACAAGCGACTGCGCATTACGACGACGAGGAGTTGGGTGCGGTTCGATGACACGCAGGAGGGGCGCTGGAGGGAGTGGAGTTGGACGAGAGAGAAGCTCGGTGCGTGTCTCTCCTCTACTTACATCTTCCAGCTCGCAAACAACTAACACATTCCGTTCGATCTTCCTCAGCGTGCCTTTGCGTCATGTCGATCCTCTGCGCCGACCACCACGAAGACATGCGATATATTACGGCGTCAGCAACAGCTGCAGCGTCACGCTCTCCCGCGCCCCGCAACGCCGTCCTCGTCGTCAACTGTGCGCTCGACGCCTGCCTTGTACTCCGTCCACCCGCATCCCCCGCTCCACGTCTCCAACCGTTACGCTCCCGACCGCTGCAATACGCCAACCAGCATCTCCCGCTGCAAGTCTCCAACCGTGACGCTTTCGACCGCTGCAGTATGTGTCTCCGTGGGCGGCGCCTCGATCGTGTCCTGCCGCGCCCACTCGGGCTGTGAGTGGTCAGGCGACAATGTGCAAGCGGAAGACGGAGATGATGAGGAACGTGGATGGCGCGCAGGATTTGTTCGATGCCGCGGGCGTGGAGGACGACGGGGGTGTTGAGGATGGGTGGACGCCACGAAGGGGATTGGACGAGGACGCTTGCATGCTTTTGCTGGGTATCTATAACTTCTCTATTCAAATTTCCGCATCCCGCTAATCAACGCTTTGTCTCAGTGCACCTCGCGTTCTCCTCCCCCGATCGGCACCGTCGTCGCCGCGTTCGACGCTCGGGGCTTCCTCCGCCTCGCTGCCCGCATCCACGGCGCCGCGACTCCACTCCGCCCACGCTCGCTGCGTGCTCGTGTCGCGTCCGTTGGTGCAGTACCGCGATCGTGTATCGTGTCCCCGGCGCGCATCCGCATCCTTGTGGTTCTCGATGCCCGCGCCAGTGGGCCGACGATGCGCAAGAGGATGGGTTTGACTTGACGACGATGGGGTGGATGTAGGGGATGACGACGAAGCCTGCGAGATGGATGGAGATGGACGCGCGGAGAAGCTTGGTGAGTACCTGCTCTACATCTCCCCATTCGCGCTAACTCACTCTTTCATTCAGATCACTTCACAGTAGGGCCTCGTGTTCTCCTCCGCCATACGCATGCACCGGATCCGCAGCGCCACGCCCGCTCGTCGTCGAGGGTCGTGGTACATACTTCCTCCCTCGGCGCCCTGCATCCCGCTCCGAGACTGGAATCCGCCCGCGTCTGTGGCGCCTACACTATATATCCCCATGGTTCTCTGCACCTCGCGCACGCGTGAGCGGCCAGGCCGGCAATGCGCAAGCGGAAACCGAGCTTGATAGGCTTCGCGCCGGTTCGTTGGATGCGTTGGACATGTTTCGCAACGAGGCTGTGAAGGACGACGAATCTCATGGGGCGGGGTGCAGATGAACGTCGGGGTGGGGGGACTGGATGAGGAGAAGCTCGTTGGCTGGGTGGGTGGGTATGTATCCTTTCTCTATTTGACTTTTCGCACTCGGGCTAAATAACACTTTGTTTCAGGTCACCTTCTGTTCTCCTCCGCCCCGATCCCAACCGCGCTCGTCGTCGTGTGCGTCGTCAAGCGCGTGCTCGACCCTTGGTGCTTCCTCGGCGTCGGCGCCTGCATCCACGGCTCCCATACGCCCACGACCGGTGCATGCGCGTGTCCGCGAGTTCGGACGCTCGACCGCATCCCTGATGCGCACCCTGATCGTTCTCGATGCCTCCAAGCGCCCCTGCCAAGCGCACGGCTGTAAGATGGCCTTAACGACGAGGATGTCGAGGTGGATGAC
The DNA here is from genome assembly GCA_029281495.1 of Mycena filopes. Lineage (NCBI taxonomy): Eukaryota > Fungi > Basidiomycota > Agaricomycetes > Agaricales > Mycenaceae > Mycena > Mycena filopes. The sequence goes on along the minus strand of JARIHR010000063.1, from coordinate 472,312 downwards.
GACGCGACCGACGACGAAGCCCGCGGGGGTGCTGGAGTTGGACGAAGCGGTGGGGATCGGACTAGGGAAGATTTGGTGGGTGACGTCTCCTCTATCTTCTCGCACTCGCGCGCTGACCAAACACGTTTTTTCAGCTCACCTCGTCACACGCTTGGCCAAATTGCGCGCCGGCCGACAGCTGGCTTGACGCGCTCGCCCTCCCCCCCTGGTTCGCCGCCGGCGTCAACTAGGCGCTCATCTAGCTCTTCGCTCCGCGCTCGCAGAATGAGTGCAACGCGGCGCCGAACGCTGGATCAGCTGCACCAGTCCGTCGTCTCCGCACACCCCACGCCGGAGCAGAATGCGCAAGGGGAGCTGCTAGCGACGCTGCTCATCGCGGTGTCGCCCGGCGCGCGCGCTCGTGCGGCACGTCATGGAGAAGGCGCTGTGGGACGCGAGCGCCCACATGCACACGAGGAAGAGCGGTGATCAGGAGGTGAACAAGCGGTTCCTCCCCGGACTGGAACTCGCCGACGCTGGGGTGACGAGGAAAATAAGCCGCGATGACGTTGATGGACGGGCTGGGCGGGTTTTGGGATCGTGGTGAGGGCTGCAAGAGATATAGCGGATACTCGTCCACGTAGGAATAGGACTGCACCTCGCCCTGGTACTCGCGGGTCTGTCGATTAGTATCCCGTGGCCGCGCGTTGGTGTGAAAGCGCGCTCCTGGAATCACTCCGGCTATCTCATTGTCGACCCAAGGTGTGGAGTTCCCGTCACTCGGCGACCTACAGGCTCTTTGTCGTGCGGGCGGAGTTACTGTCCATGTGCTTATCCACTCCGTATTCGTCGCGACCTGCTGAGTTACCACCTCCTTGCCCGCGTGTTTTTTCGCTGACATTCTGCGGCAGCGACGTTGATAACCGAAACCAAATCCAGATATGTGTCCAAGCTCGACTTCGCGTTTGTGCCCGTATTTGGATTTGGATCGGGGTGTGTCTGCGTCGCGTCGCTTTGTACGGCTCAGTGTTGTCGACAGAGATTGTTCGTGACTGACCAGGTGAGTGTTTTGGTGTCGATATACCTTCTTGCGTTGTTAATCGCCGGCTTTTCCCAGGATTCCGCTACCGTCCGCCGCGCGTGGTATCAGACTGAGCCACCTACGTGTGGAGTAGTATATACATCGTGCTTGAATCTGGCCCAGGCCACGTAAAATGTCTGGATGGGTAACACCGATCCGGGTGGCCCGTCGTTCACTCCCACCGCCTGTGATTCCCGGCCGCGATAAATATCTGGAATGGAGAATTCAACGACAAGAATCCAACGTAGTCTCGTGCCAGCCTCTCCCGACATCCCAATTTGGGAACCCTCTCACGACAGGGTTCCCAAATTGGGATGTCGGGAGAGGCTGGCACGAGACTAAATCCAACGACAAGGCCGCCGAGCAATCCCTGCCCTGGATTTCCAGGATTCGCGCGAGACCGCACAATGCTTTTGAGCTCGGGGCGAGGGTCAGAACTGCCGCAGAAGCTTAGAGGCCAGATGCTGGTGTGCGGACTTGTGCATAACAGAGGACAGAACGCGTCAGAACCACAGTTAAACAGGAATCATTGAGTTGAATCTGATCATCTTTACACCACTAGATATCCATGGAGTTCGCTTAGTGTTCCACATGCTCAGGGCGCGAAATGCTATAAAGCCTCGATGTTTTGGAAGAGGCATGACAAATTCCTCCAACATGCATCCAGCAACACCTGAAACTTGCTTGAAGAATATCTCAAACTCTTTAACAGTTACTACGCATACCCTTGAGCTCCTTGTGGTCAGCCTCAAGCTCTCTGGGCTGGAAGCCATCTCAAACACCACACAATCTCTGGCGCAACTTGCTTTGGTAAGCCTGCATGCAAATTAAAATCATCGAAGCCCTCCTCACCCAGCCTAGACTATCAAACAAAACAAGGAGGATTGTGCCGAGTTGATGGAGCACACATCTCAGTTGCTCACTGCAATTATCGATGTCTACCTCAAGTCAGACAATGGCGAAGACCTTGCCCCCAGTGTATTGAACCAGATCGCAAAGCTTACTGTGTAACCTGTCCTTAAATCAGAGTCAAGAACTTTTTCAGGCAAGGTGAACTCGGATCCTTGCTCAAGGACTGCAAAGCAGAATTGCAACATGAGTTGGCCTTCTTCTCAGTGAATATCCTTCATTCTGGAAGATTTGGAGAGCTCAAAAAATTGCAGGTTACAACTGTTAATATTGTGGCCAACATGGAAGCAGATGCACAGACTAAGCATCAAGAAGTACTTGATCTCATCGAAGCACTTTCTAGTTCAGATTCAGCATCTTCGGTATGTTTGTGGAACTTGTGTGCCAACCAGTTCTCAGAATAATATTTGTGCAGATCAGCAACATGTACTCTCGTTCATTCGCAAGGTCAGTAGATAGCATTCTTTCTTGGGGTCACACTCAATGCAATCAAAAGCTCTGCCTCAATCTCAATGCTGCCAGCCAAACAGAAAATCTTCTATGGCCGTGAACCAGAGCTAGCCAATATTCTCAAACTCTTCAATCGAGGCAGTCCACGCATTGCTATCCTGGGTGCAGGTGGAATGGGCAAGACAAGCTTGGCCAAAGCAGTCTTGCATGAAGAAGAAATTATGGCGAGATACAGCCAATATCGGTTTTTTATCCCCTGTGATGGAGCTGGAAGCAGACTAGAACTTGCCGCTCTCATTGGTGCCCATCTCGGACTGAAGCCAGGAAGGGATATGACTCAGACTGTCCTCCAACATCTCAGACAGATTCCACCCACCCTCCTGATTCTTGACAATCTGGAAACACTTTGGGAACCAGTTGAACTTCGCAAGGAGATTGAGGAGCTGTTGTCTCTTATTACTGACATAACTACACTGTCTTTGTTGGTGAGTGCAGACTTGTAAACACTCAGCATAGTATCACTTACGAGAGCTAAGGTTACAATGCGTGGAGCGGAAAGGCCATCCAAAGTGCAGTGGACCCGACCCTTTTTACCACCTCTGCAACCCCTGACCCAGGATGCTGCTCAAAAGGTGTTTCTGGATATTGCGGATGATCAACATTCGGAAGAGGAAGTCAACCAGGTTCTTCAGCTGACAGACAATGTGCCTCTGGCAATTTGTCTTTTGGCTCACTTGGTCGATGTGGAAGGCTGCTCAATGGTCTTGTCTCGCTGGCAAAGCGAGAAGACCTCCTTGATTTCAGAGGGCCATGACAAAAGATCAAACATGGAACTATCCATCTCCCTCTCACTCTCCAGCCCAAGGATAACATCTATGCCACATGCCCGTAATCTCCTAAGCCTAATGGCCATTCTTCCCGATGGACTCTCAGATGTTGAGCTTCAACAAGTGAAATTTCCGCTCCAAAATATTCTTGGATGCAAGGCAGCACTGGTTCGCACAGCTCTGGCTTACATTGATAACCGGAAACGCCTCAAGGTGTTAGTACCAATCCGCGAATACATGCAGAGTCTCTTCCCTCCCACAGACCAGATGATTAGACCACTTCTTCATCACTTCCAGGAGCTCCTTGAGGTCCACACAACACATCTTGACCAGAAGTCAGTTTCTACATTGGTGACCCAGGTCACCTCAAACTATACCAATATCCAAAATATCCTCCGGCGAGATCTATACTCTGACCATCCTGAGTTCATAAAGACTGTTTACTATATATGCAAGCTGAATCGCTTCAGTGTTGTTGTGGGACAAGGAACAATAGCTCTGTTAGAAGAACTTAACGGCCTTCTTCCCAAGTTGGACCACCATTCACGAGAAGTTCACAAACTGACATCGGATGCAGACAAAATTCACAACCACATTGTACAAGAAGCTAAGCTGATCCACAACCTCCATCATTGTGGTTATGCACTGCTCCACCTGGCTGAGGTTGAGGTGTCTCTGGGTGTTGCAGATTATGTGATACAACAGAAGCTTAATGCAATCACAGTCATTGCCAATACCACCGGAGAAACACCGTTGAAAATTGCTTCTGAAGCTATTCAGGCAGAGCTCAATCTCCGAAAGGGGGATATGTCTGCCTTTGCGCTGTTTTGCAAATGTCTGAAGCGGGGGTGGAGCAATAACTCTGAGGTGGTGGTTTTCTGTCTTGAGAGGCTTGGAAACATTGGTCACTGGGAAGGTTTGCCCTACGGTTTCTCCTGGAGTGTGACCTTCCTTGTCCTATCTCTCAAGCAGAAAGAGCGGCTAGGAACTCACAAGGCTCTGCAATTTATTGGAGACATCTTCCTCAAGGATGGGGATGTAGCCACAGCCACTTCCCTTTTCACCATTGCCTTGGATGGGTTCACCCAGATGGATGCCCAACGTAGCCGGGCGGAATGTCTTATCCGACTTGGGGATCTGTCCAAAAAGAATGCAGACCCCTCAAGGGCTATGGAACTCTGGAAAATGGCAAAACCCTTATTTGAACGCTCATCCCAAATGCAACGGGTTGCCGATGTTGAGAAAAGAGTTGCAGAGATGGAATTCAGTGACCAGATGCAGCTGGTATAATTGGAAACAATCCTAACCTCCCGGAGACTGAGAGTAGAGCTTTCAAAGTGAAGGAAGAGATGGTTGCCAGTGGAAAATTATCCATGCTTGTATTGATTTGGTTGAAGTTTATTTGATTTTAACCTATGTAACTTCTCAATTGTTAAATGTTTTCAACCCTTGAACTGAGACAGAGCGGAAAAGGGTCGGATGTAAGTCACCCTGAATCGAAAAAGTCCAGAAGTGATCTTGTGGTTGCACTTTGCCATACTACGCTTCTATATGAGTGTTGTGTGAATAGGCTATGTGCTGGCTACCAAGCATGTTGATCTCTCTTCCTCATATACACAAACTCTCGGTTACTGGCACACTATAATTACCGCGCATAGATACACCTTCATTTCTTTTCAGGATTTGCCAAGAAGGAAATCATATTGCACATTTTTGGAGGGATCGGTCCTAGTTCTATTTACTTCTATTCCACACCTCCAAATCTGATGCATCATACAGAGAGATTTTTGCAAGTTCCAGGCCGACATCTTGACATGGATTGCTTTCCCGTTTAGCCGATTTAGGATCCCGGACGTCAGAGGTTCGCTATTCACGTCCTCCTGGTATACATGGAAAGAATTGGTTTGCCACTTGAACGACTTAGAGCTTGATCACTTCAATTGTTACCAGTCAATTGTCGTTTAAATCTTTGCACTTGCGGAACTCTTGAAACGTCAAGTACGGAGCAAATCATCACAGAACAAATATTGTATTCATGATCGGTACTGGAATACACAAAAACCTTCCACATTATCGGAGGATATCAGTGCAACAACGCGTCGGGCATCGCAATCGTATCATGCAAACCAGCCGCCTTCAACATCCCCCGCGCATGCAAGTCAGGAAGCCCGCTTCGCATATCTGCCATGAGCTTGGCAAACACCGATTCAGGGACGTTGTAAGCCGGCCAGAACACAAAGCTGAGTCTTTCGAGAACCGGGAAGCGCGCGAGGGTGACGACCTCGGCCACGGGCGCCCAGTCCAGGTCTACTACGGGAAGTTGCTGGTCTCGGCTGGAGGGGTAGATCATGATGTTGAGTTTTTTCAGGCCGCTGGAGCAGGAGTCTAGGAGGACCGCTAACCCTCGGGGAAGCTGGTCAGAGTGATTGACGTCGATTTCGAGGGACATTGTGATTTTGTGCAGACGCGGGAGGGCGCCACCGAAACGAAGCGGCGGGAAGTCGATCGTAAACGCGACTGGGGAGATGTGAATTGTAATTAATGCCGGTGTGCTCAGAGACTACATGAAAACTTACCGTTCTGCAAGTCCAGAATAACAGTTTCGACATCTGGTGCCCCAGTCGTCAAAGCACGGAGATGCGAGGCAGTCTCTCGCGTGCACGCGAAGGCTATGGACTGCAGCTTTGAAAGCGAGCCGTGATCGGCGAGCCAAGGGGTGACGATGGAGAGTGTCGGAGCATCCAAATCGAATTGAAAATGGGTGAGGGCAACCGCGTTCGTCGGCGGGATCAGGCTCCCACTGGCATTTGCGCTCGAAGCGGGAGGGATGCTGACTCCCTTCAGCCACAAGCTCTTCAACGCGGTAGAAGCCACGAGCTGCGAGAACTCGGCCAGGCTGTTCAAGCCCCCGCCATGCGAGAGGGTCAAGGACACGAGGGCCGACCGCGCGCAGAACGCACAGATGGCAGTCTGCAGGTCCGCCGGCAGATGGCGCCATTGGAGGCGCGGGGAGGCGAACCCGAGGCTGAAGGTTTTCACGAAATTGAGGAGCTCGAGGAGGGCGACGAGACTCGGATACCAGGCGTCCCATTCCGACCCGCTCCCAACCTCCACGATCGAGAAGTCGCGCACGTGTGCAGCAAGGTGTGGCGAGGCGCGGAGGAGGGCCAGAAGACGCGGGGCGGGACCCGGGTTGGGTGCTGGTGCGAGCATTATCGTGGTAAAGATGCATCTCTGGGCAGGGTGTCTAAAAGCGCGGCAGACTAGAGCGCAGGCACGAAGAGTGATTTGATACTTTTCGTTGTTGCGGATGACGAGCTCAATGAGCTCCGGTGGGAGGCGGAATATTGAGACGGACATCCGCCTGCAGGGTTCAAATCTTTAGTATGAACTCGCAGTGGAAGAACGGCAACGACGAACGAAGGGTTTTCTCTTCTAATTTGTCGCAACGCCGCGGACGCTGACAGTAAACGTTAGTGAGATGGGAGAAAGCTCAATTGTGCCACGAATATCGCGGAGGAAGCAAAGTGGGACTCACCAGTCCGCTCGTCGACTGGCTCGTTGCTGGTCGTGGCGTTGGCAGGGTTAGGGATTTATTTCCATGTGGAAATCACCTCAAGTTGAAACGTCCGAATTGATCCGCCGTATTCCAACCTGGCACTCGATGACCCTGGTCTACAGTCTATGAATGCGAGCATTCCCGGACTGGGACTCTATTATCCGTTGTTGTAACTACTTGGTATACTCAGATACGAGATCCCTTCGCTCTTCTAATTCACTGGGTCGACCCAAAAAGGAAATAGCATTGCCTTCTTTGGCGACTTCAGAGTGTTGAGATTGTTCGGAATGAGAGCAAGGAAGCTAGTTAAGCTCTGGGGGTAAATTTGAGAGGTCGACTGGCGATTCAGACGAAGAATGATTTTGCGTGCATCATCAAACAAACATCTGGATTCAGATTCACTCAAGCTCGGTACATAACGTCGTAAGTGCTCCAGTCCAGGATATTTCTGCGCTATACATACATAACTCAGCCGAGGACACAGGGCTTCAATGTTCAAGCCTCGCCCACCAGCGTCGCCGCGATCTTCTCCTCGAGCTCCGCAAGGGATCCCGATGCGCCGATATTCTGACATACACCTTCCACCCACGAGCGCACCTTCTCGTACAGACCCGCCCACGCGTCCCGATCCGCTTCCAGCCCCGTACGCATGCGTATCCCTGCGAACGCCATCGCTAACAAACTCGCGAGCAGTTTGTCCGCCTGTTCTTGGTCGGGCGCCCCATCAGGACGGAGCTGGACTGGGGGGAGCAGCGCCCGCACGTCGTCGAGCGTCCTCCCTTCGTTCAGCTTCAGCCCAGGGACGGTCAAGACGGCGAGCGGGGTGTCAAAGGCGCCGTCGAAGGACTGGAGACGCGCGAGCACCTCGAGCGGGTCTTCTGCGTCTACAAGTGTGGGCACGGGGGCCGCCGTGGACGCTGAGGTGAGTCTGCTCAGGCGCGACGAGCGTGCGGCTATCCTTGAATCAAGCGTATCCGTCTTCGAGTCAAGGGTGTCAATTCGCTGGTTCTGCCGATCGAGCTCGGACTTCGAGTATATCAGCAACGAGTAGCAGCACCGGGAAGAAGACACACCGATGCGCCGAGCATTTTGGACAACCGCGACAACGACGAGACGATGCCGGAACTGAGAGATGGCTCCTGTAATATGCGTCAAACATTGGGGTACCAAGATGAAAAACAGGTAAACTTTACGCACCGACCTCCGGAAGCGTTGAGCGCTGACACCCAATGCGTTCGTCGACCCCACAAGCGAGTCTAGCCGCTCCCCGCGCTCAGCAACCTTGCTGAGATCGACTGACATCAACTGCATAGTCGCAGCCACCTCATCGATCGCATCCTCCCCCGCATCCGACTCCGACGAGTCGCTTCCCGTGTTGACAAACTGGTATCGCCCACGCGCACGGACGGTGGTGCGCGTGGCCGCGGGCTTCACTGCAGGCAGGGGCGGGCTGGGTAGCGTCTCGTCCACCGCGACGAAGGACGTGTGCGTGGAGGAGATCGAGTACGTCGTCCCGAGACGCACAATAGTCGCGCGCACGGTCCGCGCGAGGACGTCCGCATCTGCGGGATCTGCGAGCGCCTTGTCGTGCTGCCCATCTTCGAGATCCTGGATGATCTTGCGCGCCGCCAGCGCGTGGAGCGCCGGTGTACTCGGAAGTCGGCCCGGTATGACTGGGACGGGGAGTGCGATCTCGGCGCCGTCAGGAGATACGCCGCGGAGGGTGACGGTTTGCGGGATGCTCGATCGACCTTGAGATGTGTTAGACTATGGATGGGCGCAGGGGAACAAGAGGGTTTGAGTACCTTGAAGGATAGCGTACACGTTCACGCGCGTCCCCGGGAAGAGATTGCGGATCTTGGAGGGCGATTGCTGCACAGCCGGCGGGGGAGGGAGCACGACCGGCGTGGGAGGGGGGGGCCCAGTGTCGTCGAGGTGCGTCGGATCGGTGGCCTCGTCGAATACATCCAGTGGTGCCTTCAGCCCGACCACATCATCCTTCTGTTCCACATCGACGTCCTTCACCTCCTCCTCGTTCTCCACCACCTCGAACTCATCCTCGAGTGCAGATTCCGCGGCCACTGGATTCCCCCAGTCGACAGTAATGTTCGACAGCATTGGGCTCCTGGCCGCCTTGAGCAAGCGCGCTACCTTACCCGTGAAGCTCGTCTCCTCCTCCACCACAAGCATACACGTCCCGTTCCCCACGCGGGCAATGCCCTCACACATCGCCGTCGACACCGAGTTCCCAATTCCGAGGACGGACACACGCAGCGGCGCGGTGTCCGGCGCTGCTGCGACTGCGCCCTTCACCGCCTGCAGCACCCGATCGACGTCGTGCGCTTCCCCGTCCGTCAGCACCATCACGCTCGTTGGTCGATCGCGAGCGCGCGCCCGAAAGCAAGTCTCCAGCGCCGCGCGTATCTCTGTCCCACCATAGTCCGCATGCATCCTGTCCACATAACGCGTCGCTTCCTCCAGTGTCGCCTGCGTGTACGCGCGACTGCCGTTCGGCCACAGCAGCGTGGCGCGGCTGCCGAAGGATACGACCTGGAAGCGGGTGTCCTGGTGTGGGAGGGCGCGCAGGAGGACAACGAGGGCTTTGCGGGCAGCGGCGATGCGCGCCCCGCCCATGGAGCCGCTGCGGTCGACGAGGAGGATGAATTCCTGCCGCGCAAGGTCGGGCAGAGAGAAGCGGGGGACGAAGCTGAGGGCGAGGGCGGTGGTGGCGTATGTGGGGTGCGCCTCGGCGATGCAGCGTGGGGCGTCGAGACCCGCAGATTTGAAAGCCAGGACAAAGTCTTTGTCGAGCGCCGAGTCGGACGAAAGAGAAACGCGGGCGTAGTTCGAGAAGGGGAGCTCCTTGAAGTTGGGGAGAGTCGGATCGGGGCCGAGTTCAGTCGATACGGTATGGGAGGGCGAGCCTATCTTGGAGATGGCGGCAACGGCCTCGACATCCGCGGTAATGCTCAAGAATGGTGTTGCCGACGAAGAGACGAGGAAAGTATCGGGAAAGGGAGAGGGCGTCGACGCTGGTGCCCGACCGTAACGCTGGCCGATGTGAACAGGTAGGTGAAAGCGAACGGAGTCATTCTCTTCGTCCTCCGCAAGCTCTGTCGCATATAATAATTCGATTTGGACCTGCTCGTTGGGAGGTATGTTTCCGACGGAAACTTGAAAGGCTAGGGGAAAGCAATAGCATGAGATTGAGGTTGTTCTGCGGATGACATGCGACGTACTATCTGGACTGTGCTGCTCGACCAACGACGCTTGTTGTCCCTTCGCCACGGCGGCGGTGTACGTCTTTCTGGCTTCGTGCTTCTCCAAAACAGAACCGACCACCCGTGTGCCATCCTGCTTGACCATAACGAAGCCGTAGACGGAAGCCCGCGCAGGAATGGGAAAGGAGTACTTTGCCTCAATAGCAAAAGACATGACATTGGTGTAGGTCTGGGTAAGGGCTACTCGCGCCGAAAGCTCTTTTATGCTGGCATGCGCGCGAACTGCGAGCAACGGCAGAGCGAGGACGTGGCCTTCGTGTGTGTAGTAGAGACCATGCATTGGATGAGAGTGCGAACTGAGATTCAGGTGCAGCGTTTATATTGCTGTACCACAGCAGCCGGTGCGCAGCAAGATGACGGGAGTCAGCAAGATGACGGGAGTCGCCTGAAGGCTCTGCGACGTATCAACCTGGGGATCCGGCACCGTTTGTATTCAACTCTTAGCTCTGCAGCTTGTCTGCAGCGGCATTTCGTGACTCGTAAATTGCGATGTCCGGATCGAGAGGAGAATGGTTCCCTGTGAGTCTTCTAAGGGAATGGAGGGCAGAAGAACCGGGAGTGTGGCGTCCGACACTGCAGACGGTGAGGAAAAAGTGAGGAAACTTGGTGAAGAAAGGAATTGAGAGTCATATCGAGATCCAAACAGTGTCAACTCGCTTTCAGACTCCGCTGATCGCCGCCGTCTTCGGCGTTAAACCGAATTTTGGTTGAAACACTAGAATTTATTCAGCGCAGCAAAGGCTGAATGGCAGAAGTCCGATGGGCATTAGAATATTCGCCTTGCGTGCGAATGTTTCCCTGTTCGAATCTTCGCGCCTGTGGAACCTTAAAAATAGCTTGCTGCTTAGTTCAACGAACGCTTCCGAAACGGAATGCATAGAATAAAAAGGGTGTGTACAACAAGCCACCAACGCAGCAGCCGAGTATTAACACGACATTTTAGGCCTGATTCCCAACAGTAGTACTAGCTGGCCCCGCCACTCGAAAGTCGGACACGAAACTATCCTCTGAGTTGATCTTGTTCCGCTCCACCAGCCGATTATTGAACAGAACCAGAAGAGTGTTGCTGTAAACCTTGCACAACACGACACCGGAAACTTGGTGCAACTCGTTATGTTCGCGGAGGAAAAATACGAGATCGAGGATGGCCATCATGACGGTAACGGTCCCGGTCTCAATCGTCAACCGCACAACTAGGAGGTTTAATCACTTCAAACTCTCATGTTGAGGTAAGGAACCGAGAACACGCACGGCGCGTCATGACATTTGTCATCGGACCTAACGCTTGCGCCTTGCTGCGAAGCAACTGCAAGAAATTAATTCAACCAGCAGCCTGGGTCGGGATATGTTCGAGCTCACATAGTAAGTCATCGAAACGGAAATAACAAAATCGGCAACGGCGCTTCCGATGAGGCGCACACCGACGACCTGCTTCAGATGGGGATTGCTGATCTCCTCCGAGGCGTCCATGAAGAGCTACATATATCTCAGTTAGCTTGTTCTTAATCCAGGGGGGTCGGGCTGATTAACGCACATAGTACGACGTTGCGATGCCGCCACCGAGCTGGAGGAGCGCGAGAATACAGACCACGAAGAACACGGCTTTGGACTTGGAAAACATCCAGATCCGCCAACCATAAAACATCTGCGTAGGATTATCTATTCATGAGTTTGATTTTGACGACCGACTCGGAAAGGCTAACCTGGACCATGGCCCCGATGATGCTCGAAAGGAGGGGGACGTTGAGGAAGTTGGTGTACACTAGGAAAAGCGCGGATACATCGCCCCAGCCATAGACGAACCATTGGAAGGCGTCATATGTTGCCGAGCACGTTTGAGCCCAGTCGAGAAGGTAAACTCCATATACTGCGACGAGTGTTCAGCTTGACAGTCAACTTTTGAGAGACGGAAAGAACCTACCGAGAGCCTTCAAGCCAACCTTGTCTTTGGGGAAGTTCACGTGGTAGATATAGACCTGCGGAATTCAGGACTCGCATCAGCGGAGAGGTGTGCGACTGACCTGGGCGGTGAGGACACCGAGAAGACCCCAGTTGAATAGCAGTCCAATTAATCGGGGACCGGCTCTGTGGACTCGGTCAGAGGGTGCGCATAACAGGAGAGAGCAACATACAGCCAGATAATATCGTGGTGCGACGCTTCGGTCGGAAGTGGGCTGACAACGTGAACCATGGCAAAGTCGCGGGCGGAGTAACTGAATCTCAGGTCGAGAGGATAGCCGCTTGAATAGTTGCGTGTGGGGTGTGAGACTGCTCGGAATGTTAACACAGGCGAGCGCCTGGGCGGCTACTTGAATAGGTTCTGTGTCCTGCCATGAGCCCTTCAAGCTTCACAGCCCTTCAGATGGATCATGGGACTGAGTTGCCACAGCGGAGGTTCGGAAGCGGTCACAGTAATCTCTGTGTGTGTCGCGCCATAAAGAAGAGTGAGGCGGCTGGGTTGGTCGTAGGTTGCAGGCGGCGACAGTATGGCCAGGCACCAAGATTATGACCGACGGGGTGGCCTTCCGCCCGCCAGATTCGACAAGCTCCATGATTAACGAAGAGAAGCGGCTATTTCTGAACATTCCAGCGCGCGATAGCGCGTGCAAAGTCGCCGACCCAAGGCCTCGCATTGTCCTGAAAGTCTTGGAGATCGGTGCCGTGAAAGGGCGCTGGCAGCGAGAATCTGTCGATGGTCACTCGGATGGAGGCAGATACAATGGTCGATAAATGGTGGAGGCTTGACCTCGAACAAGGCCTAAGCGCTCATGGAGCAGGTGCACAAGGTCGGCTGTACTCTTCCATTCCTCCTTGCGTGCATCTAAGCACTGCTAATGAGGCGCCTAGGTCGTGTGAAGCTCGGTGAATCGATTTCGCGGTCTCGTTTCCACCTTGTTATCCATACTCGGAGAGAGAAATTATTGGGGCGGCGGTGTGAGTATAATGGTCACAGTTGGACCGAAAGACCAGACTGAAGCTGAATCTTATCGTGCTAAAAAACTGGCCACCAGTGACGGGGCGAAGCTAGACATCCGGCGCCTAAAGATGCCAGGAGGAATTCTAAATATGTCTTGACGGAACCGTGACGATAGAGAGGCTCAGACGCAGCGGTATAAGTGCCTCAGAACAGCCCTGCTGAGTGATGAGCGTTATCGTCGGATGCAGGAAATCAACAACGCGCAGAGCTCGTGGTCCTGGAAGAGACTGCAACGGTCAGCACATCTTGAGAGATCCAAGTGGAGAGGTGCACATGGGCAACAAGCAGTCGACAACGATTTCATGCAGTATACAGTAAGTTCGGCGCGGAGAGGTTGTGGTAAGAGCGAGAAGAAGCTGTGCAGTGTAACGATGTTGGATTGTCAAGTTGTGATGATCTGGCAAGCAACTCAAAAACGGACACATTATTCCGTGCGAGCGAGGGAATGAAACATCGCATATACACAACGATTAACACACTGAATACGCTATATAAACCGCGAAATCGCGACCAGAACAAGAAACAAGCAAGGAGACATTCGTTTGTTCATTCATTCGCCCTCTCTCTCTTCACTCGTACACTCTCCAATATCACCCAACTCACAGCGCACATTTCACAGATCCCCCACCCTCGTCAGCGCCACCCTGCGCTTTTTCTTCGGCGGACCCCCGTCCGCCTCCGCGTCCGCACCCGTCGCATCCGTATCCAAGCTCGAGATACTCGCCCCCGACGTCGACGCCGCCATCCCCCCACCCGTCGTGGGCGTGGCCATCGGCGTCGGCGGCATCGCCACATCCCGCTCCCGATCCCCATCCACGCTCACAGCAGGCGTCAGCGGCTCGTGCGGGCGCTTCCTGCTGCCAGTGCCGCTGCCGCTCCCTCCCGCCTGACTCCCACTATGGCTGTGGCTGCTGCCGCCGCTGTGACCCTGGCTCGAGCTCGGCGCAAACGAGATGGGCACGGAATGTTGCGCGGCGATCTGCTGCAGCTGCAGCGCGGCCTGCTGCGTGTGGTGTGTGGGCAAGATCTCGTCAAACGTGACGAGGGTGCAGTAGCCGTCGCGCGACGAGAGCATCAGGCACTGCCCGTCCGGGGACCTGCGTCGCACGCTCGCGTCAGCTTCAAGGAGTTACAACAGAAGGAAGGGGGAGGAAGCGCGACTGACCACGTCAGATCCGTAAACTCGTCATAATGCAGCTTCGTGAGCAAACACACCGGCCCAGCCTGCTGCGTGTCGTATATCGCCACCGTGTCCATCGTCACGACCGCATACAGCATTCGGTACGGCAGCGCGAACACGGAGCCCGTGCCCGTTCCCGATGCAACGACGCCCCCGGAGTGTGGATGCGGCGTAGACGGCTTCGAGGCGGCGGGTGTCGGCGGGCGGCGCACGTCTGCGGGGGAGAGCGCGGGCGACGCGAGGACGTTGAAGGACGCGTGTTGCGGGGCGGGGGCGGCGATCGTCGATGATGTGCCCTGGGCAGACGAAGACGCGGTGGTCGCAGACGAGGACGCCAGCCCGACGAGATCAACCTCCATACTCTCCTCCGTATCCCGCGCCCGCTCCCAATCACCCTCCTCGCCCGTCGCCGTCCCCGTTCCCATCCGCGGCGCACCCCCGCCCTGCACCCCCGGCCTCAACTCGAACAGCACCGGACTAAACCGCACCGCGACGCTCGCCTTCTTGTGGCCAGGCAGCTGCGCCACGGGCGGCCGCGCAAAGTTGGCGCGCGAGTAGATGTACACGGACGACGCCGAGCCTGCCGCTGCTTCCCCTTGCGCACCTCCTGCTCCTGCCCCCGTCGCGGGTACTGCTGGTGTTGGTGCCGACGCCGACGCCGACCCAGCGCCCGAAGTCCTCGCCTTCCTCCCCCGCGCAGGCGTATCGCGATCGTCAGGCGTCATACTCCCCTCCGCCGCTGCCGCAGTCGCAGTAGTCGCACCAACCCCCTCCCACCCAACAACACTCGCACTCGGGTCCTCAAACGTCCCCGCCGGCGTCAGCAACAGCGCCCCATCCGGACTAAACGCCAGCCGCCTAAAGAAATTGCTGAAGCTCTCGTCCCCGTACAGCCGCGTGCCCGCGTCCGGGTGCCGTCGCTCGTCGTACGACGCCCCGTATCTGCTCCCACTGCGACCTGAGGCTGCGCCCCCGTCGTTGCACCGCGCCGGGTCGTTGGCGTTGTACCGCGACCCGGAGCGCTCCCGGCTGCGCGTGCGCTCCTCGTACCCGCCCCAGCCGGCGCCGGTGGGAGGGGTACGGATCGCGGGCAGGGCGGGCATGGGGGACGGGGAGCGGCCGTAACGCGAGAAGCCGGAGACGGCGGAGTAGCCTGGAAGGAGCATGGGTTAGCGTGAGATGATCATGAAGGATAGATAGAGGGGCGGAGAAAGAGTAAGGAAGATGTAAGTAAACGATGCAATCGAAAGAAAGATACGAGCGCGAACGACCACCATCCCGTCACCAACGCAGAGAAAGTAAAAGCAAGACACCGCGAAGAACAAAAAACTCACCAGGCGAACTAGGCGCATTACTCCCGCTAAACGACGACCGCCGACTCGACGACCCCGCCCCACTCGGTCCCGCCGGCGGAGGCGGGAACATACTGCTGCTGCTGCTGCTCGCCCCCCTCTCCTTCTCCAAAGTGGCGGAAGCACCCAACACCGGCGTCCCCACAGCGGCGAGCGACGCAGGCGTCCCCGGCGCATTCGCAAACGACTCCCACTCCCCCTCCCGCGTCCGGTCGCTCTCCATGCTCGTGCTCCGCATCCGCTGCACCTGCGGGCGCGCCCACTGCCCCGTCGTGGTGGCGGGCGTGTTCAAGGGCGTGCCCATCCCGCCCCCGAGGCCCGTCGTCGTCACGCTGATGCCCTGTGCGTGGGGTGCCGTCGGGGTGTGGGTAGGGTGGGGAGGCGGCGGCGGCGGCGTGGGAAGGCTCAGGGCATTGAGGGATGCGAGGTCGTCCCGGTGTATCGACGGCGTGCGGCTGTGCGCTCGGTGAGAGGGCGCGGGGAAGCGCGTGTTGCGTCCGATCGCATGGGCTTCGAATGTGCTCTGTAGGAAGAAGAAAGGAGGGTTAAGTGTCGGAGATGGGCACGCAACAGTAAACGCACCTTCCCAGCCCCAACCTTATACACATGCATCGCCCTATCGCTCGACTGCGTCGCGATGTACTCGTTGAGCGGGTCCCACGCGACGCCCTGCACGAAATGGGTGTGCTCGGCGAGCTCGAGGAGGGCTTTGCCTGGTGATGCGGGTTAATTGTTAGGTTAAGGAGATATAATGAGAAGGAGGGGGAAGAAGGGGAACGAACATGAGAGGGGAGAGAAGGGGGGAAGGCAGGGAAGACATCGTAGGACGTGGGGATGAGGGGGAGTGGGAAGAGGAAAGGCATGGGGATGGAGGGTAGAAGAAAGAAGAGGGCGAGGGACGGTAGGACGATGAGGGGAGCGCAGGGACACGTAGAGGTAGAGAGGTGTGCGGGGTTAAGGAGGAGGAGCTGTTTCGCGAAGCGTGGGCACGATGATGAACGCGACGCGGCCAGGCGGCTGCAAACGCGAGAATGAATGGAATAAGAGGACGATGAGGAAGCGCAGAGGGAGGGGGAAAGCAATGGAGTAGTCCCAACGCGAGAAAACGCGCAACGAGGATGGAAGACACTCAAAAGACTCCACCACTCACCATCCACGGCTGCAAACACCCTCGCCGTATTGTCCGTACTCCCCGCCAGCAAAAATTCACCGCTCGGACTCCACGCCAGGTCATATACCTGCATCGTCGTGCAGCGAAACGTCGTCCGTGGTTTCCAGTATTCCTTCTCGTGCTGGAGGTCGGCGGGAGAGAGGTCGGAGCCGTAGGTGGAGGTCTGCGGGGACGAGGAGGGCGCCCAAATGATAACCATGCCGTCGTCGCCCGCCGAGGCTATCAGTTCGCCTGCGTGGGTTAGGATTAGCTCTGCTCGTGAATGAAGGGAACAAGGGAAGGACGGACCATTAGGTGAAAACCTGACCACGTTCACCGCAGCCGAGTGGCGACTCAACGTCGCCAAATATTCCACCCGCGCCGGGCGTGGTTTCTCCTTCTCGTCCCCCACAGAAGACGCGGTGGTCGACGCGCGGATATTGGGATACACCATCCAGACGCGGACATGGTTATCCTCCCCGGCCGTCGCGAGTCGGTATGACTGCGACCCCCATGCTTCGACTGCAGCGCCGGGTGGACGCGCCTTTTTGAAGGACACGGGCTGGAAGTCGCAGGACGAGATGGGCTTGGAGTCGTGCCACCGGATTTCGAGCGTGCGGAATCGCATACTTCTGCCTTTGCTGGTGTTTCTTTGCCGGTGTTTCTTGGTGTCGTCTTTCTTGTCTTCGTCTCAAGCCCAGTTCAAGCGGGAGTTGGGCAGTAGGGTTGGTTGTGGTTGACGAGAGACAAACAGCATAAAGGTCCTCAATGCCGTGAACGAGTTACGGCACACCACATCTCCATTCAGCAGCCTTGTTCAATTTCAGCCCGAACTCTCACGGGGCGCCACTGTCGACCGAGGCCCAGACCGTACAGTTAACTCAACTCTGGAAGACTTTGAGGTAAAGTTTCTCCAACACATGAATATTGTTGTGCGAACGAGGAATCTGAGCATTTTCCTCTGATATGGCGGCCCGTCGACAGAAGTATGTAGTGAAGATAGTGTACTTATTGGTGTTCACAAGCTTCTTGGGGAGCTGGGGCCAGTTGCTTGCAGGATTAATTCCACGTGGTGGAGGAGTTGAGTGCTTTGCAGTTGCCTGCTAGTGCTCTGCTCCGCAACATTCACGCTTTGTGGTACAATATAGCGAGGAACGAGCGTCCCGATGTTGTAGCGTCTGTCTACGAGAGACTAGCTTTGTGGTGGCTTCAGAGGTTTTCGGTGTAATTTGAGATCTATTGTCAATTGAACTTGAACTGCAACTCAATGTTGGGAGACTTCGGAGTAAATGGCTGTAGCCAGGTTGCATGAAGTGCTACCAATTTTGACTGAGTGTCACAGTTCACTCTGATTGGACCTTGTTTGATTGTAATTATTGGCAATTGCTCTTATCCAAACTTTTTTTTCTCTCAAATACTCAAGCAGCATGATGAACTGAATCCTGCGGACCTACTCAGTGCTTCCAGTGCTAAAAAAAACCTCTTAGCATGATCACTAAATAAATAAATTTCAACCAAGTTGAGACAAGTATAAATGGTATTTCAACGTCCAAGTCCAATCCTGCAAGATTCGGTCAGCTATCTGGTCCTGTAAGATATAGTGAGGTACAAGTGTCCCCTGTTGTAGTGTCTGTCTGCAAGACACTACTGTTCCTAACCTTCAAAGGGCTCCTAGTCTCATAGACTTCAGGATGTGTTCCCTCCACCTTTCCTACAGGTGCAGTGAGCTGCGCGAGTTTCAACAACTCCGTCTGTTGACTGAGCTCCATCTCGGCAACTCTTTTCTCAATATCAGTCACCCCTTTTGTCTGTGATGAGCGTTCAAAGAGGGGTTTTGCCATCTTCATCAGGGAAAGGCCTCTTAGATATTTTGTCACATTTTGACCGAAAATTGTTCAAAATATCTCCAGTTTCTCGAATATCTTGGAATATGTGAAATTGACTCAGAATATGTTACCTCCCGAGAAATTGCCAACAAGTTGCACAAAATTGTCCAAGAGTTGCCAGTTGCACACCTGCACTTTTGTCGGATTTCAGGAAGCTCAGACAAGCACATATGAAGAGCAGAATGAATGCATTCAGAGCTACATCTAACAAGATACATGGATGCTACATGAATGCTACAATAGGCCTAGCGACAACCCACACTCCACGAGACTCCCGGATTCTCACAAACACCAAACGTGGCCGTCGTCGTTGTCGGCATCTTGACATGATGGGTTAGGACCGTGGCGGATGAGCGAGAGGCATTGAAGTTATTGAACAAGTCTGCAAGGCAGCAATAGAACACGGCAGCAAGAGAGGTGATGGCGCCAAGGAGCACAGCGAGAACCTTGACGAGCGGCGAGGTTGATAGTCTTGAACATGTTGAACGGCGGTGGGAGAATTGACACAGATCTTGAAGGCGTGGGAGTGGTTGAAGGCGTGAGAGACGCGGGCAATTTGTGCCGTCTTGACTCTTCAGGATCGAGCTGGTGCCCGAGACGCAGTGGCGGAGTGGCGGAGTGGAAGGGGCAATGGAGGCTGCAGGCTTTGTGTTGAGGTGGAAGAGGGTGGAGGAGCTCGTGCGTGATGCGCGGACAGATGACGGGGGCATCCGATGTTTGATATGGCGGTATTGGAGGGGGAAAAGAAGGCAGGAGGGTGGCGTAGGGATACAGGAGCGAACTTGGGGCATCTGGCTTGGTCTTGGGTTGTCTGAGGGTGCACAATGGCCAACGGGGCGAGGGGGGATGGTGGGGGAAAGGAAGAAAGAAAATGTCGTACCACATCAGAAAGTGGCACTTGTTTGGCACTTTGATGAAGGCGGTGCGTCGGCGGAGTTCAGTAGCCGGTGATACAGATCGACGTCGGAGTTTCAACGACTTCTAAATCTTCCAAGTCGCTCCAGCGGTCATTGACCTCAAGCAAGTTTGCAGACCAGAAAATAGTGATACCAACTTTGGATGCATTGGGGAATATACTTGCTGTTCAACTCTCCTACCCAACCTTAATTTCCGACCTGGGCTAAGATTCTTGATGTTGAATGAGAACCAACCTTCTAGCGTTGGACCAGCATCGATGTTTTCACGAGGCTCTCGGAGAGGAATGTCTGAGGAGTTGACCAAAGTGAGTGATATTTTTTTTGGGAGATTCAATTATAACTCATTGTGCGCAACATTTGAAGAAAATTGCTCAGAATACCTAGAGTTGCCAAAAATATTTTGGTCACAACAAATTTTCAGCAAAAATGCAACAAAATTGCGGAGGAGGTTTTCCCTGATGTTCCACAGTTCCAGAGCCTTTGATGGGTCAACATTCTTGTCGGTGATATCTCCCAGACGGAGAAGACATTCTGCCCTGCTACGGTGGACATCCATCTGCGTGAACCCATCCAAGGCAAGGGTGAACAGGGAAGTGGCTGTCACCACATCCCCATCTTTGAGGAAAATCTCTCCAATAAATTGCAAAGCCTTGTGGATTCCTAGTCTCTCTTTCTGCTTGATAGAGTAGACAAGGAAAACCATACTCCAAGAGGAATCATGGTGGAAACTTTCCCAACGACCAATGTCTGCAAGTCTCTCCAGACAGAAGGCAACCCTCTCAGCATCATTGCCCCATCCTAGCTTCAAATATTTGCAAAACAGTGAAAAGGCAGACATATTTCCCTCTCGGAGATTGAGATCTGCCTGAATGATTTCGAAGGACCTTTTTGTCCGCATCTCCCTTATATCATTGGCAATAGCTTGGACTGTGTCAAGCTTCTGCTGTATCTCAGAATGTGCAACACCCATGGATATCTCAACCTCAGCCAAGTTTAGCAGGGTAAATGCATGGCGACCTAGATTGATGGGGAGCTTTTCCTGGAGAATATGGCTTTGGATTTTGTATGCTTCATCATATTCGGATTTCAGACTATGGACTTCTCCCAGTATATTCATCAGAGCATAGACAAAATCACCAGAGGACGTGCCACACAGAGGCAAAAGACTGCTAGCTCTGTCAACCAGTGTTATGCACTGTATGTAATTTCCTTGTGCTTGACAACATACACTCTCATAGTATAGTGCCAATGCTTCTGTGTATAGATTTCCATGGATCTGACTAATTTGTCGCGACTTCTGCGCATAGGCTTGAGCAGCAGAATAGTCACCAACCAGGCATTTTATATCTGCCAGTTGACAAAGCGCCCTAGTTTGGGTGGTGGTATCCCTACCTAACTCTGCCAGGTGGAGGGCTATTCCACAGTACTCAATAGCAGAGGGGATGTCATGGTCCTGTCCCAAGCAATAGTCTGTAACAACATAATAAAAGCGGGCTGCAAAGCTCTCTTAGTGTCTATTCAACACAAATTTAACAGAAACATACCTTTGAGCACAGGATTATCACAGTGGTGAAGGTGTTCCATGCCCTGAGCAATCAGGGCTTTTGGGTTGGAAGCTAAACCAGATCTCCAGGACTGGAGTGCCTCTGTAATGAATTTGACATGTGAATAGTGGTCAAATTTGGGAGCAAAACCACCAAGTTCTTTCAACAGAGTTGTTTTCCCTTGTGCCTCCATACGACTGAAGCGGTTCAAATCACATATTCCAGAAACAGTATTTCTGAACTCAGCATGTTCAGAATACAGATCATGCCGGAAGATGTTTTGGATATTGGTAAAGTTTGATTTTACTTGGGTTACCAACATAGTACCAGACCTCTGACCCTGATATATTCTGTGGACCTTGAGGAGCTCCTGAAAGTGGCAAAGGAGCGGTTTGATCATCTGGTCTGTGGGAGGGAAAACCTTCTGCACATATTCCCGGATTGGTACCAGCACCTTGAGTCGTCTGCGGTCATCAATGTAGGCCAAAGCAGTGCGGACTAGTGCGGCCTTGCATCCTAAAATATTTTGGAGCGGGAATTTTACTTGTTGAAGCTCAGCATCCGAGAGTCCATCAGGAAGAATAGCCATTAAGCTCAAAAGATCACGAGCATGAGGCATGGATGTCATTCTTGGGCTGGAGAGTGAGAGGGAGATGGATAGTTCCATGTTTGATCTTTTATCATGGCCCTCTGAGATCACGGAGGTCTTCTCAGTCTGCCATCGCAATAAGACCATTGTGCAGCCCTCGACATCAACCAAATGAGCCAAAAGACAAATTGCGAGAGGCACATTGTCTGTCAGGTGAAGGACCTGGTTGACTTCCTCTTGCAAATGTCCATCATCTGCAATGTCTCGGAACACCTTTTGAGCCGCATCCTGAGCTAGGGGCTGCAATAGCAGCAAGAAAGGTCTGGTCCACTGCACTTTGGATGGCCTTTCCGCTCCCCGCATTGTAACCTGAGCTCTGGTGAGTAAAAATGTGCTGGAAATGATAAGGCCTCAACAAACCAACAAAGACAGTGTAGGTATATCTGCAAGAAGAGACAGGAACTCCTCAATCTCCTTGCGAAACTCAACTGGCTCCCAGAGTGTTTCAAGATTATCGAGAACTAGAAGACTGGGTGGACTCTGACTGAGATGCTGAAGAACAGCCCGAGTCATATCCCTCCCTGGTTGCAGTCCGAGGTGTGCACCGATGAGAGTGGCAAGTTCCACTTTGCTTCCAGCTTTATCACAAGGGATAAAGAACCGATACTGGGTGTATTGGCCTGCAATTGTATTGTCATGCAGGACTGCTTTGGCCAAGCTTGTCTTTCCCATTCCACCTGCACCCAAGATGGCAATGTGTGGATTTCCTTGATTGAAGAGCTTGAGAATATCTGCTAGCTCTGATTCACGTCCATGAAAGATCTGTGTGCTTGCTGGTAGCATTGAGATAGACGTGGAGCTTTACTTCCAGTGAGTCCAGCACAAAAAAGGATCCCAGAATGCGCACCTGGTGAATGAACCAGAGTATACTTTGCTGATCTGCAGGGATAGTGTATTAAGCACAGATTGCCAAAGCAAACATTCCAAACGCACAGAAGATGCTGAGTCGGAGCTGGAAAGTGTTTCAATAAGTTCGAGTACTTCCTGGTGTTTGGCCTCTGCTTTTGCTTGCATGTTGGCCAGGATATTCACAGTTGTAATCTGTATCTTTTCTTTAGCTATCAGAGCTTTTCATCCCCATTGATATATATTCACTGCGAAGAAAGCCAACTCGTGTTGCAATTCCGCCTTGCAGCTCTTGAGCAAGGCTCCAAGTTCACTTTGTCGCAGAAATATCTTGAATTTACTGCCAGTTTGCTGCCCCTCAACAAATGTATGGATCTTGTGGAGAGTCCTGAGCAACCAGTGAGTAGACCACAAATTGAATACCAGGCCTTCAAGTTACGTTGTAAGGTTCCCAACCTGATTCAACACACTCGGGGCAAGGTCTTCGCCATTGTTTGACTTGAGGTAGACATCGATGACTGCAGTAAGCAACTGAGAAGTGTGCTCCATCAACCCAGCACAATCTTCCTTGTTTTGTTTGATAGTCTAGGCATTGGGTAAGGAGCGCTTTGGACTATGATTTATTGACTAGCACACCAAAACAAGTTTGGCAAGAGATTGTGTGGTGTTTGAGAGGGCTTCTAGACCCGAGAGCTTGAGGGTCTCCACAAGTAGCTCAAGGGTGTGAGCAGTAACTGTCAAAGACTTTGAGATATCGTTCAAGCGTGTTTCCGGAGTTGTGGGATGCATTTTGATGGTAGTTTGATTCATTACACCTTCAAAACCGTCGGGGCTTTATACTACTCAGGCCTTCTCTATTATTGTTACTGTTCATCTCTGTAGGCATGTGGAACACTTGTTGGTGGGAGTGGAACACTAGTTGGTGGGAGTGAACTCTATTTGTGAAAGATAATCACAAGCAGCTCAACGGTTCCTGTTCAACTGTGTTCTGATACTCCTTGATCACCTTTCTTTGCTCTGTGACTCACTGCACTCCTAGAGACAGATCATACAGCTCCAGTCATTTCCATGGAATTGTGGATGCATTTTATGTCCTCCCACTCCCATCGAATTCTGCAGCATGATTATAACATCATAACATTATTAGATTGGCAATTTTGGGAAACTTCTATCACTGTACTAATCTGACTGAGTATCCGCACCAGTCTACAAATTTGATCACCGTGTAGCCTGTGTACTGTACTAGCTCCTCCAGGCTCCCACTAGTAGATCCACATCTTGCACAACATCTGCTCTGGTGTCGTCCTTGCTCAAAGAAATCCTATGGAATCATGTTCACCCCAGTGACCTCAGACGGATCCCCCTTGTACATGAGAGCTCGAACAATCAAACAAAGCAACTTCCACTTGATATTTTCAAGTTCGCTCCGGATCGGACTCAAGACAATTCTCGTTCTCCACATTTCTCACAGAATTGGAAGAATGGTTCCATGAGGAGCCGCCGGCATTTGTGGGGACTATACAAACAGTTGAAAGAATTATGGGAGGTCGGCGGGAGGTCGGGAGCATGGATACTGAATTTTGGTAAGCCTGTTCTCCAGTGTCACAGTTCACTGGGAAAGTTGTCATATATAGGCATGTGCACAGTGGACAAATTTATCAGAATAAACGGCCAGGTGGCAATTATTCCCAGCCATGACGGGCCTCTAATTTGAATTTGGCAACTGCAAACATATGAGAAAGGCAGCCCGCGAGAAAGACATTCAAGTACCTGGAATGCTGGTGAAAGTCAACATCCCGTGTGCTTCGAGCAAAGGCAGCAGGGATCACACATCGGCTGACCAGGTGGAGAGAGAACTATACAAAAGTGTCTTGATTTCCACCATCTTCAGGGAATGGAGATGAACGACAGGTGAATCCAGCCCCTGGACCGCCCCCTCTGTTGGCTCTCCAGGTCCCTCGAGAGTGATAATTTCTATGCCGGTGTTGCGCGGACACACTTTGAAGAAGGTACCCAACAAGTTGAACATGCCTGCGGTGTAGAAGTGAATGGAGCGCAGATTCGCTGCAGCAAAAGCTGTCCGAAGGGGGTTTGAGATGACTGGGAAGGAGCCGTTGAATAGATGAAGACTATTTGGGAAAAAGGGACGGACATGGGCGCAGGTTTCGGAGCCG
The DNA here is from genome assembly GCA_029281495.1 of Mycena filopes. Classification (NCBI taxonomy): domain Eukaryota; kingdom Fungi; phylum Basidiomycota; class Agaricomycetes; order Agaricales; family Mycenaceae; genus Mycena; species Mycena filopes. The sequence goes on along the minus strand of JARIHR010000063.1, from coordinate 447,551 downwards.
CAAATGCTCTACTCCATTGGCAGCTGAGATGATAGCGTCCCTCGACTCGACTGCGTGTGTTGACAAGGTCAGTGACCTGATAGCAGCGAGGTTTATCCGGGGCGATATGAGGTATCGAACAAACGGTGGACTTGACTCGTCGGAAATAAGGAGGGACGTGAGCCGGGGGCGCCAAGGCCGCGAATCTGGCCAAGCGGCAAGTTGGCTCTCTTGGCTGGTGAAATATACGCGTGATAGCGACAGCTCCTTCAGAGCGGACGCCTCGCTGAAGAGGGCGAGCAGCTGATAGGGCGATTCGACGATGATACCCCGCAGGTGGACAGCATCGAGGCGCGGAGAGGAGAATACATCGGTGAGGGCCGATTTCAGCTGTCGTGGCAACTGATTCCAGCTCATGCAGCATTTCCCCTGCGAATTCCACTTCGCTGGTGGGTTCTCCACGAGGGAGATGCGTTTTAGATTGAGGAGGGGAAGAATCAGGGCCAGGGTTCGTCCGGTCATGACCCAAGGGACCTTCTGCTGCTCTCGCTCGTATGCGCTTCCGGGTTCTACCAACACGATGGATAGGTTGGTCACGAGAGGCGCGATGTGCGGAGATGAAACGAGGAGGTCGTAAAGCTTCTGGCATGGGGTTGGGGAGGGCACAATACGATCCCGGGGTGGCTTGATTTCGACTGTTTGGAATATGTGGATCTGGGCCGAGCTCACAAACGCGCGCGCGGTGAGAGCGCAGGATTTGAGACTAGGGGTGTCGTCGTGGAGGTTATCGACGATGACATCGATAAGCTCTTGCGGTACGGGCATGCTCAGGTGTCCCGCTGACCGGAAGTCTCGCGCTGGCTTGAGAGTTCGGGACCAAGAAGTGATTGACATCATCAATTCTCAAACCGAGTCGCCGAACGGTCCGACTCGGGATTGGATCGTGGAAATAACAAGGCATGTAAACTGTACTCTTTATGGCCTTTATCACGGCGTAGAACTACGTGTATTTTTCAGTGCGTTGTCCGTGGATTCTCGTCCTCGTCATGCTTCAGCAACAGTCGTACCCAGCGACCATCCGATCACCAGCGCCGCCCAGAGTCCTACCCAGGGCGCCCACCCATCCCGCCTGCTCCGCTCGCCGTAGCCGCACACATGGAACTCGCCCCCGGCGCGATGCTACCCACGACGGATGATCCGCACTCGACCTAACGTGTCGTCACTCGACGCCGAGCTCGGGTTCTGGGTGGAGATACTACTGACCCAGAGGGATCGGAGCCCCCGGGTACGCGAACACCGAGGCGGCATTAAGAACGCGGACACACTCCGGCAGGTTATCGTACATGAACGCCGCGACGTTTGGGATCTCCGCCGTTACATTCGTCTCCTTTGTGGCGCTTGCTTTCCGTCGAGTGCAGTTGGTATAGTCGCTCCGAGGTGGGTTCGGTGTATTTGAGAAGACGGGCGTCGGAACTTGACTCTTGAGTGATAGGGAGAGAGTATTAGGTATGAGAATGTCGGAGACTGAGAGTCGTGCCTGCGATATTGAAGTGATATGAACGCGAACGACCTCCAGGCGATAGCCGGCGCTGTCGCAGGCCATTGGAATCTTGGAAATTCGTCTTTGAGGCCAGAAGCAAGCCAAAAGAGCGGATTGCGGCGATCTTGAGTGAATTGTTTCCAAGAGGTTGCCGCCAAGTCGTGACAGGGAAGAAAAGGTGGATAACATGCGCAATGGACGGTATTAGGCTCCCCCACAGAGCTTTCATAGACTAGGACCTGCACGCCAGAATCGAGGTGAAAGAGCGAGTCGAGTAGGAGAGCAAGATGCCAATTTCCTTTTTCGGCAGCCTCCCGCCACTCGCAGCGCGCAGCCAATCAAAGTCAAAGTCTGCAGCGACCACCATGTCCGATGGCATGTCCACGCTCCAAGAGAGCTTCACCTTTACGGTCGGCAAGCTCGGTCAGTATCCCAGTCCCTGCCTTGGCTCTCCCGAAATTGACGCGTTTTTTCAGATGCGGGAATGGCGGTGAGATTATACGTGGCGTCCGCGACATGGACTCAATATCTCGATAATACAGATTCTTCTCGGAGAACGCGCGCATCTCATTGAATTCCCCTCAATTCTCCTGCCACCGGGTGCGACGACGGGCTCCATAGTCAATATCGCTGTCCACCAAAACCACGCAGAAGAAAAGCGGAGAGACGCAGAATTTTGGGCGTTGCAGGACGAGATATTGCAAGAGTTTGGTGTCAGGTCGCCAGAACCGCCGCAGCTGCAGGTACGCTCTCCTTTTTGCGTCGTACATCCCACGATTTTACTGGTGAATCGACGCGCAGCTACGAAACGTAACCCAAACCTCAATAACCCTTGAATGGCCGCCCATCCAGCTCGCAACCGCAAAACTCCGCTCCCTCGACATATACCGCAATGGCCAGCGCCTTGCCCCCATCCCCTCCCCGCTTACCAACACCTCCTCCAAACTCTCCGGCCTCGAGCTTAACACCGAATACACCTTCCAGCTAATCCTCCGCACGACCGCGGGCACGTTCCCTTCCAACCTCATCCGTGTCCGCACGCACACCATGTCCGACACCTCCGGCATCTCGGTGTGCTTCGGGACCGTCGAGGACGAGGTCATGCTGGAGAACGCCAAGATGGCGGTGCGCGAGATGGGCGCACGGTGGAGCGACAAGATCCAGATCGACACGACGCACTTTGTGTGCACAACGCCGAACGCCACGCCCACAGCGAGTGGGGGCGGCTCGCCCGTGGCACCCGGGGTGGAGTACCAGCGCGCGATGCAGCTGAGCATCCCCGTCGTCCAGCCGCATTGGGTCTTTGCGTGCCATACCGAGCGCAAGTGCGTTTTTCGCCTTCCCCTCGTCGTCCTCCGCTAACGCACATGCGGCAGACTCGTCTCCATCGCGGCTTACAACCTCGGCGCCACGCCGCCCACGCCCGCCCCGTCTACGCGCCCGCAGTCCATGTCCCAGCTGCCCTCGTCCACGTCCCAGGCGCGCGGCGCGAGTCCCGCTGGGGGCGCAAACGTGCGGCAGTCGATGCCCCCTCTGGCTCGCGGCACAGCACCGTCCCCGCCCGCCGGCCCCACCTCGTCCTTCGTCAACGCCTCCCCCACGCCACCCCCGCTCCCGTCCACCGCCGAAGAGGTCGGCGCGCACGGCGATCGAGGTGCTGCACGCAGAGAAGCGAGCAGCGGGAGCGGAAGCGGGGGTGGGGAAGACTTGGATGACCCAGAGGCAGAGGCCGTCGCGCTCGAGCGCGCGGTGAGCAGCGCCGTGATGGAGAAGCGCATGAGCCGCACGGGCACGATGAACCGCGAGTTCAAGTTCCCCACACCCGTGTCGTCGCCGACGGTCGAAACGTATGTGCCTCACGTTCCTTGTAGCAGCAAACAACTGATACTCCTACTTTCGTTGCGCAGGACCCCCAACGTGCCCTCCATCGCTTCCATCGCGCGCGTTGTCACCCCCTCGAACATCGAAGTCCCGCCTCCGCCGCCCGTCGAGAAGGAGCTTAGCGGCGCGCGGACGCCACGGAGCGAGGGGGATGACGGCGAGGAGCTGGGGGATACGGTCGATATTCCGTTGAATTAGGGTACTGAGGGTTAGATACGACATACTACTTATTGCCTTCCGGCGTTTACTTCCTTTTCGGCGGGATCGAGAGTCGGTCGTCGTCCGAAAGAGGAAGTCGACTTGCCTTTTTGGGTGCAACAAGTGCGGACGCGCTCAGAGGCGGACAATCGACGACCAGCGCAAGACTGTCAAATTGCAACGGATGTGTAGAGAATTCGAAGCGAGCCGTTCACACTTCAACTTCACAGGTTTTCTTGCAGGCAAGTTAAGTACATCGGTCAACAAATTCCAAATGCCTGCGCCTCCGATGATTCTCCAAACGACAACGTTTGTCGTCCGTCATTCCCAGCCATAACGCGGTTCCAGGCGGTTAACTATGATAGATGAGAGTTGAGATGACACGACAAGAGGTTCGCATACCTGGAACATCGGTCAGACGCAACATCCCCCGTGCTTCCAGCGACGGCAACGCAGCCCGCACCCGCGCTGCCCAGACGGGGAAAGGGAAGCCGAGAAGGTACGTCCTGATTTCCAACATCCTGAAGCAGCGGAGATGAACCAGAGTCGATTCGACGGTGGTGTTGGTGAACGACGATAACCGCGAAAGGGCTCTGTCCAACCCAGGGCCTTCAAAAATCACGGACTCGATGCGAGCGTCATGCGGGCAGCTGCGGAAGAGGTCTTCCATGAGCCGGAACATGTCGCTGGCGAAGAGATGGATGGAGCGTAGATTGGCGCTCAAGGCAGCCCGGACGGGATCGGTGAGCTCTGACGAATATAACACATGGAGCCGGAGGTGCTCCACATCATGGGCGGCTCGAATTATGTTGTCCCTCCCCCGATTGGAAGCGCAGCACAAGGTGAGCGAGCGGATGTGGGCAAGGGCGATTTGAGGAGACAGCAGATATCGCGACATCAGTGGACTAGTGATGTCGTCGAGGAGGAGAAATCTAAGCTGGGGGCGCCAGAGCTGGGAGTCCGGCCAGGACGGGAGGTCAGGGAAAGGACCTTGTGCCGAGTAGATGCGGGAGAGCGACAGATCCTTCAGGGCTGTAGCTTCGCTGAAGAGGGAGAGCAAGTGGTAAGGAGATTCGACGACGATCCCCCGGATGTGTATGGACTCTAGCCGTGGGGAGGAGAAGACGTTCGTGAATGCCGCTCTCAGCGGCGGCTGCAATTTGCTCCAGTTGAGGCCGAACTCGCCGTCCCTACTCCAGCTCATGGGCCCGTTCTCCACAACAGAAATTCGTTTCAGATTGCAAAGGGCGGGAAGGACGAGAGCGAGGGCGGCGTCATCCATGAGCCAGGTAACCGCCCGACCGCCATTCCCTCCGTCAGAATTATCCTCCAGGGATGGAACGTATTCGAAGGACGTCTCGGCGCCGACAATGACGACAGACAAGTCGATCACCAGCGGCGCGATATCGGGGGAGGAAGCGAGAAGTGCACAGAACCTCTGGCACGGATTCTGAGAGGTAGAGGAACGGTCCAGAGGAGGCTTGATCTCAACCCTGTTGAAGATATGGATGCGACTGGATGCCACAAATGCGCGCGCCGAAAGAGCACACGATTTGAGACTGGTGAGGTCGTCGTGGAGGTTATCGACGATGAGATCGACAAGTTCCTGTGGAATTAGGCTGACTGCCATCTCCGCTAGTGGACCCTGCGGGTGGGTTCAGATTTGCTGTCGTGATTGGAGTTCAAAAGAGCCAAGGTGGCGGTGATGACTGGGACAGCGTGAGACTATTCCATCAACAAGGTCTTTCTGCAGGAGAATTGGAGGTAGTTGTGCGTAGGTGTAAATCTATACAATTTTATTCACCTCCAGGCGCTACATGTGTGATTTTATGACCTTACATACTGTTTGGACTTTTTCAAAATTTCAGCCTACTCAAGTTCCAGGCTCCAGCTGATGTTCGAACTTCGGAGAGTGGCATGCATCATCGTCCGGACTCCGGAAATCTGTCAGAGGGAGCAAAGTCAAAATCTGGTGGAGCAGCTGCGGAAGGACGTGGAGACAGAATCCATTGCAGTGTCCACTGAGTGACTGTCCTCTGCTTACTGTAAAGCTTGGATTGTGGGACAACTTTACTGTTTCTTTCAAATCGACGTCGCTGTGACAGCATAGAAGGTTGCTCCAGTCGGCGATTTAGCCTGGGAGCGTACACGGTAGTACAGGGCCTATAAGAACCTCAAATCGGAGAGTCGAGCAAATCGCGGCCTGCCGAAACAAAGCCGACATCATTCCGACCCGTTTGGATCAAGTTTGGATTGAATGGTCCGAACCAACGCCAAACTTGCGCCAAACCCTTCCATCTTCCGTTCATCCCAACAGCTCGTCCCGATGGAAACTCTGTACGTGAACCACGAAAGACTGCCTCGGACATGCCCTCATGTCACGCCAAGGCACTCAAGGACCGTTGAGCTCTTTGGACGGCGCGAAAAACCGACAGCCAGCGAGAGAGCATCTCTCGCAGCGGATCGCGCTCGGATCGCCAAGTTGGAAGCCAAAATACTCGCCCTGGAGGCTGAAATTGATCTAATACAAGACCGGCTCGACGCGTACAAATACCCGGTCTTGACCATCCCCCCTGAAATCATCTCCCAAATATTCGTCCACTTCCTTCCTGCTTATCCTAAGCGAGCGCCGCTCGAAGGGAAGCTGTCACCACTCACGCTTACCCAGATTTGCCAAACATGGCGAGCAATCGCCAGCTCGACGGGAGAGTTGTGGCGCGGAGTCGAACTAAACTTGGCGCCTGAGAGATTTAGGCTCCAGCTCCACCTCACGGAACTGTCCCTGGAGCGCTCCGGCTCTCGGGCTCTCACCGTCTACTTTCGTGACGACCACTACGACGACGAAGAAGGACACATCAAATCCTTGGACCTAATCGCACGCCACTGCAGGCGGTTCGAACATCTGCATCTGCGGACAGAGAACCTGTGCAATATCCACCAGCATGGGCCGTTACCGTTTCTCCGCAGTCTGACGCTGCAGATGTGGGATAGTCTTCATTATTTTGGTAATACCTTACCACCCGCCTCCCTGGTTGCACCCCTATTGCGCAAAGTCGCTCTGAGGGAGTGGAACCCGCATTGGAGGTCCATTCTACCGTGGTCCCAATTGACGGTCCTTACGGTGGATGAAATCGGTCGCACCGATGCCCTATCCCTCTTAAACCTCACCCCCAACCTCGTCTTTTGCCGATTATCGATCCGCCCCGGGAATCCGAATATGCCGCCCAGGTTTGTCGCAGGATAATCTTATCGATCGACTGCCATGTTTAAATGTGTTTTAGGTCTGCAGCCACGCTTCACAGTCTGAAGACCCTGCTTCTCAGGACTTATCATGGTAGACGCGACGACGATCCGGACCCGGCTGGCCTTGCTGGATTCTGCAGCAAGCTGACCCTCCCGGCCCTTATACAGTTGCAAGTTTCAGAAGGACTCCTTCGCCCTGCCCCCGTTGAAACCTTGAAGCAGCTGCTCTTGCGTTCAGACTGCTTCCTGTGGAGACTACGCATCACAGACGGCGATGAACCCGTTGACAGATCTGCCGAGGATTATCGTGATATCCTCCAAGCCTACCACTCTCGTGCCCGCGAACGGAACATGATTGACGACGGGGAATCGGACACGGAGTTGGAGATGCAGGACATTGAAGAAGCAGAGTCCGATCTCAGATGGGGCATTGAGCCCAGTTCCTTAGACGTCGAGAAACCCACCTATTGGTGGAGAAGTGAGGGTTGGTAGAGGGTGATGGTGATAGTATTATACACAGGGTAGTTCTAGCAATTTTTTTTGCTTTTACGCGGATTATGGGATTCATGACAGGCATAGAGTCGCCAGATACAAGATACATCACCCGCAACTACCCTACTAAGCAAAGGCAAACAGGGAGCGGCAAGGACCGGTCTCAGAAAAATCCACGATGCATCTTCCGAGCCCTGGAATCTCGGCACCGCGGCCCAGCTGCTCCGGAGTCCTTCGCTGCAAGGCGCCTTCGGCGCGGACGCGAGCTTGAGGGTTTGAAGGTGCCGTACGAATTACTGTATCATTTCGACCAAAGGTTCATGGGGTGTCACCCGTCACTGCAATTGTTCACTGGATAAGGTGTTCATTGATCGGCAATCAGCAAGAATTCCCTTATATGGACGTCCGGCATCTGCCGGACGAGAAATTTTCAGGTTTTCTGGCCTGATCGAGCTCCAAAAAATGACTGTCACCATCACCACCACCAAAATTGTTCAGTTCACGGGTCCCTGTCACCCGTCACCTGAACCTTTGGTCGAAATGATACAGTATTGGGAGTCGAATAAACAAGCGTAGTCTCCGAGGTTGGCGGCCATGCGCGTCCACAGGCGCCGATGTAGTCCTGACAGTCAGGGTGGCACTGGATCTGATTCACTTTCTCCGAACTTGGATTTCTTGCGTTCCATACGGCCGTCGAGTAGGATTTGGCTGGCGCACTGGCAGAGCCTGTCAGAAGCCGATGCATCTTCCCCGCGCTCGGAGCTGTCGCTCAAGATATTCCCCACAAGCCGATAGGCGCGTAGGGTTCATGAGTGTACCGATTCTGGTCGCGATCTCGTGGAAGCAAGAAGCAAAAGCCTGAGGCAGATCGTAAGCCCGAATAAACCCGAATCCTCGTCTCATCTTCGCTCGTCGTCGAAAGAGGCGGGAAGCAACGTGAACGAGAGAGCTCGAGGACGGGCACAGGCAGGTAGAGGCGCAGAATTAATAATTATTTTGTACAGTAACCGTGCGCATTATACATATAGCCTACAATATGTCGCGGTCGGGAAGAGACTCGATCGGTGGGATAGTAGGTGGAGGTGGAGGTACGACGAGTGTGGATTGGATGAGGATGTTTGTAGGTGGGGGTGGAGAGGCAGGGGAGGGACGCAGAGGAGACGCTGAGGCGGGATGAGGTGGGGAGGAGGGGAGGTGGCCGGTGGGATGTGTGTATGATACAAATGCGCGATGAGCAAGAACGATAGCGAGGATACATAGTAAAACCAGTGTGCGGTGACGACGACGGAAGGGGAGGATGTGGATAGATAGATAGATAGCATGAGACAGCAATGACACAGCGACGATAGCGAGGAGGAGGAGGTCGAGATAAAATACAGACAGAGAGGAAAGGAAGTGAGAGAGAGAAAGACTGGAGGACAAGGTAGCGCGGCGGATTTATGCGGGCACGCGCGGGTGGAAGATGAGCTTGCACTCCATCGCGGCGGGGAACATCACCTACAGGGGGGCAATCGGTGAGCATTGGAACGCGCGGAGGGTAAGGAAGACGACATACGAAGCTATCCCTCATATCCATGCTCTTCTCATCCGTCCCAGGCGCGGCCTCGATTTCAAAGTTGCGGAGCACGGCGACGAGCACGACGCGCATAATGATGTGCGCGAGGTTGATGCCGCCGCAGATGCGCGAACCCGTCCCGAAGGGCATCATGTGGCTGGCCATCCGTGCAAGTCGCGCCGTCTCCGCCTCCGATACCTCCGCGTCGACCTCCTTGGACGCGGCGTACGAGGGCAGCCACCGCTCGGGGAGGAAGGTCTCGGGCGAGGGGAAGACGGCGGCGTCACGGTGCATGGACCAGGCTTGCGTGGAGACGATGGTGCCGGGGGGGAGCGCATAGCCCATCAGATCGAAGCCCTCTGCGCCGAAGAAGTTTTTGGAGGTGGAGGCAGGGACGACGCGCTCGAGGAGCGAAGGCGCGGCGCCATACAGACGGAGACCTGGAAAGGAGCGTCAGAAAGGCAACGAAGGACACGGAATGAAAGGAACGTGTATGTACGCACCCTCTTTGATGAAGGCGTTGAGGTACTCCATTCCGTTGAGAATCTTGATATCGGGGACGGTGCTCGGGTCGGGCATGACGGCGTCGATTTCGCTCTGGAGCTTGCGCAGGATGTCGTGGCGGCGCGTAAGCTCCCAGAGGAAGTACGAAAGCGAGATTGAAGTCGTGTCCGTGCCGGCAACCCTATCGCGATGGTGGTGAGCATGGTGCCAGCGGGAAAGAAAGGAAGGAAGGAAAGGGGGCGACGTACATGTGTCCCATACACTCGCTGATAACGTGGCTCTCGGGCATCGTCTCGCCATTGGGGTACTTGTAGGCGAGCAGGCGCGGCAGCATGTACGACTTCTCGGTGTCTTCGGAAAAGGACGAGTCCTCGGAGGAGCAGGATGGCGCCGGCGAGGAGGCGCGCGAAGACGAGCGGCTGAAGCTTGGGAAGGCCGAGAGGAAGTGCGAAGGGGTGGGTGCCACGATGGTCGGCGCGGGAATGGGGGCAGCAGGGACCTTGCCGGCATTCAATTGAGCGCGCATTTCGTAGACGCGAGTCGAGACGAATTCGGCCATGATTTTGTCAGAGTCGCAGAGGAGCTTGAGCCGCGCGTTGGGGATTTTGCAGACAAGGTTCCATGCCCACGTCGGCACCGTGCTGCGCTGCGGAGAGGGAAGGGCGATGAGTACAAGCCGGGAATCAAAAGAGGCAAGGAGTACGTAAGAAACTAAACTGTACGTGAAGGCAAAAAGAAATGAAGCAGACACCAAAAGGGGGGGTACAAGCCATAGGATGGAAGGGAGATAGGAGGGACGCGTCCGGTGGGCCCGGTAGAAAGGAAAAGAAAATCACGTACCAGGATGCCGCGTTTGGGGAAATCACCAATAGCCACAGTCAAGCCTTCCTCCGCCTCGACAGCCCACTTGCGGATCGCGCCGAGCCGGAAGCCATAAGACGATGAGACGATGATGTCGAGTGCGAGCTGGGGCAAAAAACGCGTCGCGTCAGTCCACGAACGCGCGCGCAAAAACCAAACTCACGTGTCGGAAGAGAGACAAGGTGTCCAGCGGGGTGTGCACAGGGAGTCCATGAAGTGTCTGTGCGAGGTGAATGAGTTGTGATGCCGCGAAGATTGAGTAAAAAAATGGAAGGAGACAGGCCGCTACCGAGACGTCAAGCGGTAGGGTACGTCATGGAAGCGGCGACGCTCATCAACGTCCAGGGGAAGAGAGCGGGTGTCGGAGGGGTGTGGGGGCGACGAAGACGCGAGGAAAAAAAGTTTGGGCACGTACATCAATCATCTGCCCAGTAGCCTCTCCGATTTCGGGCTGGAGTTTGGCCAGGTTGGATGGGGTGTAGTGGGAGGCGTAGGCTTTGCGGCGGATGGAGTGTTGCGCGTGGGGAAGGGTAGTCATCCTGCAAGCTTGGTGGTCAGAAGGGAAGCTGCGATGGACGGGAGGCGCGTCGAAAGCAAGGAAAAGATGGATATATGCGCGTCAAAATGGACTCACGCATGGTCGTTGTCGTTCCTGAGGAAGAGGAGGGGTTAGGAGGGGGATTCAAGGGCAAGAAAAGGGCGCGACTGACGTCAATAAAGACTCTGAGGAAGAGAATGGGTCAGGAAGGGATACGACGTCGAGAAAGGGCGCGACGCACTGTAATATGTAGATTTCTCAAACTTCCACGTCGAATACACGGACTTCATCGCGCCGAGATCGCAAAAGACGACCTTATTGGGGGCAATGCGCACGACGGGGCCGTAGGTCTCGAAGAGGGAGTGGATGGTCTTGCACTGCTCGAGGCGAAGAACGTGCGAAGTGATCCACAGCGAAGACACGGCAGCGTACCTGGGGATGGTAAGAAAACGACTCGGACGAGAAAAGGGAGGAAATCATACCAGGGCCCAGGGATGGAGCTCAGCGGGTGGAAGAAGAGGAGGTGGATCGCACGGAAGACGAGGAAGAGGAAGAAGGCGGGCAGGGCCAGGACGAGGACAAGAGAGAGGAGGGAGGCTGCCATTGTACGTTGGTGGCGTATAGGACCGGTGTGGATGTGGTGGGAGGAGACAAGAGGCGAATCACAAAGGCTTCCCTTATATACGAGACCCGCAATTGTCACACGGCGCGCTGCGTCACATGTGTGACCAACTCCGTTCCTTGAACCACGCTTGACTCGCGCTTTTCAGGTCTTCGCCGGCTAGTTCTGTGTGCGATGCGATCCGTCATGCGCCACCTGTTTACAGAAGCGGATCTGCCACACTTTTCGCGTGGTTTCTTCGAGCGTATTTTACCAAACATCCGCGCGACCATTCTACGCGCCAGGTACGCCCCAGATGGAATCTGGGTGCGCTGGCAGACTTGGCATTTCCATCCAGCTCCTTTGGTGTGAATAGTGACGCCACGGAAAGGAAGCCGCCCACGCTACACCTAAAACTTCTCGGCGGCGTCTAGGTTTTTAAAACTCTCCGTCAGTTTAACTAACGCAAATCCGCACGCTACCCGGTATCTAATATCCCACCGAGCCCGCTCGCCAAAACACCAACACCCACGAGGCTCGTTTCCGGGAAATCAAGCGGTCGTCTCCGTCTACTCGGTGTAGTTCACTCGGTGCCTGAAAAATTTCCGTCGATTTAACTGCGCGAAATTTACTTCAGCGACCCCGAGGCTCAGCTCTTCACCCATTGATATTTAATCCCAGCAACCTTTTAGCCTCTTGATTAAGTCTGCCACACCCGAACTCGCCCCCGCCCAGCACCAAGATTCGATGCCTTAGATCTCAGTTCATATAACGGCTATACCTAAAAACTCAATCAGACGCACTCCCGCTAGTCAAGTCCTTCTTTCGAGTGCACTGCTGCTTCCAGCCGACAAGGGGCGCATCAGCGCCTGATATTCCACCTGTGGGCCCTACCACCTGGGGCGAAAAAATATTGAGGGTGGTTCCGTTGAATTTCAACCCCACCCAACGTACGTGTAATCTTGAAGGCAGAAATCTGTATTAAACTCTCGTTCAATGACGGCAGATCTCTTGCAGAAGCCACGCTGTTGAATACTCTGAATCTTGCTTTCAAGGGCACGTCGCGCGTTTGGTATTACGCAGTACTAGTTGAGTTGATGATTCTGAACTTGAACCTCATGGACCGACCGTGGACCAGTCGCTTCTGTTCGCCTGCTGCAGTTCCACGGTCAGGCTACCTATCGCCGTTGAGCGAACCAGCTAGCCCCGCCACGTTGAAATCCAACCAATGCAGACCCGATATAATCGTGCGAATGGGACTGCGGTGGTGCGGCGCATCCAAGGGCGTATTCAACTCGAGCAAGTGTTACTTGGATGTAGCGTCGAAGGAGGTATCGTTTTGAGCCTGTGGATGCACCTAGGCTTTCACTTTCTGTCGGCGGCGAAAAACCACGCCCACTTGCGCATTGATTTCATTAATTTCCCCCGGTCGATCGGGCACCGGGGTATGGGCCCTCCAGTTGGGTTGAGTCGAGTTGAGTTGAGTAAGGAGCTGCCAGTTTTTGCGGTTCCTATTGCCCCCTTGTACGGAAGGATCTTCACGACCGACGCGGCGGCCTCGAGTCCCGAGCAAATTAAAAACAATCGGAATCGTGTTGAGTTTCGAATTGCTTGATGTTACTCAGAAGGATCACAGAGAAAGGGGATGAGTTACCAGCGGAAGAAAGGACGCGAGGTGCGTTGGTCTGGAAATTGAATAACAGAGACCTTCATGACCTTACTATCACGTCAATGCGATTCGTGTTGAGTTTTGCATTGCTTGAGGTTGCTTCGGAAGGCAGGAAGAAGCGGAGTCTTCTCTTCACAGTAGAAAAAGCGGAAATTGGGTTTCCCACCGGGACCGGCAGACGAAAGACGTGTTGAGTTGAGCGTACGTTGTGATACGGTTTTGGACGAATGTTCAATTTTCTAGACCGAAGGTTGGATGTTGCTTGCACGCGTTGGCCCTTGGGGAAAGGTTCCAGGAGGCACGTTTGACGCTGCGAACGGGCACGCGGTTCTTGAATTGATTCCAAGACGGAACTACAGACTGCACTCCAGGAGCCTGAGTGGATATCGTCTTTCCCCAACAGGACCGCGCATCGGTCTCGGAGGAACGAGGGGAGTCCAGGCCTTGGAAGAAGTCGGTGACGTACCCCGAGAAGCTGACGAGCTCGCAATTGGGAAGTTGCTTTTCCTTGTACGCAGTTGATCGATGGGCGACGCAGGATCCAGACCTAGACCGTTGCGACAGCAGAAATCCAGAGACGCGTCCTCTAGGCAACTTCGTGCCTGTGTTGGACTTGGGGCCATTCGAACCAGGCGATAAACGTGGCCGCGGAATCAAGTGGAGAGATGGCGGCATCAGAAATCAATCGCAAGCCTAAGACGAGTAAACGAGGACTAATCCATGGCCATAGGCACCGACCGAACTTGATGCAATAGGGTGCGAGAACTTGAGAAGGAGGCGCAGACATGCGCGGCCATCGGAGTCCGGGACGAGTTGGTTCTGCAGAACGTCATAACGCTGGCTCGAAAAACGCACCGTGGATCCAGAACTCCTCCAGTGCGGTTCTCGCGCAGCGCCAGGCATGGTTGAGCACTAGCGCACCTCGCGGAATGCGAGTTCTTGCGATGGATCGGTAAAAATACTGGCCTGAGGCCGAATTGAGCGGGCTGTCTACCGAGGCGGCGTAATAGCAATATTTGTTGCGAGTGAAAGCGGAACAGACCGTGTTGAACAGGTTGAACCGGGGAAATGGTTGGCCTGAATAAGGGCAATATGGACAGGTTCTAAGGTGCGATTTTTCGGTCGAGTGTGGGCGACCACTGGCAGTTTTGAAAACCCAAAATTCTTGGACGTCGATCGGGTGGATAAAGACTAAATTCTTCAGGATAATCCCCAATGGGTGGCAGATGCTAGATCTAGATTCTAGACGAGTTGGGGCTGAATACTGCCGCTGACCGCGTTGAAAGAGCTTGTCGGAGTTGTGGCGGAGAGTAAAAGCGGAGACCGCTTAGGCAATCATTGATCTTGGCAATCCGGTGATGCCATTACTTTTCGCTCTTCTCTCCCGCCACAACATCGCGCTGGCTGTTACTTTTGTTCCTGGCAGCTGTTCACGGTCGCTTTCAGCCTCGATAGACAACAAGTCACCAGCATGACACAGCGGCTTAAAACGCCGTTCACCGAACGACCTCGGAAGAATGCGGCAACCTCCGCGTTGTGAGTCGGGTTTTCTACCTTAATTAACGGTGCTGAACACGCACCCGTCGACCACACCCTCGCCCTCCCCCCCCTTCCGCAAATTCTTCTACGCCCTTACCGGCCGCTTCGAGTCTCCCACGCGCCGCTTCGTGATATGGGTGTGGATCAAGAGGCTACCACGACGCACTTGTGCGACACGGTGGGGTGGCGTTGCTGGGTTTGGAAGGTAAGGTGCGTCGAGCTCTCCCCCACTTCTCACACACTCACTACCATTCCCAGTGCATCGCGGGGCGCACGCACTCGGCATTTCGCCTGACTTGAGGACGCGTATGTCCTCTCCGATATGCGCGCGCTCGTCGCCGCCACCACCGTATTCTCCATCGAGCCCGCGTGCTCCTCACGGCCCTCCTCGTCGAGTTCCCCCGTTCGCAACGCTAGCGTTCGCGTGCGGTGCGGTCGCGGAATGGCACCCTTCCCCCCATCTCCATCTCCATCTCCATCTCCCTCGCCCTCCGTACTTCCTCCCCAATCGTCGTTTACAATCCATCCAACATTGTATCGCATCTTGAATGGACTGTTTTTCAAATACCGTCTGCGGGATTCTGGTCAGCAAGCATGTATCGGGGAAGAGATCCGGGGCGAGCTCACTTGTGACTCGAATGCGCGCGGCCGCAATTCGCAGTACTGTCAAGACTCGACGGTGCGAGCTCGAATTCGAGTTTGCGCCGAGTGGTGCGAGCTGAATGGAAGACGCGCGACGTAAGTGAATCTTCTCCTGGATTCATTGGAGGCTTACTGACGGGATATGCGCGTGACCGTCGTAATTTGGAACGTTGGGCTGGTGGTCTGAGGAAGCAAGGAAGCTGAGCTAACGTCGACGAAATTAATGGGCAGCGTCGAATGGTTACCTTGCGGAACGCTCGCTGAAGGTCCTGGAAATGGTGCTTCTTAAGCAACTGTGAGGGTTATCAGTCTAACGTTATTTACATCCCAGAATGAGACCTACGTCAAGTTCTCGGAGATGGCGAATTAATCGTTGCATGCGCAAGAAGAGCAACCACATAGTGGCAACTGAAGACGAGTAGTAATCGACGTGGATAGACCTAAGGATGATAGAGTAGTTAGACGGGTGCATGCATCATTATGGATACAGCAACGCGGACTTACCTCGAGCGAACCAACGCTTATTTGGGTCCACATGCAAGGGATGGTTGAAGGAGAGGTCGATAGTCGACTGAGGAATGGCGGTCTCGAGTTAATCGAGAAAGGAATGACTTGCCTTGGAAGCCCAAAGTGTGGATGAACTTGCAATGCTCCAACGCTAAAGGCCAGAGACGAGTCCAGATACTAATATGCAGTCAATATTTGAACGAACGAATGGGATAGGTGATTCACATACCTTTGGACCATCGAGGGTTTGCGCCCATGGTAAGTGACTGAAAACAAGTCCAACTGCTGAACCGCGGTCAGTAAAAGGTATATGGAGAATCATGCACACATAGCTCCAGCTAAACGAGCATGGATCCCACACGTAGACCCACGGCTTGAAATGAGGTTGAAGGTACCTTGAACGGAGGTCGGTTCAACAAGATCATCGATTTATAACTCTGGACATACCTGGATCCACACAAGCAGAGCTTCGGCAGCTAAGGAGCCGCGAAAAGCGCCGAGACTTAAGGGAAACAACGCGTCGTTTGCCAGTCAAGCTGAGGCACAAAGGTCAGCGAGTCAAGGTTGCGCCAGAATCGAACCTTACCGACCTTTATTCACGGATACCAAGTCGGACTCTTGAACCACGGCATCGTAAGCTTACCTCCAACACAACGAGCATAGTCCCGTCCTTGGAGACCGAGAACAGGGCGGTCCGAGGCAAGGGTACCTTAAACAAGGGTCAGTTCAATGATTTATCGAAACATAAACGGCGAACCTACCTGGATCAAGCAGACATGGTTCCGGTATGCTGGAGGTTAAAACGTCGGGTAATCGACACATCCACGCACCCGAGTTGAACGGCGTCAACTGGACCTGGTAAGTTTGAAGTTAGGTTTCAGCGTCCAAAGAGCAGAAGAGGGACGCACCTGGATCCATGAAAACCGTAGTCTCACAAGCCCAACGTCTCTGCGGATTGGGAAGGTACTTGAACGAAGGTCGGTTGGTTCAGTAGATCATCGAGAAGTAACCTCAGACGTACCTTGATTCAATGAGACATGAATGCGGCGTCCTGGAACGTCCATGCAGCTGCGGGAAAAGGTCAGAAGTCGGATTGCTTAGCGCGGACACATATCTTTAAGCACCGGAGTGGAAACACATTGAATAGGGGGTTCAACTGGACTTAGAGAGTGTCAGTATAGCGTTAAATGAACAGGAAGTAGACCAGAGAGACAGACCTGGATCCACACCGTCATAATTTCAACCTCCCGGGAACATCTTGGCCGTGTCGGGCGGGGTAAGTAAACAACATCGGTTCAGGATGGGACAAGAAACTTAACGTCAAATGTTGGTCGGTGAACGTTGAACCCAAACTGAACGGAGCTGACCCTGTTCAACGCCGAGTAGGTCTGAGTTGGATCTCAACCGAAATTCGCTGTTAGAGTCGATGGCGGCGTCAAATTCGGTGCGGTGCAAGCGCAGAGCAGGATGGAAACGAATCGTATTCAAGCTGTGTGAAGATTGAGAGTCAGTAATGAAGGCAGAAAAAAATGTGAACTCAAAGCACACACCAAAGGCTATGTAAAATACATCCAGGGATGAACCACGACGTCAGCGGAGGTCAAGGAGAGGTTGATAACGTCGAGGTGACCGTGGAGTGCAGGCCTTAAGATCCTAGAATGAATTACAAGAGGTCAAGAGGTCTCGAATGAATGTGGCAGAAAAATCCATCCAGCAAGACGAGTTCACGCCGTATTGAGGACTTTGAATGTCTTGAACTCAAACCAAGGGTAATAGGCGTCGGCCTGGGTTCGAATAATCGGATACAGGCCACACTAGCACGATACAGGTAAGTGAATGGAAGAAAGCTCTGGAAAGTATCAATGTGAGCCGACGAATTTAGGTGAAATGAAGGGGTGCGGACCGAATCTAGCGCTCCACATGGATTCCAAGTCAATGGGGGACTGTGTTCTGTGTTGGAGTCGTTGGGGAGCCGTTGTTGGGATAAGCAGCGAAACGTTTAAACCGGGATACGTTCCGTTGGGGCTGGTGAAATTTGAAGGTGCGTCGAGTTCAGGGACTTGAGTTTGAGGCAAGCAGCCACAAGAGCTTGGCTAGAGCGTTGGAAGCGAGGTAAGAAATTATTGAATCCAGTTAAAACTTGAGAGGGATGAAGCAGACATAGCAAGTTGCGCGGTGAACTAGAAAACTCGATGTCCTGCCAGATGTGGTGGAAAGACCCGGGTTGTAGGCTCGGAAAGAGGCTAGAAGAGGTCTGGTAAGTAACCCTGGAGTTAAAGGAGCAGAAACGAGCCATACCCGGCGTGGAATGGCCGTGCGCGTCGACGCTGGGGTGGTCTGATATCAACCAGACGGCGTGGGAACGCCTGCCGAACTCGGCCGAGTCTTTTTGAGTTTCAAAACAGCGTTGAGGCCCGAGGGCCAATGACTGGAGTTGTAATCTTGAAGGCAAAAATCTGTATTGTACTCTTATTTTATGACGGCAGATCTCTTGCGGAAGCCACGCTGTTGAATACTCTGAATCTTGCTTTCAAGGGCACGTCGCGCGTTGGGCATTATTACGCATTCCACCAGTGCTGGTTTAGTTGAGTTGATGATTCTGAACTTGAACCTCGTGGTCCGACCGTGGACCAGTCGCTTCTCTTCGCATGCTGCAATTCCACGGCCAGGCTACCTATCGCCGTTGAACAAACCAGCCTCTAGCCCCGCCACGTTGGAATCCAACGCAGACCCGATATAATCGCGCGAATGAGACTGCGCTGGCGCGGCGCATCCAAGGGCGTATTCAACTCGACCAAGGTATTCCTTGGATGCGGTAAATGAAGTATCGGTTCAGCTGATTTCATTAATTTCCCCCGGTCGATCGGGCACCGGAGTGTGGCTCCTCGAGTTGGGTTGAGTAAGGAGTTGCCAGTTTCGAGCTTCATTGCCCACTTTCACGGAAGGATTTACGACCGACGAGCGGCGGCCTCGTCCCGAGCAAATTAAAAACAACCGGAATCGTGTTGAGTTTCGAATTGCTTGATGTTACTCCGAAGAAATCTTCTCTGCACAGCGAAAGGGGCCACCGGCGGAAAAGACGCGAGGTGCGTTGGTCTGGAAATTAAATATCAGAGACCTTCATTACCTTACTATCACGTCAAATGCGATTCGTCTTGAGTTTTGAATTGCTTGATGTTGCTTCGGAAGGCAGGAAGGCGCGAGTCTTCTCTTCACAGTGGAGAAAGTGGAAATTGGGTTTCCCACAGGGACCGGGAGACGAAAGACGTGGTTGAGTTGAGCGTACGTTGTGATACGATTTTGGACGAAAGTTCAATTTCTAGACCGAGTTAGATGTTGCTTGCACGCGCTGGCCTTGAGGGGAGGCACGTTTGACGCTGCGAACGGGCACGTGGTTCTTGAAATTGATTCCAAGACGGAACTCCAGACTGCACACCAGGAGCCTGAGTGGATATCATCTTTCCCCAACAGGACTGCGCATCGGTCTTGGAGGAACGAGGGGAGTCCAGGCCTTGGAAGAAGTCGGTGACGTACTCCGAGAAGCTGGCAAGCTCGCAAATTGGGAAGACGATTTCCTTGTACACAGTTGATCGATGGGCGACGCAGGATCCAGACCCAGACCCAGAGACGCGTCCTCTAGGCAACTTCGTGCCTGTCTTGAACTTGAGGACATTCAATCAATATTCGAACCAGGCGGTAAACGTACTACGTTTACCGCATGGTTCGAATACGTACCCGCGGAATCAAGTGGAGAGATGGCGGCATCAGAAATCAATCGCAAGCCTAGGACGAGTAATCCATGGCCATACTAGGCACCGGCCGAACTTGATTAGATAGCCCACGAGAACGCCGTGAGTCCATCTCAACACCGTGCCTATCTTTCGACGCCACCCAATAGCATTCTTCGCCCTGCTGTTGGACAGATGCTGATTCTCCTGGACTCATCAGATGTTCCTCATGACCTCGGCGTCCCCTCACCTTCTGGGATGCTTTAAAGGCCGCCGCTCTGCGCCTCCAACTACATCCCCACCTCCCATGCTTTTCTTCGCTCTCATCGCCTTACTTCTCACGCCTCTCAGATCCGCCGCCGCGCCTCCCCTGCCAGTCGGAGTCGCCGTCATCATCCAAGACTTCCAAGGCAACGTCTTCGACATCAACAACCGCTCACCCGTGCCCTTCTCACCCGTCTCGTCCCTCAACCATAAACCCGGAGAAACGGCGCAAGAGGTATGCACCTGCGCGTCCGCCAAAACCAGAGATTAAACCTATATACTTACTTACCTACTCCCAGTGGATCCTCCTCCCAACTGAGGAGGGGAAATACAATATCTTCAGCCTCTCTGCGGCGGTCTTTCTCTCATTCACGACTGCCGTCAGCGGCGGGAGCGCCTACAAGACGCAGCTCTGCGGTCAAAGCGGCTCCACCACCGCCGGTAGTACGGCGTGGAACATTACCCCCAGCGCCAACGGCCTCGGGTACAAGTGCGGGTTGTGGATTAATTGACGTCACCGAGGGCTAACCGGCTGGCACATAGTATAATTGAAGTGCGATCTAAAGAGGCCGTGATGAGCTGGCCGCGTAGTATGTCCCAGATCGTGACACCCACTGCGCCTGTGAGTCGTTCCGAGTGCTTCCGAGCCTCGCTGACCACCATCGTGTGATGTAGCTCACGCTGCAGCTCTTCGATCCGAATGAGCCGCAGCAGATTTTCACGTTCGGTGACTGTGAGTCGCGAACTGTCATCCAAAAATGTAGCACGAGCTGACCCGCATGCGCGCAGTCTCTTAGCGTGTTCAACGTTTACCGCCCATTAGAGTCCAGTCTGTCTCTCATCGTCCTTTGTCTTTTTTGGCTGTCTGAATAGATTCTCCTGTTTCCTTCTGTTCACATCTTGGTCGACTACAAGACAAATATGGCGCCACCTTGTGGCCTGCCCTCCGTAATTTTCACTCCCTCAAGGGAGCCGGCAGGATATGTTGAGTTGTCCTGTCTCTGAAATGCTCGCTGAAACTTGGAACACCCACTTCGGAAATGTTTCGAGGTAACTGCTGGACACAAAGTACCCAGTTCCTGATGATTTATGATCACTTTCAGAGCTTACGCAGCGCAGCTTCCGCTCGGGCGGTGGTCTTCAGCGCTCCGCAAACATTTCATTAAGTTCGAGTCGGCGACCTGTTTGCGCGTTCAGCTCGGTCGGCGCGACGTTGTTTTTGACGCTGGATTTCGTCTTCCTGGCTAGGTTCAACTTCATACTCTTCGCCGTCAGAGCCATGCTCAGAGGAGGGATGCAGAAACTGTGTGTCGTCGCCCATGTCGGAGGACATTGAAGCAGAGAGCGCGTTAGATTAGCGTGTATTTGCTACGCCGTTTCCGCGACTTTTTTTTCAGTGAGACTGGCTTGAGATTTTGCGAACACTTGCGCCCCACTCAGCTCCACAGGTTGAGTTTTTGAAAATTTCCTCTCTTTGGGCAATAACTTCCCCTGCTGGTTGTCATATTATTGCGCGGAAATTGCGCCCACACACCTCTCTTCGACGCGGTCTGCCTCCTTGAACCCGCAAATCTCGACGAACGCGCCAAGACGCGCCATGTTGAACACACCCGGAGCTCCACTGCGCTTGCCGAGGTTGCATCAATTCTGCGAGATACGCTCATCATTTTCTGAGATCTCGCAGAATCCGTTCAAAAAACGCCAGCAAATACACTCTATTGACGCGTCGCGGCGCCATCAAAGTTACGTGTACAGTCTAGACTTGATGGCCCATTCCTCTTTCAGCCAGGACCCCGCAACTTGCTCGCTATCCCAATACAGCAACCCGTGTCCGGGATTACCATCCCGACCTCCTCTTGTTAAAGGTCCGACATTAGCTCCGCCGTCGGCATCACGACGCGGATCAGCATCTGTTAGGTTCACAGGCTTGTCAACGGCTGCACTTGTTCCTTCCGTTCCGTCATGCGTGGCCATCGGACGGGACGAGTTGGTTCTGCAGAACGTCATAACACTGGCTCGAGAAACGCACTGTGGTCCGGGGATCCAGAACTCTTCCAGTGCGATTATCGCGCAGTGCCAGGCGTGTTTGAGCACTAGCGCACCTCGCGGAATGCGAGTTCTTGCGACGGGTCGGTAAAAATCCTAGTCTGAGGCCGAATTGAGCGGGAGGCGGCGTAACAGCGATATTTGTTGCGGATGAACGCGGAACAGGCCGTGTTGAGCAGGCTGAACCGGGGAAATGGTTGGCCTAAATAACATCGAGATAGATAGGTTCTAAGCTGCGATTTTTCGGCGATTGTGGGCGAGTTGGAGCGTCCTTGGCAGTTTTGACTCTTGAGAGCCAAAATTCTTGGACGTCGATCCGGTGGATGAGGATTAATTTCTTCAGGATAATCCCCAATGGGTGGCAGATGCTAGATCTAGACGAGTAGGACTGGCTATTGCCGTTCACCGCGTTGAAAGGGCTTGTCGGAGTTGTGGCGGAGGGCCGTCGCGCTTAGCAATCACCGTCACGGTGACTGATCTGAACACCTTCCACTTTTAGCTCTTCTCTCCCGCCACGACATCGCGCTGGCTGTTACTTGTTCTTGGTTCAAGTTACTGGCAGCTGTCCACGGTCGCTTTCACTCTCGATAGACAAGAAGTCACCAGCATGACACAGCGGCCTAAAACGCCGTCACCGAACGACCTCGGAAGAATGCACAACCTCCGCAATGACCGCGTGGGTTGTGTGAGTCGGGAGATGGATAAACCAACCGGGTACCGTCTGTTTCCACGATGTTATCATAGCAAATCAAGGGGATTCCGCGAGCTTATTAACGGCCACTCCCACCGCAAACGCCAAGCCAAAATTTCACCAGAGGTTGGGATTTATGCACTACCAACTTTTCTGGAGGTTACGAGGAATGCTTGCGAACGTCCTTGCCTGGACCGCCGACCTGTGCCTCAGTAAGGTTCAAGTTTCTTTCCCTTATCTCGCGTTGTGGAGTAACCGAGGAGTCATTGACCCAAACGGGTATGATTTCCCCGGGACTTTTTTTTCTCGGAGTCTCCACTGCCATGCCGAGCTTATTTTGGGGTATGCAACGTTTTCTGCGGTGTTTCAATCCCACCTTCCTCCGCCCACGACCTCCTACGCACACGACACTGTCCTTCCACCCTCCCGACTGGAAACAAACCACCTAGCTCACCGCATTCGCGGCCATCCCAATAATGCCTGTGTGCCACCGTTCCCGTTCACCGCACACCGCGCTCCCCTCGTGTTTTTTGCTCTTAACGACCCTTTTAATTGCCCTTCGGCCGACACTGGCCACCAATGTCTTCACCTGCTATGCGAACGACTTTGTTGATCCAGCGCATACTCTGGGTCAGTATCCCGAAAACCTTGCAGGCGCGCAGGACACAATTGTCGCGTGGGCCAACGAAATGAACTCGTACGGGCCATGGAGTGCGTTTTTATTTATTTATGATCCTCCCCGTCGTTTATTCTCCTTCTCAGGCGTCACTGACAAACCGGTCGTCGCTCCCAGCGGCAACAAGCACGACTACATGAGTTGGGCCCCATAGTGCGTGCGCTTTTCCGTACCTTGTGGGATATTCCTGATACATTTCAAGTCAATGGCCGGACTGCTCCAAGGCGGGAAACAAGACGGTCTTGTCTCCTCAACAGAGTACGCTCCCGGCCCAATTTGTTGCATTTAATTAATTAACCGTGGTATACTTAGTGTGGAAGACATGCACATACGTATTCAAGGACGGACAGGTCAATCCTGACCGCACGACCATCAACGACTTCCAGTCTTTCTTCAATCTATCAGACGCTGTCCTCTACAACGCCCTCGCGTCCACCTTCCAAAACCAATCCTCCTCAATCTACTCCAAGAACGTCGGTAAGCCTTGGACGACCCCGCTCCTGCCCGACGCCTCCTAATAAAAGCGGTCGTAGCCAAATTCGTCAAGGCGTGGTTCTTCGACTCCGCGACCGGAATGAACCCGAACCTCAACTACGCGCAAATGAATCGCGGGCCCAACGGACAGCACGGTTAGTCCGACCAATTCAACGGCCTCCCTGGTGATCGGAAGCTCATTCTGGTTTTAGGCGAATACACAGGGATCCTGTGAGTATGCGGCGGCTGTAGCATCAACCGTACTTGGCGGCTCATGCGATTCGACAGAGATCTGAGAGGGTTTGCCAAAATAGCGTCGGGAATCCTGATCCTGCGAAAACACGGCAGCAGTGACTGGACGGCGGATATAGACAGCCAAATGGTGGCATGGTGCAACAAGTATATCGACTGGCTGCAGACCGCGCCGACAGCAAAACAGGCGGCCGGTGCGAAAAAGTAGGTGTTTTCAACTCTCTGTTTGAAACGCCTTCTTACTACTTGCGCCGAACAGCAACCACGGAACTTTCTACGTGAACCAGCTCATGGCTCTCAAGCTAATCGTCAACGACACCGCCGGTGCCACGACGCTAGGACGGGGGTATTTCGGCGGCATTTATAAGGGACAGATGGAATCCAACGGCGATCAGGTTCGTCCTATTGTTATGTTGCTCCAAGTATAAATGGTTCAGTCTGTACTTAACCTTCAACCAGCCAATGGAAGCCAGCCGTTCGCGTCCATATCATTACAGGAACTTCAACATCGCGGGCATGATTGTCAGTCTCCCACATCTTCATCTTTACTGCCCCGTACTTATCTATCACTCACGTTAACTCCGAACAGACGAACGCCCGACTTCTGAAACACGCCGACCCCACCTCGAACGCGTGGAACACCACCAGCAACGGGGCGACCATCCAAACTGCGATCGACTTCCTGATGACGACGAAAGCCAGTGCCACGCACGAGACGAACGTGACGGCGGAGATCTACCCAAACGTCGCGGCAGTCGCGGCGACGTACGGGGACCCGCAGGGCAAGTACGTCCGCTTCCTCAAGGCCGCCCCGAGCTTCGCCTACGCGGGCGACGCGAGCTTTTTGTGGGACCAGCCGCTCGCGGGCGGTAGCGGGAGTGTCTCGAACGACAACTCGAACTCGGCATCGAGTGCGGATAACTCGAGTCCGAACTTTGGGTCGAGCCCCTCGGATTCGTCTGTGAGCGGTTTCGCGCCGGGCGCGAGTTCCACGCGTGCGCCCACGGCGGGCGGGGCAAACGGGATGACGGGGCGCCCCGGGGTGGTCCTATGGGCGGCGCTAATTCTCGGATGGTGGCTGGGTTGAACAATTGGGAGATGACCGACATATACTTACGACTTGGACGAAATACAGGGACAACGTAATGCAAAATACATGGACTTTATAGATAGATGGTTGTGCCTGATTTATACTTGTAAGCGCTGGGACGGACCAGAGGAGTCCAGTATATGTCCGGTTTTAACTTGCTTGCAATGCCGAGTCGGAGCATTCGGCGGGGTTTCAAAACTGATCAATCACTTCTTGTCGCAAACTGTCACCTCTGAAGCCAGCCGCCCAGCGTGGGGCAGCGGACACCTGAGCATGGCCATACCACAAGAGCTCATCGATACCATCGTCGATAACCTCCACGACGACATCCCCAGTCTCAAATCCTGCGCTCTCGCCGCGCGCACATTTGTGCGATCGGCCCAGATCCACATATTCCGCAGAGTCGAAATCACTGGCAACCCGCCTCGAGATCGCAATTCTGCGTCCTCAACCCCATGCCAAAGGTTCTACAAGCTCCTCGTCTCATCTCCGCGCATCGCGCCTCTGGTGACCGACCTATCGATCGTGTTGGTAGGATCCGAGACCTCCTTCGAGTACGTTGAGGGTACTGCCGAGTACCCTGAGGACCGCCAGGTCCCCTGGATTATGGCCGCCGGACGAACCCTGTCCTTGGTTCTTCCTCTCCTCAATTTAAAACGGATCTCACTCGTCGAAAACGGACCAGACGACTGGAGTCCGGAGGGACAGTTCAGCATGAACTGGAATCGCCTGGGACGACAGTTGAAACCAGCCCTTGCTGATATATTCTCCTCTCCGCGACTCGAAGCCGTCCACCTTCGGGGTATCGTCGTCGAATCGCCCTATCAGCTGCTCGCCCTCTTCAGCGAGGCGTCCGCTCTGAAGGAGCTGTCGCTCTGAAGGAGCTGTC
The DNA here is from genome assembly GCA_029281495.1 of Mycena filopes. Taxonomy (NCBI): domain Eukaryota; kingdom Fungi; phylum Basidiomycota; class Agaricomycetes; order Agaricales; family Mycenaceae; genus Mycena; species Mycena filopes. The sequence goes on along the minus strand of JARIHR010000063.1, from coordinate 421,692 downwards.
GCTCTCACGCGTATATTTCACCAGCCGAGAGACCCAACTTGCCGCTTGGCCGGAGTCGCGGCCATGGCGCCCCCGGCTCACCTCCCTCCTCATTTACGACCTGTCAAGCGAACCGGCGTTCGTTCCATACCTTATTTCTCCCCAGATAGACCTCACCACTATCAAGTCACTGACCTTGTCAACACACACAATCGAGTCGAAGGACACCATCCTCACCACGGCCAACGAATTGGAGCCTTTGCGACTCTGGAATGTAGATTCATGTCCGTACCTCTTCCCGCCAATGCCCTCAATTTATTCATCATCTCTTTCTTAGCTATCTCGAACTCCATCGTGTCGACCTTCACCGCGCATCTGCAGTCTGTTTACTTCCGCACCTGGAACATACTCGAATTCTTGGATGTCTTCTTCGACCTGTGTCCGCGCGACGGCAGCTTGGAAATTGTCACGCTTGAGGGATTCGATCGTGCGACGGAGGGGGTGACCCAAGGGCTCGATTCGCCTGTCGTTCACCTCCGCTCCTTGAAGATGGTGGAATTCAAACAAGTTCTTGAATCTCCAGCTGAATTTTCCGCGTGGTCGGCCACCGTGCGATCCCTGCTACCTTCGCTGGATGCACGCGGAATGTTGACTATCACCCAAATACAATGTGAGTAAAGCTCTTATTTCGCAAGCCGCACACTCACATGTCGCAGTCAACGAATTCGAACCCTATCATGGTTGGGAATAATTGGGGTCGCGTCTTACTGGACCGACACTGTAACGGTCAGCTAGTCTTCGCCAACCGATCATGCATCTGACATCCTCGGGCCTGTAGGACAGCCCTTCTATTGGCGGAGAACGAAACGATACAAGGAGTGCTTGGGTTTCGCAGACGATCTTATCTCCAGACCTCGTTCGTCTTCTCATTATCTCGTGTCGGATCACTCTCTCGTCGGTTTTACTGTACTTGATACAAGATACACTACTTGCTTTCTTGACCCATTCGATCTCGACGGCTTGTCAACTCTCAGTCAAGAGGTGCCTGACGCACGTATGTGACCTCTAATTTACTTTTTCGGCGGGATCGGGGTTACGATCCAGAAAGGAAATCGTTTGCCACCCTCAGTCGGAGTTCCAAAGTCGCTTCGGTGGCATCACACACTTCTTGCACACTTCCGTCCCAAACCTCCGCCAGGCATGGAAACTTCGTACGTGAGCCCACTGTAAAGGAGATGATAGACTTGCGACCTGGCCAGACCTTTGCACGACGCTCGACCATTTGTACCGCACAAAAAACCGACAGCCAGCGAGCGCGTACGATTCAGCGGAAGAATCCCAGACTCGAGCAAAAACTTCATCTCACACAACTGTCGTTGGCGCGCTCCGGCTCTCGCCCCCTCTCTATTTCCATTCGCTGCGATTATACTATCCGTTCCAAGGAACATACGCAATCGATGAACTTGATCGCAGCCCACTGCGCGCGGTGGCAGCATCTGAAATTGCGAACCAAAAATGTCACAGATCTCCCTGACCAGCAACTTTTATTGTCCCTGCGCAGTCTCTAGGTATCCGTGTACTACCACCCGGCAACGCTTACCAATTGGGCGTCCGCCTTGCTCGCTGCACCTCTATTACACAAGGTCGCTCTCGAACAATATTCCAGCTACTGGAAGCCCATACTACCGTGGTCCCAGTTGTCAGTCCTCATCATCGACCAAATCGACCCCGCCGAGTCTCTATCCGTCTTAAATCGCGCCCCAAATCTCATCTTCTGCCGTTTATCAGTCGCAGTTAGCCAAGTGGAGTTCAGGTCCGTCTCATCCTTGCCTTCGTTTTCTGAAGTTGCTAACTGTTCTCGCAACTCCTCTGTGGCTCCGCTTCATGGTCTTGAGACCCTGCTTCTCAGGTCCTACGGGCCTTCGCCGCGCCGTGGCCTGACCGGATTTTGCAGCAACTTGACCCTCCCCGCCCTTCACGAGTTGCAGGTTTTGGAAACGCTCCGCCGCCCTGCTCCCCTCGAAACTCTGAAGCAGCTGATCTCACGCTCGAAATGCTGCCCTTCAAAAATACGCATCACGGATAGCACCCGGGGGCGGGCATTGTCCTTTGAGTTGGAGGACCATAGGGAGCTGCAGGATATCCAGGATGCGGAGGTCGATCTCGACTGGGGGATCATACCCATCTTCGGGACAATGAGCGACGACTCGTCGGATTCCGATGACCCGGGTTGACCCCGTTGCTGTGTACACCCGAACTCGAAGCTGGTACTACTAGACATGTTCTCCGACTGTTGTTGATCTTGCGGTAATGTCCATTTATTTAATTCACATCGTCCAGGTTGAAGTCGAAACCAACCCATTTCCCAGACGTTATCTGCGTCCATAACTTTTCAGTAGATAGCGAGACCATCCGTCTTCGCTTTCCAAACACAAGATTATGCGCCGCGTCCCGATTATCAGAATAAAAAACAAGGTAATTTACAAATGCAACCCCGAACCATCTGTGGTATCGCTTGAGCTCGCTGTCGAGTAATTACTGGTAGCGCGGTCGTGAAACTATCGACGTCTCCGCGACCGCTGCGATCTTTGCGACTTGATTGACACTGCGACGGGCCAACCATCCAACGCCCCGGGTTTCTCCTGAATTCAGGTGCCAGGATCAACGCGGAGCAGAGTTCATGATCAAACCGAACGTACCGAAACCTGAATCGGGGTGGCGCCCCAGGCCACTCTTGACACAGACGGTACTCGTATCGACGAGATGGATCCAGGAGAAGGCGAAGCTCCTCTCATTAAAGCGGAAAACGATGCCTTCTAGAGTAGCGTTCAATTTTTGACCGTTGAAACATGAAACAGGCGGGTTGAGTCCACGTACGATTTTCAAGACTTTCAACTTAGCTATCAGGCCTTCCTCTTCGGTCTCCGTGATGGTAGCCAGATTTGGCGCCTGGGTCCCCCGGGTTGGGCGGAAGAGAGTGTCGGGAAATTTGATTCGGTAAATTCGGGCTTCTCTTGGAGCGGTGTTGAACGAGACCAAAAAGCTCCCGTCAGCGAGGTCTGTGACTGGAATGGGTTTAGAACGGTCGGCAGCTTAGGAGGGACGTTTTGAGGCTTACTATATGTTTTCGGGGATAGCTTCCTTGCCTCGAACTGGGGCCGAGTTGATTAAATGAGTGCGCTTCCGACGCGAACGTCTGCTGAGTTGATGTGGTCGAGACTGAGCGGCTGGATTGCACGTTCGCCTGGACAACAGAGTTTGAAAAATAGTTATCCGGAGGACGTTGGCATGACTGACACTTGAGTCGGAGCAATGAACGGACGGGCGAACAGACTGGTCCCGGAACTATCCAGAAAGTTAGGGGTCAACGAGGGATTGGTTCAACAGATTGCTTACACTGGTCCTCTTACTTCTGCGCGAGCCGGCTTCCTCGCGTTGATGGGTCTAGCCGTTGTGGGGTGAATAAATTAGCACGACGCGGTTCAACACTGACTAGAAGAAGAAGAAAACGCACGATAAGTTCCCGGTAATCGGCGCCAGCGCCGCCTTTCTGGGAGCGAACCCTCTTCTCCCATGCCTTTTTCTTATCCCTCATACTGTCCATCAAGTCATATAGCTGCCCGTCGCAGAAATGGCCCTCTTTGTCGTCCTGCTTCCAGTGGGAGAGCTGGGTCGCCTCGACGTCAACGGCAATCGCGGTGACCCACTGGCTCTTGTGGCCGGTCAAGTCAAAGTAGGACTTCGGACAAGGCGTTAACGGTATATCTCCGGCTGAGAGGAGCTTCTTGTTGGGCAACACCGGATGGGCGAAATCGCGAAAAATTCGTGGCCATCTACTGGAATGTTGCTTCCCGAATGTTGCCATGAGACAGATGGGTGGGCCGCTGTCGTATTGCAGAGACGGAACAACGACACAGGGCCGGGCCTTGCAATTGCCGAGCCGACTACAGTCGCGTAGCTCGTCGTAGCGTTGCTGGGCCTCGATCTGGACCCCGGCATCCATGGTGTTCGACTCCACCATCAAGGCGACGAATGGGAGAGCAATGGGAGCATCCACTCGACAAATGTCTCCGACCAGGGAAACCCCGAACACGGTGGGCGCGCGATTTTGGCATTGACATTCCATTGGGTGTTGAATCGAAGAGGGATTGAATATTTAGTGGGGGCAGACCAGGGGAGACTGTCGTTCAGAACTTCAGAGACGTTATATATATAATGAAAGAACAAGAAGCCAAATATACTGAACCCGACTTGAACAAAGCGCACAATTGTTTTCGCGCCATGGCCCTTGGGCGGATCACGCGACTTGAACTTGCCGAGCGAGAGTCACATCAAACGGCGGGTCCAGCGATCGTTTTCTTTTGTTCTCCAATGGGCCTGTCCTTGTTCTCTGCCCGTTGATACAACTTCATTCTCTCCAACGCTCCTTGCCATGGAACCTGAACGTGAGATCCTTCCCGCTCTCGGCGCCTTCGTCGTCTTCCGCATCGACCCCTTCGCCTCTTTGGGTCCTGAACTCCTCGAGGATCCGGAAACTCTAGCGGCCTGCAAGAGTCTGGTGAACAATCAATATGTGGCGCTTGCGGAGGTCCGTATACCCCTCAATTCGAAGCGCATAACTCTTCCTAACGAGCCGCCAAAGCGTGAAGGTTATTACAAGCCAGGAGCCCCATACAACGAGTGCACACTCGAATTCGTTCTGCAGGGGGAGCCAAAGTCATCTTCAAGCAAATTCATAGACGCGTCGATGTCTGTGCCTATAGTTCCTATGACCACCGACACACATCCTTCCGGCCGAATTCCCTTGAAACCATCGACCCCCGCTGCCTTGGAACGACTGCTACATAACCTGCCTGTTTTCCGCCCTCGTCAGGAGTCCGACATTGTTCACGACGGAGCCCGTCGACTGGATCCTGGACTCCAAAGAATCATCGAGACATTACCGTTTTATCTTCAGCGACATACGGGATTCGAAATTCTTCGCAGCAAAGGCGGCTGCCGAAAAGATTGCGACTGCGACGATTTCTGCTCCCACTGACGGCGCCGCCGTCAATGAACCGCTCGGGGACGGGGAGGTTTGCTCCGCCCGAAGCTCGATCTCGACGAAGCCTCATAGCAGATCGTCCAGCCGCAGCGGCGCCGATTCAACGGGTTTGACCGACTCACAGATTATCCGTCCATCAATTCACGCTTCGTCAGGGTCGGGCTTCTACGCCTCATCCTCCAGGCACTTGGACGCGGTCGGTTCTACGGACAATGTTAACGAGGACACGCACGCCATCGAGGAGTTGAAGGCCAGCGACGAGTTGAAGATCCTCGAGCAAATGCTCGGCAAGATGAAGCGCTACGCCCCACAGGGGATGATCACCGTCAATTTCAGCCATGATCTGTTGGCGGTCACAGAACTGAACGAGCCCGAGGAATATTTCAAGGAGGTAGAAGCCATCGCTAGGTTGGTGGAATCACTTTCGTCGAGTTAACGATGCTCACCGAGATCCGTCGTGATCAGAATCCGGGAGGAAGGGACACGGCGAATCGCAGAGTCCAAGGCCCGTGTCATGAAACTTGCCCTGGCGCAGGATACCGCTCGGTATGATCAGCGAACATGTAAGTTACCCTCGTTACTTAAAGTCATGTTTACATTCATCGGCCAGTTGATCTGCTTAGATCGCGCGCTGCCGCTCTTCCTGGCTTGGCCGCGACCAACGCTGAGAGCGACGCGACGCCCGCCCCCGAACTTACCACCGGTACCGTTGTCAACCCGGAAACACCCAATCCAACCGCCGGAACGGTTCCCAGCATTCACTCCCTTGCGCAAGACCTCGTTGATTCGAAGGAGCCCGTGGAGGTCGCGTCTCTCGTTAAATCGACGTCCACGAAGTCGCGCCCGATGGATCGCATATCCTCGCGAGTAAAAAAGGGCGGCACGAGTATTGTACGCTATATCCGTCATTTGTTCTGTGCTTAGAATAGTTGTCATGTACCTTGTCTATCCATAATTCACATTCGTATTACACTACTAAAACCCGTTCGTTACACGCAGAAGGATGCGACAAAATGTCACGAGACAGTCCATCTGCAGCTTTGGTTGATTGAATTTTCTCTCCGAAACTGTGACGGTGTAGTCTCGCATCCACAATTTTATTGAATGAGAGGTTGAACCAGAGAGAACTAATAAATAGTTCCCGCCGAGCTACTTCAACCCCACCTCCTCCGCCAATATCTGGAGCGCCTGCAAAATAAAGCCATCATTACCGCACGTTCCCCATACCTCATCCATACATACTCACCAAATGCTTGCTAAAGAACCTCGGATGCTGAAACGCGCCGGGGGCGAACCACACCCCAGGCGCCCCAGTCGGCCTATAGCAGCGGAGCAGCTCGCCCTCGTCGTCCAGGCCCCAGATCTTCGACCCCACCTTGTCCTTGATGGCGTCGCCGAAAATTGCGGCGGCGTTTGCGATGATGGGTCATGGTGAGGTTGAAAGATTCGGTTGATCGAACACATACGCGAGGACGACGACGTCCGCTGCGATCTTGGACCCGTCTTCGAAGACCACCCCGTCTGCGTCCAGCTTTTCGATTTCGACGCCCTGCTTGATCTGCGTGGTTCTGGTTAGTTAAAGTTGAAGCCGGGAGGAAATCCAGCGCGGTCCCAACCTTTATCTTGCCATCGACGATCATCTGCCCGCACCCCACATCCAACACTATCGTTGCGCGTAAGTATTAGGTTCAGTACAACTAACGACGACGACGACGCACTAATCCCCGAGGCCGTTTTCTTCCACAAGCGTCTCAGTAAGCCCTCCACCCGCCAGTAGATAAATTAGGTTTTAGGAGCCCGACGCACCTCAAGCAAGAACCCAAGCAACCCAACCTCCCCGCCCCCCGGCGTCAGCTCCCACGTCAACTTGAACCCCTTCCCCTCCAGCCCCTCAAGCAGCGCGCGGTCCATTCCCTTCAACCGCTGCGTCAGCCCGCCCGCGGCGACCTTCATAACCAGCGCGTAGGGCATGGATTGGTTCTGCAAGTCCGCGTCCTCGATGCGGAGCGTGGGCGAGAAGGTCGTGGAGAAGAGGCCGGCCTGGGCGGTGGGGGAGGAGATGACGCAGGTGGCGCTGCGTTGGACCATGGTGACCTGGGTGTTCGGCGTGGATTTAAGATGAAGTTTGAACGGAAAGAAGAGTGGGTTACCTCTGCAGCGCCGTTATGGACGAAGTCCCTGCAGATATCGCCGCCTGCGTTACACTGTGTATCGATTGTGTGAATAAATGATATCTGTGAATCAAACGTCTTCGCATACCGCCCCGACGACGACGACCCGTTTGCCTCTGAACGGCGCCGCGCCCTTGTGGTTGTCCGAGTGATACAGCGCCCCGCCGAAGACGTCCATCCCATCCCACCTCGGGACATTCGCCCTCCCATTCCCCGTCGCAAGCACGATGTGCCTCGGGGTGAGTGCAATAGGCTTGCGCTTGCCCGACGCACGATTGACCTCGACGGCCCAGCGCCGCGTGCGCGCGTCGTAGGTCGGGGGCCCGACGAGCGTGCTGGAGGTCCAGACGTGGAGCTCTTGCCCGATGGCGTAGGCTTCGAGGAAGTCCGCGATCTTGTCCTTCGGGAGGAAGAAGGGGTAGGTTTCCCTAGGTTTGTGAGGAATTAGTGGGTTGGTTGGGAGGGATTCGATGACGGCTTACGGCCATGGGTGGTAGAGAACTGTTAGATCAAAGGATTCAGATCAGTTGAGGGTGAGTAGGGCCGAAGGAATTTGTGTACGGACTCGAGGAGTGATGCGCGCCAGTATGAAGCGAAAGGTTTGGGTAGCTAGAGGTGTAGGTCAGTAAGTGGGACGCGAGGATGATCTTCGGCCAGCTACCGATTCCTCCAGACGTCGCCAACGCGCGGCGTCTTCTCGATGACCATCGCGCGGATACCCATCCTGCCAAACCTCGCCGCACACATGAGCCCCGATTGCCCGCCACCGACTGGGCCAGGGTCAGCATGGTCGAACAGGACTTAATTTCAGAAATACTTGGAACGACGACGAACTGATCAAGACGGTTGGATCCTCCTCGATTGCCGCGATCCGCTTCGCGCGTTCTTCTTCCCAGGTCGTTTCCGACGGGTACCCGAGCGGGCGTCCCACAGCCTCCTCGTTCCCCACCAAATCGTGCAGGTTGGTCAACAGCGTGAACGCTTTCCAGCCGCCCTCAGCACTGGTGTCTTGAACCAGGCGGAAGAATGCGCGCCCTGTAGCCGGAGGGGAGGTAAGCGAAAACGTGAACACGCCGGAGACGCCTTGGACTTGGGGATTGTGGGGAAGCGGGAACGTGGTGGGTGAGCTGAGGGTGGACGTCGTCTCGAGCCGGAGGTTGTGCAAGCCCGCACGCGCGAAGCGGGAGGCCGACGGCTCGGCGGAGGCTTCCGAATCATTACCGCTGAGAAACTCGACGATCTTTGCGCGTCCGGAGAGTGTGTGGAAGTCCCAGGAGAAGCAGAGGAGGTCTGTAAGTGATATGAGATTAGCGTTCAATTCGCACAGGGAAATGAAGGCCAACCGCGCAGCCATCCGGTGGACAGAAAGTGTTCTCCAAAGGCTTCGGCGTCAGAGGCGGATCCCAGGCTGGCGATCCAAGTGGTTGCGACTGCAAGTGTTTCTTCGGTATTCATTGAGCACGCGAAGATGGTATTCCTGGGAGAGCGCGGCAGTTGCTGATGTTTGTGGGTGCGAGACTCGATATAAATCGATCGGTTTCTTTCGGGACTAGGTTCGGAGGTTTACGGCTGATGTCGGAGTTTGTTCGGAGTCAAGAAAAGCCACCCTCCTGGTCCCGACGCTCTCGAGTCTCGACTGACATTTAGCCTGGTGTATGTAGCACCGCGAGGATCTCTTGCAAGCATTCGCAAAGGTGCCTGGAATCAAAATGGATGAAACGAGTCGATCCACGAACACGAAGGAGGCACATACAAACTCGCCCCCGGGCCAACTGAGCTCTTTTGAATTTCATCCTCAGAGTGGCACTGACAACCACCTCACATATGTGCCCCAAACCGGTTATTCAGCATCTTCGGCGTCGAATGGGCCGGGCCTCGGTCTGCGTTGTACAAGCGGACACACCTACGGCGCGGCTGGGAGCGGATAGCGGGTGCAAGAGAGCAGAGTGGTGAGTGGGGCAGATGGCCGCTCGAAGGGCCGTAGAGAGTGCGGGGGTGTGCAAGGTCGATTTAGCGCAAGCCGGAGCTCGCGCGATGAGGTGTGGTGAAGACAATGGCCAAAGATCAGGGTGAGAGGGCGCAGCAACGACGAGGGCTGCGAGGCGTTAACGAGGACAGCGGGGACGACGAGGGGCAACGATGGGCGACGAGAGCAACAAGAACGGCGAGAAGTGTGCTTAAATGCGAGCGTATACACTCAAATTCAAGCCGAATTGCGAAGGAAAATTTCGTCAATTTGCAGGTTGAACTACACAGGTTTTATAGAGCTAAAGAGTCCAATTCCCAAGGTAGCAAGGTAAGCAAATAAGTCTGGAATGAGTCCAAGGGTACGACGCGCAGAGAGAAGGTAACCAAGTTAAGAAAGCGGCTGAATAAGAACGACAACGAGCGGAGTCCAGAGCAGGGAGAATGTCTCAAGTGAGCCAAAGTTCCATCCCCGAGCCAAGTTCCAGAGATTTGAGCGAGCGGTGAAGTCGGTGGTGAGGTGGCAGGAAGACGCGGTGGGGTAAGAAGCAAAGGTAAGCGCGTTGTTTGTTTCGGGGGTTGGCGGTCAACTCGGTCCGACATTGCCGTGTTCCGAGCTCGGCGAACAACCCTGCTCATCAACGGCTCCGCCGCGGACCTTCCTGGACCTTCGCTAAATTCACTGGTGAAAGAAAGTGCCCACGCTGCGCGCGCTGGATGACGACCCCCTTCTCGTCGTCGTGGGCGCAGCTAGTCTACTTAGTTTTAGTTGGCATGTCTAAGTCTTAGCCGTAGGTCGCGCTTCGGCGATATCAGACACCACGTGAGCGCCAAACAACGCCATCTTCTCACCATGGCCCGCTGGACCCCCACGCTCGGGCTCTTTCTCCTCCACCTGCCACATCTATGCTTCGCATTCAAGTTCTACTTTCAACCGGGCTTCGCTTTGGCCCGTAGAATCCTCCTGGAGGTCCTGCCCACTTTCGAGCCGCATCACTACCAAATAGACGGAGTTTGCAAAGTTCTGGACGGAGTGGACCTCTTAGCTGTGACACCGACCGGTTCTGGCAATACAGGGTACCTATTCCTGTCAATCCTGGTCATGATTGCCCTTGCAAACACACCGTCGCTCTGCCCCGCAATTAAATTTGTGCGGACCCTGCCATCGTCGTGATTTGCCCCACAAACTCCATAGAGCAGCAGATGGTAAGGTATTTCTCTACCCTGATATCTGGCCGCTAATAACCGCTACTCACCGGAGGAGAACATGGGCAAACTGGCTCTTGCGGCACTTATGATTAACTCGGATATCGTTGCCGCAGCCCGAGTGCACGGTGAGGATCTATGGGCCAAAGCGCGTGCTGGCATATTCAACCGGGTTTGCGCCCTCGGGGTGGACGAGATACATTTACTCGTGCACTGGGGTCTCACCTTTCGCAACCAGATCGGCTTCATGCGCTCGCGCTTCCGCTCTGGTATCCCAATCATCAGCCTCACCGCGACTCTTCTGGCCGATCTCAAGGTTGGGAATGCAATCTTCTCCCTTCTCGGGGTAGGTTATTTTTTTTCGCACTCTCAAATTCTTTTGAAAAATAATCTTGATTGATGGTGAGACTAGGGCGCAGGCGCAACGCGTTAACCGTTATCTGCCTTTTGCTTCAAGACAATTTAGACAAATTCAGCCGTCAACGCACGCACTCAGCCGCAAGCGCACCCGAGCTGCCTACTACCTGCGGAAATATAGAGGTGAGCGCCATGTTATAGGCAAATTTTATGCCAGTTTGAAACCAACATATTTAGCGGCTGATCATGGCGAGTTCTTGCGGTGTCACGCTGTGACTGGCCTCGCAAGTGCGCCACGGTCAGAAGACCGCGAGCCCGACGCCTAACGACGCGCAATATCGCACGGTTGCACTCGATCTGTTGCACTTTCAATTTGGTTGCACTGTCCAAAATGCGAGTTCTCGGCAAACTGCGGAACCCACACCCATATCGGATATACGTTCCTTATCCGCTCGAGAACGTTGGAGCCTGCGTGTGCGTCTCCGTCACTAGGGTCTTCCATTGCAAAGGGGATACAGTTTTTACACACACGCATGGTCCGCTAAACTTGTCCTGTTAAAAGGAATGTTACTCCCGCACTCGCCTCTACATTATCTTTTTCCCGTCCCACCTTCCTCGACCAGTCATGCGCTCCAACGTTCCTTCTTCCTTTATCGCTCTTTTCTTTGCGGCCTCCTCTGTCCATGGCGCGACTTACCAAATGCTCGATAACATCGTCGGAAACGGGTTCTACGATCACTTCAACTTCGAAGCCATCCCGGATCCCACCAGCGGAAGAGTGTACGCCCCAGCCATTCATTCCTTCTTCTCCGTCCAAGTATTCATGTCGTTCGTGCAATCTAGGAACTACGTCAACGAGGCGACGGCGCGGAGCGCCAACCTCACCTTTGCGACCGACAAGACCTTCATCTTGCGCGCGGACCACACAACCGTCCTCGACCCGGCCGGAGCCGGACGCAACTCTGTCCGCTTGAACTCCAAGACAAGATATACCACCCACGTCGCTGTGTACGCTTCCTTCCTCCTTTTGCACTCATTATTCATTCCCCCATCTAACCATACTACCTCCCAATCCAGCTTCGACATGGCGCATATGCCCCAGGGTTGCGGGTGAGTCCCGCCAGTGATATCTCCAATCCACCCGTGCTCACATGCTGCGACGCCCAGAACATGGCCGGCGGTGTAAGTCCGATAGCGGCGCCTAACCAACCTGAACAACCTTCTAATATGATACACAGCTGGGAGACCGGAGGCGCATGGCCCCAGGGGGGCGAGACGGACATCCTCGAGGGCGTCAACGACCAGGGCACCAACCAGGCGACCCTCCACACCTCGCCCGACTGCACCATGCCTGCCGCGCGCACCGAGTCCGGGTTCGTCTTACTTTCCATTCATTAACTCCTCCCTTCAACTTCTTTTAGGACGGCCCTGCAGGCCTCCTGCGACGCGACGCTCAACGGCAACGCCGGCTGCGGCGTCAAGTTCGCGCAGGGCGCGAGCTACGGGCCGGCGTTCAACGGCAACGGCGGCGGCTGGTACGCGATGGAGCGCACGAACGATTTTATCAACGTCTGGTTCTGGGGCCGCAACGACGCCAGCGTCCCCCCGCACGTCAAGTCCGGCGGCTCTACGGTGGTTACCGATGGCTGGGTGCGTCGCGTCGTTAAACCTTTTCTGGAGCGCATGTTGACTCTTTTTGTATTCCTGATTTTGTAGGGAGTTCCGTCGGCGAGCTTCCCGAGCACGACGTGCAACATCGCGGAGCTCTTCGTCGCGCACAACATCATCATCAACCTGACCTTCTGTGCGCATCCATCCTTTATCCTTTACACCGCCCAAGTATCATCCAAAACTTAAACTCACACAACTCACAGGCGGCGCATGGGCCGGCGACGCGGGCGTATACGCGTCCTCCGGCTGCCCCTCGACGTGTAACGGTGCGCCCTACTCCCTTCCCTTCCCTTCCTTACCCTTCCTTACCCTCACCCACTACCCATTCATCCTCATGTCACTGACTCGGCGTATACGTAGACTTCGTGAACAACAACCCCGCCGCCTTCGCTGACGCGTTCTTCGAATTCAACGCGATCAACGTGTACACTTGATTGTTTGTAATTTGTCTTGCTTCGAGCCAGATACCCCAACGCTGGAATATATAGACGATACCCTATAGCTGCGCTACATCCAATTGCAATGTTACTTGCTTCGAGGCTGGAATTCGGTTGAACTAGGTCGGATGAGCTTTTAGGAACGCAGCGGACTGTCCGCGCGGCGCCCTCATCTCTTAGTCTTCCTCTCGGCGTTGAACTCGGGCTGGGAAGATTACCGTGCCGCGTGTGTATGTGCCGAGGCACGAACATCCACGTCCACGAACTCGGCTGCGCGGTCTCCCTGCCACCCACCATGCATCGCTGCCGCGGCATTTACTGCTCGCAATAATACTAATAGGTCCGGATCCCTGTAGCCATGGCGAAGCCCTCACTGGCACTTATCGGTTACCACTTCCTTGTTCAAAGTTGAACCTAATTTAACCCAGTATTATCCGTCAAGAGCGTCGATTCCGAGAAGTAGGGCCATCCCACCTACGCATTCCGGATTTCGGGTGAGTTTGCGGTCTTTCAGCCTCTAGTACACATCTCTCGACTCGTTCTCCTCCTCTAGTATGAGCGGATAATTTCATCTTCCAGATCCTCGCTTCAACCCTGCGGCGGTGATCGTTCGAAATTCGGTTCGGTCTGTCGGGACTCGCTGGTTGTACGCGTGAGCTGAAATCACAATAAGTACCTAAACCTGGACCCGAGGTACAACACAGCGAGGTACGAGCGTCTGTGTTGTAGCGTCTGTCTAGGAGAGACTAGACCCGAGGCAGTCAGCTTTCCTCCTGGTGTTACTTATTCCTCGTTCTCGTAAAGCACAACACAACAGTCGCAGGGTTGTATGATTTCGATAATAAATGTCTGAGTCAACGTCGTAATCTGGCAGAAATTGAGGTGAGGAGGGAACATGCTTGAAACCCCTGAGGACACCAGCTCTCAGAAGAATTTTCGGCTCGATACTGGTGGCGGTTGGGAATACCAGATACCAGATACTAGCGGAGTTTGAATAAGGTAAGCCATGATTTTCATGTGCACGGGTTCGATTCCAGGCGAATCCTTCTCTTTTGCATGCGGAAATATATTCGAAATCCCACCACTGAGACGCAGTCGTGGGCGAGGAGCTTGAAGATTTGTATGATAGTTAGGAAGGTATTGACTAGGTGGTCCAAGCGAGCGGTAATAGGGACAGCAGTGGGTGTGGTTCAAAATTGTTCTGGAAGGTTGTATGTTGAATCTTGGCCACAACCAGAAGATCATTGCGGGAGGGCTAAATATATTTACTTCAGTATGGTCTGTACACATAGATTTCTCAACCTCTGTTGAGACCTAGCACTCCCAATCAACATCGAAAATGTAACAATGCACCAGTTGAAATTAAATTTCAACTGGTGCATTGAATGCTTGAGGTACAGGTAAACCAGCAAGAATCACACCATTATGGCTCATATACAGAAGTATTATGGCCTAAAGAGGCATATATGTAACCCAATCTACGACGCGCACCTCTCGAATGAAGGTTGCACAAATTCCTTCAACCGTGGGAAACTCCGCAAGTGCAGGAAAGTTACCGCCGCCGGCAGGCTAAATTTTTGCGGGGAAACAATGGGAAACACTAAGAAATCGGTACAAGGAACCACTGTCCAAGGCTCAGTAGTGATTCAAGCGAGCGCGACGTTGCAGGAAAGGACTGAAAACCCCGCTTCAAAAAAGGCAGGTCGCCACCTGATCCGAGATCAAACTCCGCCCGGAACCAGCAGAGTGGTATCCAAGTGGTATCCCATTTTAATATTTGCGTCACGACTTCCCGACGGATACTAATTCTGAGTAGCTAGAAAATTTTGAAATAAATCGTTTAGGGAGGTCCAAATTTTGCAGGGAAGTGACCAGGCTTTTGAAAGTGTACAAGGTGAATTGGTGGTATCCAGAATGCCATGCCGAGATCACCCAGATGATTGCCAATCTCTCCTCTTTTTATTGCTCTTTATTATCTTTATTTGTTTAATTTACCCCACCGCCATTAGTATCGAGCCGAATTTTCCTCCTTATAAAATTATGTCTAGAGTTTTTGAAACTCCGCTAACTCCGCCAGGCGGCTTCACTTTCCGCGCTGATCCGAACTTGATTTGTTTCTCCTTCGGGCAGCTATTCCTTCTTGCTGAGGAACTTATATGGAGTCTTAGCACAGTCACTATTCCTCACTGCAACTGGGTTGGGTGAAAGTTCGGCAGTCATCTTTGACCGGGAATTGGTGTGACTGCCACAAACGTGCCACGCGGCTTGAGCCCATACAATCACCAATCAAGGCATGGGTTCAAATGCTATCAGCTGAACCGAAGTGGTGGGGCACGAAGCGCCCCGCCGCGCTCCTGTCTCGGTAACCCAGCCGTTCGGGTGTGATTTATCTTATCTGTGCATCAGCGGAGCTTGAATAAATGATAAGAAGAAGATGCGCGAAATCACACCCGAACGTCTGGGGCAGTTTGTATCGTAATACCCTGGGTGGCGTCACCCATCAAAAGTCACGCCGCCCACAATTCGACCTTCTGTACACCTCAGTACACCTCAAGAAATCTGGTGGATATTTTGCAAAGGTCCTGCTAACAAATAAGACGTGCTGGATTTTTTTCCGCAATTTTCCGGCAGTGGTTTTACTGCATTCGGGATGTACTGTCCCTTGCCGCCACCGCCGACACATCACTTTAAGTGCCAGAAAGCGGGTCGAAAAAGAGCAGAAAATTCCGGAAAAAAATACGAGACACATTTTAAGAACCAGTTCAATGCAACTGAACAGTCCCCAGAAGGTTTGGGGGAGGGAGGGTCGAGGGCAAGGGTGTGTGACACCACCCAGGGTATCCCTATACAAATTGCCCCAGACGTTCTAGCGACATCACCGTCCCATCTTTCCTTATCATTTATGTCAAACCCCCGGATAGCTCCGAGATAAGATATCAGCAATGTGTAGGGGATGGCGCTCAGAACGTCTGGGTTACCGAGACAGCCGCGCTCTTGGTGAAAAGAAAATTTGTGATGCAGCGGCAAGTTCGGTTGGAAGTAGTACTATGCAAGAAAAATTCAACTCCGGCGGGGTTCAAATGGAATTCGACTCCAATACCCCGTAGAGTGTGGTTTATATTTGATGTTGAATATCTTCATTTGAGGCATCCCGGTCTTCCAAGCTTCTGTGTCATCCTGAGGGTTGTGGACCACTAAATATTTATACCAGTCGGAGAGTTAGCTGGGAATCCACAGCAAGACTCTATCTAATGCATGAAATTCACTCTATTGGTGTGTTTCCGCCCAAGAAATCAGTCAACCTGTCAACCCAACAATGTCCAGAGATGGGTTACCCGTTGACGGATCCCAACCGTCTTGTAGCCGTCTGTCAGATGAGGGAGGCACCAGCGCCTGACAAACTGGACCTGTCCCGTTGTGACCAGCTGTAGACCCCAATGACGGGGTAGGATTTGATGGGGATGGGAGGAAACACAGGGACACGGTCATTTCAAAGGCAATCACAAATCCACAAAATGCACGGAGCTGTGTGATGTGTTTCTAGGAGTGCGGTGAATCACAGAGCAAAGAAAGGTGATCAGGAGTAGGCATCAAGATGCACGCACCAACCCCGGAGACACGCTTGAACAATATCTCAAAGTCTTTGACAGTTACTATCCAGACCCTTGAGCTTCTTGTGGAGACCCTCAAGGTCTCTGGTTTAGAAGCCATCTCGAACACCACACAGTCTCTGGCCAACCTTGTCTTGGTATGCTAGCAAATCAATTAATGGCCATCCTCACTTGATACCTAGACTATCAAACAAAACAAGGAGGATTGTGCTGAGTTGATGGAGCACATGTCTCAATTGCTCACTGCAATCATTGATGTCTACCTCAAGTCACACAACGGTGGAGACCTTGCCCCCAGTATATTGACTCAGATTGCAAACCTTACTGGGTAAGTTGGTGGCCTGGCATTCAATTGAGGTCTACTCACTGATTAGCCAGGACTCTCCACAAGATCCATACATTTGTTGAGGGTCAGCAAACTGGCAGCAAATTCAAGATGTTTTTCCGACAAGGTGAACTTGGAGCCTTGCTTAAGAGCTGCAAAGCAGAATTGCAACACGAATTGGCTTTCTTCACAGTGAATATATATCATTGGGAATGACAAGCCCTGATAGCTGAAGAAAAGATACAGGTTAGAACTGTGAATATCCTGGTTGACATGCAAGCAAAGGCAGAGGCCAAGCACCAGGAGGTCCTCAATATCATTGAAACACTTTCAAGCTCCGACTCAGCATCTTCTGTATGTTTGGGATATCTGCGTAGACAATCACTGCTTAGTCTAATATTCCGGCAGATCAGCAAAATGTACTCTGGTTCCTTTACAAGGTCAGTATTCTGTGATCCATCTTCTGTGTTGTGCTGACTGGAAGTAAAGCTCCACCTCAATCTCAATGCTGCCAGCAAGCACACAAATCTTCCATGGACGTGAATCAGAGCTGGCAGACATTCTCAAGTTCTTCAACCAGAGAAATCCACGCATTGCCATCTTAGGTGCGGGTGGAATGGGAAAAACAAGTTTGGCCAAAGCAGTCCTGCACGAGGATACAATTGCAGGCCGATTCACACAGTATCGGTTCTTTATCCCTTGTGATAGAGCTGGAAGCAAAGTGGAAGTTGCCGCTCTCATTGCTGCACACCTTGGACTGAAACCTGGAAGGAATATGACTCGGGCTGTTCTCCAGCATCTCAGTCAGAGTCCAGCCAGTCTTCTCGTTCTTGATAACCTTGAAACACTCTGGGAGCCAGTTGAGCTTCGCGAGGAGATTGGGGAGTTCCTGTCCCTTCTTACGGACATTACTACACTGTCTTTGATGGTTTGTTGCAGCCCTATGATTTCCAGCACAGTTTTACTCATCAGACGTCAGGTTACCCTGCGGGGTGCAGAAAGGCCATCCAAAGTGCAGTGGACCCGACCTTTTTTGCTGCCTTTGCCACCCCTAGCTCAGGATGCTGCTCAAAGAGTGTTCCGAGACATTGCAGATGATGGACATCTGCCAGAAGACATCAACCATGTCCTTGAGCTAACAGACAATGTGCCTCTTGCAATCTGTCTTTTGGCTCACTTGGTTGATCTGGAAGGCTGCTCAATGGTCCTATCCCGCTGGCAAACAGAGAAAACATCAGTGATTTCAGAGGGCCACAATAGAAGATCAAACATGGAGCTTTCTATCTCGCTCTCACTCTCCAGCCCAAGAATGACATCCATGCCTCATGCTCGTGATCTTTTGAGCTTAATGGCCATCCTTCCAGATGGACTTTCGGATGCTGAGCTTCAACAAGTAAAATTCCCGCTCCAAAATATTCTAGGATGCAAGGCTGCACTAGTCCGTACTGCTTTGGCCTACATTGATGACCGCAGACGGCTCAAGGTGCTGGTACCAATCCGAGAATACATGCAGAAGCTTTTCCCTCCCATGGAGCAGATGATTAAACCACTTCTTTGCCACTTCCAAGAGCTCCTTGAAGTCCACAAAATACAACATGGCCAACAGTTAGCTTCTATTTTATTCACCCAAATAACCTCAAACCTTACCAATATCCAAAATATCCTCCGGCATGACCTCTATTCTGAACATCCTGAGTTCAAAAACACTGTGTCTTACATCTGCAAACTGAACCGCTTCAGTGATTTTGCAGGACAAGGCACAATCACTCTATTTGAAGAACTTAGTGACTTTGTCCCCAAGTTTGACCACTACTCCTATGTCACATTCATTACGGAGACACTGAGATCCTGGGATGCTGGTTTTATTAACACAAACGCCTCAAGGTGTTGGTGCCAATCCGAGAATACATGCAGAAGCTCTTTCCTCCCACCCGCCAGATGATCAAACCACTTCTTCGCCACTTCCAGGAGCTCCTCGAGGTCCATGCAATACATGTTGGCCAGAAGTCAGCTTCTGTGTTGGTGACCCAGATAACCTCAAACTCTACCAATATCCAGAACATCCTCCGGCACGATCTATATTCCGAACATTCTGATCTCAGAAATACTGTGTCTTACATCTGCAAACTGAACCGCTTCAGTGATTTTGCAGGTCAAGGAACAACCACTCTATTTAGGGAACTTAGTGGCTTTGTTCACAAGTTTGACCACCATTCCCATGTCATGTTCATTTCGGAGACATTCAAGGCCTGGAGGGCTCATTCAATTGCCCACTCAGAAGCTCTAATCACTGAGGGCATGGAACACCTTGATCACTGTGATGACCTTCTGCTCAAAGGTATGTCTTTTGCCAAATATATGTGTGAACAAAAACTAAGAAAGCCTTATAGCCGAGTTTTATATTGTTATTGCAGGTTATTGCTCGGAGCACAGCCAGGACATCCCAACTGCTCTTGCATACTGCAAGATGGCACTCAACCTGGCAGAGTCAGGTGGAGACACTAAAGGTCAAACTAATGCACTTCACCAACTGGCATATATCAAATGGTTTGTTGGTGACTATCCTGCTAGTCAAGTCTATGCACGGGAGTTGCAGCGAATTGCTCGGATTCATGGGGATCTGAACCAAGAGGCAAAGGGACTATACTTTGAGAGTTTATGCTGCCAAGCATTAGGCAATTACAGCCAGTGCATTGCACTGAACAACAGAGCCAGGACCATTTTACCTCTTTGTGGACTGTCTTTTGGTTCAGATTCTCTATACAATCTCAGGATCGCACTGGCAGAAGTTCATAAACTGAAATCAGAATATGCGGAAGCACACAAAATCCATTGTCACATTATGCAGGAAGCTGCTCTCCTAGCAGTTCAGAACCCGTTCCATCATATTCTTGTCCTGCTAAACCTTGCAGAGGTTGAAATATCTATGGGTGTTGCACATTCTGAGATACAACAGAAGCTTGATGCAATCCAAGCCATTGCCAATGACACAGGGGAGATGCGGATGAAGACTGCTTCTGAAGCTGTTCAGGCTGAGCTTAATCTCCGACAAGGGGATATGGCAGCCTTGCCATTGTTTCAAAAATGTCTGCACCTGGGATGGGGCAATGACTCTGAGATGGTAACATTCTGTCTTGAGAGACTTGGGGACATCAGCCGCTGGGAGGGTTTAGAGCATGATCCCTCTTGGAGTATGATTTTACTTGTCTACTCCATCAAGCAGAAAGAGAGACTCGGCATCCATAAGGCTTTGCAATTTATTGGTGATGCTTTCCTCAAAGATGGGGATACAGCCACAGCCACTTCTCTGTTCACTCTTGCTTTGGATGGTTTCACCCAGATGGATGTCCATCGTAGCAGGGCAGAATGTCTGATCCGACTTGGAGATATCTCTGATCAGAATACTCACCCATTGAAGGCTCTGGAACTCTGGGGGTTGGCAAAGCCCCTGTTTGAACGATCATCTCAGGCAAAACGGGTTGCTGATATCGAGAAAAGACTGGCTGAGACGGAGATCAGTGACGAGATGAACTCATTGAGGCTGGCACAGCTTGCCGCTCCTTCCGGAGAGGTGAGGGGAAGATCTTGAGCTCCCAACTTAGGGTGTGTGTTTGAACATGAAGGAAAGGTCCCTTCGTGGACTGAACTGTGGCACGGGAATGTTATTTGTACTTGACTACTTTGCTTCAAGCCTGAACTTGATTGAAATATATATTTATTTTATATGAGACTCAGTGGCAACCAAATGATGGGGAAGAAGAGAAAAAAGGTTTGGAATAAGTAACTGGTCCAGGCCCAGAAGTAAGCCTGCAGACGTTTCTCTCGGCTGCATATCAACTCTCTTTCACCATCCTCACCGATTTAAAGTAGTCTCTCCTAGACAGATGCTACAACTTGAACACGGATGTTTGTACCTCAATGTGTTGTAGATTTAAACTCAAGTGAACTAGTTTATCGATCAACAGAATTCATGGACAGACCGGTCGCCTACCATCAGTCAAACATGCAGCAGCTTATTCCCCCGCCTCCAGACAATGAGGTAGCAGGTGATTGGCACAACTAGACAAAGATAAGCAGTACAAAACAGAGCAGTAACTGTGTAGACTACTTATGCCAGCTTAGCATTTTGCTCCAACAAATTTCTTATAGGAACACAGCAGAGGATGTGGGGAAAGTCTGATGAACCAACTCTCACTGCCACCACAATCTGATTCCTATAACAATATAACAGGAAGGAAACAAAGTTTCTGCGAACTGAGGATACTGCCAGTGACTATTTCCAGTGTTGCTTTATCAGATCTGCACCCCGTTCTGCGACAACATATGTTGCTGCTTGCGTATGCGCACTCGGAACTAGTGGCTAAAAATTCGAACCTATTAGATGTGGGTTCATGCATTCCATGTAAACGGACACACCAGAACAGAAGCATCAACAATCCGAAGCCCCTTGACCCCCATTACGCGCAAGTCCGGATCAACCACCCCATATTGTGCATCTTGCGCCGACATGGCTGCACTCCCCACAAGATGCAGTGATGGCCCGGCCATGTTCCGGATGAACTTGTCCAGCGCATCACTGGTCATATTCTCAAAGTCTTGAACCGGGCCAATAATGGAGTCCCGCCAGACAGGAGCACCAAAGAATTGCTGTGCGCGCTTGAGTGCCTCCCGCAGGGCAAAGAGGTCAAAGTCGCTTGTGAGCATCCCAAGATCGATGAGGGGCGGAGCAAGAGGATCACTGCTGTTGATTGTGATGGATCCACCTGCAATATATCATATAAAACAAAGCATGTTGAGAATTTTGTCCTTACGGCTGATTGGGGTCACCAAAGCCATACCGGCACCTACGAAGTGACCCGGGTCACTGGCCCCGAAGCCAGCCATGCCTGGCTGGGAGTATATGAGATGATGAACAGCCATCAGGTTGAACCCACTCACCGTAATGGCCAACTCGAGATGTGGTGTATCTACTCCAGCCGACGGATCCGTATAATTCTCGAAGATGGGAGAGTCTGCATCTAGACAAAGCCATGTAACATACAGTGGTGAAAAGTCCACAAGGGGCCCTGTGTGTGATCTGTTCCATTCCGCAAACACCTCGTTGAACCGTGTCGCGTTCTGGGTTACCAGTTCCATGGTCTGGTTGAAGTTCACGGCCCAGCTCGCGGCAAAGGCGGGATGATCAGAGATGTTCTGGCCAACACTTGGGAGGTGGAGGAGGGTTGGAATACCCAGTGCGTTCAAAATGCTCTGGTTTCCGATGCCGGAGTGCATCAGAATATTCGGGGTCCCGACCGTTCCAGCAGAAAGGATGATCTCCTTCGACGCTGCCACCGTGAACTGAGATGTTCCTAACCAGACGTGAGTGGATCTTCTGAGAAGGAGGTAAAGGATAGCTGGACCTTGAAAGAATTGCACCCCACCGAAGGACAGCATCCCGGTGGTGTTTCTCGGATCCACGAGCTTGGCTACTTGCGCATGTAACAGAACATGCAAGTTGGGGCGTCGTATAAATTCAGGTGCCAGATACGATGTCGCAGAGCTACTCCGCTTTCCGTGCCCAATGGTGTACTGCAGCCAGCCCAATCCCAGTGGTTCTGAAAGACCAGTCAGGAAAGCCAGGAGAAGACAGAGGTTCACCCACTCCCGGCGTTCATGTCGAGGTTAAACGGGAACACGTCGGGTAACTCTTTGGTGGTTTGGAGCACCTTGCTTTGGAAAATTGGGTATTGAAAGCCGCTTATGCTCGTTTGGACGAAGCCTGCAGTGCCGTGCACCGACGGGTCGAACTGTCCGCGGGGGTCGTGATGATCTGCCGGCGGAACCCATTTTTCGTTCTGAAATAACATTGTCACTTTCGGAGCTGGAACAAGGTAGTAACGGGTCTTGCCTTCAAGAAATATGGAAGAACTGCGTCCCACGACCATCCCGGATCGTCAGTTAGGTTCGCATAGCGATCGAAATCGTCTCGTGTGCCCCGAGTGTAGAACATGCCGTCTAAGCAGTCACGTTTTTAGCTGACTTGACATACTATCGGGGGAGGGGGAAGATGACTTGCTGTGCGAACTGCATCCGCCAAGCATATGGGCTGAGAGAAAATCAGCACCATTCCTGCCGTTGAAATTGGAGCAGCATTGACCTCTGGAGTAGTCCAAAACACGGTTATTCAAACCCACTTGTGGGGTGGTGGTGTAGTCTGCCATTCCCGGCCGGTCAGCGGCCAGTGGTGGGCAGGAAGAATGGTATGGTCATACTCCAACTGTAGATCGTCGGTCCAAGCAGACTACCACCGAACTTCCAGAAAGGGACCATTGCGTCCAGCACGCCTTCATTTCTACATACGAACCATGATTAAAAAAGTGCGGTGAAATCGAATGGATTACTGACGAGACACCTGCTTCAAGCACCAAGACCGAAAAGTCTGGGTTTTCAGTCAACCGGTTGGCGACGACATTGCCCGCAGTTCCTCCTAATCAAGGAGGGATGTTAGAGACAAAGCGTCGCAAAACAGGTTCAATATTCACCGCCCACAATCACAAAGTCGAACGAGAGGCTCGGAAGATCACTGGCGCTGTCGTAGACTTTGCACAAGCACGCTGTAACGCAACCGGCTACGACAAGGTGGGTGAGCATCGCTAGTAACGTAGAGCAGGTGGCAAGGAAGCGTAGCGCGCCTGTGAGTCTTATATAGGGCTGTTCACCGCGCCCGTCGCGTCGGTTCTACGGGTCCCGTACGACGGGTACCCGACCCGTTCCGTGAGACACTGAGCAACTTTCTCGACGGCACGGTGACGGGACGGTTTTATGAAGTGACGGCCGTCAAAACTACGGCCGTCGTCGGGTAGTGTCGGTGGACGGGTGCTGCCAAAATATATTCAACATTCGGAAATGTCCGAGTCGGTAATCATCACGGCAATTCACATCTTGACACTTGACCATAACCTCTCTTGTGCCGCCGCGTCCTTCAGGCTCTCCGACGCAGCAAACGGACCAAGATAAAGTCAGTATGAAGCTATTGCTTGAAATATCAACTGGAGTTCTCCAGGCGCTGACGGCGTCCGACGCAACTTCAAAATTTCACACTCTCATTGTTGGTTCACCAACGTCTTCGCCTTGCCCGAATTACCGTGCGGAAAATTGCTGGAGATGCGTAGTTTGCTGTGTCCCGTATTTCCTATCACAGCATGCTTTTGTGACCTAAAATTCACGAATTTTCCTTCTTCCCACGGTTCAATCTGGGAAGAATCGGGTTCAACTCGCTTCACCGCTATCCTCAAGCACTTAAGCGGAGCCTGGGGCTCATTTCTAGTAGACTAATATCCAACATGGTGCAAATATCAGCCAGAGGGGAAGAAATAAACTCCCGACCCCGTCGTGTTGCCCGTTACGGCCGTCCCGTCGCCCGTTCCGTGCCGTGGAGACTCTCGTAAACTTGGCGACGGCGCGGTTACGGGACGGACCTGCCCGTTCTACTCCCGTCAAAACAACGGCCGTGCCCGTCGACGGGTCGGCGAACAGCCCTAGTCTTATAGCGTCTTTTGGACAAACATCTCGCACAGGCTGACGGGTGTGGAAATAAATCATTCAGGGACAGCCGCAATTCCTTTAGGACAAGGCTTCCGCTCTTGGAGACTTGAACGGGGACTTACTTTCCAACTTGTCCGTCCTCCTTGAGAGCCCAGAAAAATTTGTGCCATTTACCAACGATTATTATGAATGTTCTGCTTCCTCAACCTTCGATTCTATTGCCAGGTTGAGGTGTAATTCAGGTTTTTAACATGCATCAGTCACGTTGTGACGTGTTTGACACCACTCAAATCAAGCTTCATATCCACAGAACGCTGAAGCTCGTCCCCGGCAAGACATTCTGAGGAGACAGAAGCCTTTAAATAAGCCCCAATGTGAGTCCCAAATTTTTCCGGGTCCTCACGGGGAGCGGACAAGACGAACTATAGTTGTGGTTCAAATTACACCTTGACTTGATGGACCGGCGACCAGTTCTCACTATCTTCCCCTCCCTCGATTTCTTAGCAAATTTACATGCCTATTGAAGACGACTATAGAATTGAGTTCCGGAAAACTCCGGGGGGATTGGGGCAAGAGGTAGACGGGGAAAAAGGAAATTCGGACCCGTTGGGAAAATTCGGTGCCGTATGGACAAATAGTACCTTGAAGCTACGCAGCCCGACGAACACGAAGAAGCGAACACCATCGACCCTACTTCAATAGGTCTTCGATTTTGGCATCAGACAAGGTGGCAAGGCGAGCGTCGCTTCGATTCAGCTCAATCAAGCCAAGCGTTCTCCTTCCTAACCAATGAGGTACGAAGACGATTTGAATTCAAGTGACGTTACAGAAGGCAGGAGAGGCGAATCCACGGTAGCGCCATTCGCCCGAGTGGGCGCCGTGTGCGCCATGCAGCGCGCCCGTACCAGCACATACACGGACTGCGGGCGCATTTGCTTCCCGGCTAGTCAACGGGATGCGTGCGTGCGCGGCGCGTAGACGACGGCGCGGAGGAGAATGAATGCTGGGACGAAGAGGAGAGGGGGAAGAGGAGGTTGTATGTACGGGCATGGATAGCGCGTCCAGTCCGCACGCAGTGCTCCGTCGTCATGGCGGACTGGACGCACGCGACGACCGGTACGAGAGTAGAGGGTGTGTGGAAGAGAACGAAATAGCAGGGATCGATATCATGCACGCCCTCTCGTTCTTGCCAAAGCTTATCACTGCGGCTGAAGCTTCGGAGGAGATACGGTGCCGCATCTGCCGTGAGCGCAGGCTGCGGCGGGCGCGCATGAACACCCACGCGCGCGGGGCAGAGTTCACGGCCGTGAAGAGGGAGGTGGATAGTGGGACGAAGGGAGAATGGAGAATGGGGAATGCGATCGGGTAGGTAGGCGGCGGATTGAGCAGGGGGAGGAAGGGGAGGAAGGGGGGGAGGGGGGGATGGCGTAGCGCTAGCACGAAGAGGACGCCGAGTTCCCGCTCTGACTGCTTTCAGCAACAACAGGCGTCGAATCCGGGCTCAGCTGAGGCAGACGGCATTATGCTCGGTTACTGACTAGACTGAGCGACCGCGGCGTCAGCATGAGGAGAGGTAGAGTGTGCGTGGAGTGGATTGAGGATTGCGAAGAGGGTGGGTGGGGGAATACGCTGATGCGAGGAGGAGGTCCAGTTCATGTAAGAACTCGAGCTCGAGAGATATCGTTGTCCTGTCCAAAGGGCATCCCGCCCCCAGGACGAGGTGGTGCGGAGCGACGGGTGCGAGACTCGGCGCGCAGACGCAGCGGTTTTGCAGTGTCTCCAGGCGCGGCGTGTAGTTATCGGATGCAGGAGGATGCGCATATGCCACAGTGCAGGGGATTTTATTCAGGATGGCCAGTGGCGTCCTCGTAGTCGTCGTCGGATGCAGGGGGACGTTTGGCACCGGTCGCCGGGGCTGCTGAGGTCGGGAGGGAAGGCTGCGAGCAAGGTGCGGACGCCGTGCGGTGTGAAAGCCAAGGGTGATCGCATTGATATTCACCCCTGTCCCAAAAAGGGAACGCACTTGCCTTTTCACTGTTCCCGGCCCTCTGCAGAGTCTCCCAGTGGCCACACGACAACACGAAAGCGCGCCGCACCAAGCCAAGGTAGAAAAAGAGAGCACCTCGGAAGCAAAGCAAAATAGAATACAGCATAAACCTACAACACCCCGTGTAAATTTTACTACCTCCCCGTGCCAACCGTCCTCGGCGGATATGTATATGTATGACGGATGTGTGTATTATCGGCGGTGCCCTGTTCCCGTACTCGGTGTCCCCTCCCCCGACGAGACGGGGAACACAGTAAGCGGGACCTGCTTCCACCCTGCTTCCCCTCCTGCTCAGATGTCATCCCTACTCCGACGAGACGCGAAACACATCAACCGGGACCTGCTTCCACCCTCCTTCCCACTCCTCTTCACATGCCCTCCTTCCTTCCTTCACCTCAAATGCCGACGAAGGGATCAGGAACACATCGAACCCCTACTTCTGCCCCTCCCCCTCCTCCTCAGACGCCCTCCCCTCCTCAGCAGAGCTCACAACCCCCACACTAACCACCCCCACCTCCAAATGCGGCAGCCCCATCTCGTCCGGGTCGTCCGTCGGCGGCAGATGCCTTGCCCACGTCGGCGCTTGCGGCTCTCCTGCTTCTGCTCCTGCTCTTGCTCCGGGTACATGCGGCGCGAACATCCCCGGCGCGGGCATCGCAATGAGCATCGCGACGCTCACGCGCGGCTGCACCAGCTTCTCCTCCTCTCCCTCCCCCTCCACCACCGCGCCTGGATGGAGATTTGACGTCGAGGACGGCGCGGCGCCGGTCCCGAGGCTGAGGTTGACGCGCGAGCCGGTGCGCGAGGTGGCGGCGGAGGCGGAGGGCGGGGCGAGGGTGGATGGTGCGGCAGCGGCAGGGGCGGGGGTGGACTTTGCGGAGGGTGTGTATGAGGCTGCGAACGGCTAGAGAGAGAAAGTACGTTAGTATTTCGTATGTATGGAGTTGAAGAATGAGAAGATGAATGTGAAACGCAAGGAGAGGGGGAAATGAAAGGACGCGAGGTGTGCGGGGGCAGAACACCGCGCATATGACGAGAACAGCCACCAGTGGTAGAGACAGAATGACCGGCTCCCCAGCACTTCCACTCGCACATCGAAAGAACGCTGTCGGCGTTGATATGCACTGCGAGTCGACCACCGTGCAACACCATCCCCGGCGACGTGATGATATGGACACAGCATCCCGCGCCGACAAAGCGCGACCAATGGAAGCCGAACACCTAGGGTCACCGCTCGCCGGCCTCCACAGATCGTGCGCGACAGCCAGAGGACGACGCACGACGACGGCGCGTATATACATCTATACATCAAGTCGTCACGAAGCCACACATCGCGTCTGCGCGATTCGACTTCGGCCCACTTGCCAACGAAACGAAAACGGGGACGATGCCCGGGTCCGGCACACCGCCAACGACGCCCCGCACAATCCGACCCAACCCACACCGCCAAATGTGGGCACACGCACGACTCACGAGCGTGACAGAGCAGAGCTCGCAGACTCCGACAAGATACACACACGCAGGATGGCCAAATCAGATCAGACCGCCTGACCGTGGTGTAGGCCGATTCATCGTGGGTCGGACAAACGCGCGCGGCGTCCCCATCGATGTCCATGTCCGCGTTCGCCCCGACAGGCGCCGATAACCACCACTCCGACGCGCAAGCAGCGCAGCGGCATGCATACACCTCGACCTCGCCCGCCTGATCTCGAAGTCAAGGCGGGCCACGAAACAACCACGCCCCGTCGCCGACGCCGCCAGGGGAGCGCTCTACGACCAGCACACCTCCCAGATGCCACGCGCAAAACGACGTCATCCGCTCGGGCCCACTGGGTTACACGCTGCACGCTCTTCCAGCATGCCCAGAGCCCCAGCCACGACGACGACTCCGCTGGTCCTGCCACCGCCGCCGCCCGCCCCCGACGTAAAAAAAAACAACAAAAGAGATAGAAAGAGAAAAGAGAAAGAGCAAAGCAGAAACCAAAAACAAAACGCACCATAATCCCCTCCCACTCCACCCCCAGCCCTCCCCTTAGCGGTTCGCTCGTATTCGTACGCAGAAATGCAGTGGTGGCGGTGGTCGCGGGCACGGCAGGCGGGGCGAGGAAGGCGTCCCATATCCTGGGCTTCTTGCGTGGGTCGATGCGGAGGCGGGGGGCTGGGGGAAGAGAAGAGGGTGAGGTTAGTTTGCGTTGGATGGGGAGTGGGAGAAAGAAGAAAAGAAGAAGAAATAAAAGAAAAAGGTGAAGCGTGTATCAGTGGTTTAGGCGTCGCGTGAACCGCCCCAAACGAAGGAGGGAAGGTAGTACACAAGGGGGGTGGAAGTAGTAAAGATAGGAGGAGCAGAATGACTACTCACCAGGCGGGACCCATGTGCCGTTCGCGATGGCCTCCTCAACCATGCGGCGGTGGCGGCGGCGGAGGAGGAGGGAGCGGACGACGATGGCGGAGGAGACGCCGAGGAGGAGGATGAGCGTTGCGAGGAAGGTGTAGACTGAGGAGCGGGCAAGTGCAAGAAAGAGAAGTAAAAAAAGCAGAGAAAATCAATCAGTCCAAACTCCACACGCGAAAGAAAGAGAAACGACGCACGGTACAGCTGCGCACTGGACTGGATCCCGGAGCCCCCGCCGTCGCCGCCGCTGCCCCCCTGCCCACCGCCCCCTTGCCCGCCTCCACCGCCGCCGCCGCCCCCGGGAAACGGTGTCCCGCTCGCGGCGATTGGGGTGGAGACCGGGGTGCTGGAGAATGTTTGGGGTTCGGAGAAGGAGGAGGTGGGGGATGCGGATGCGGAGCCAGAGGAGGAGCGCGCGGAGCGCGATGCGCTAGAGCTGCTGGCCATTGTGTGTTGTGTGGGTTGTCAACGAGTAATCCGTGATTATTGTTATGCTGTTTCGTGATGTGTGAGTTCGTCGACGACGGCTGCTGGCTGCTCGTAGTGTGCG
Source organism: Mycena filopes (assembly GCA_029281495.1). Lineage (NCBI taxonomy): Eukaryota > Fungi > Basidiomycota > Agaricomycetes > Agaricales > Mycenaceae > Mycena > Mycena filopes. Next base: position 392,410 of record JARIHR010000063.1, on the reverse strand, counting down.
AGTGGCCCGCGAGGAGTTGGAGAGCTAGGCCAAGGAGGAGGAGGAGGAGCAGCAACAGCAAGCTTGGAGCAGGGAGACACCAGTGAAGCCCGCGGTCGAAAGATGTGGTGTAATACCGGCCGCGTCGTCGAGGGGAGTGGAAGCCGGTCTACACGCTACGGACTCTGGGGTCGGCGTCGTCGGTGGCAGCGAGCAGAACGAGGAGCTCGACGAGGACGAGACAGAGGATGAGGATGAGACGAAGCCGTGGTAAGCATGTCGACATGCCGATCTCTTCGGCCGGCCATTTCCGAGTCCGCTTGCGGCCTTTTTGTCTTTTGTGCTCCAACTTCCATGGCGGCGTGCTTGGATGCCCTCCCTAAGCCTCTCCAGTTTTCCTTCCCTTTATTTCTCTGTGTGTCTCTCTCTGGGTCTCTTTTTTTCGCCAACGGGCTAACTTCCTGCCAGGCTCAAGCTGGACTTGACTCGCCCGGACTCATCTCTCCTCGTCTTGTCCCCGTCTCAGCGATAGTTTACTTTACCAAAATCCCGGACTCAACAAGCGTTTCGACTAGCAGAAATCGACCAACTGGAATCCGCGGCCCCTTGAACGAACAACGGTTTTCCACCCAACCCAGGTCCACCTCCGGACCCAGGGTCAGAAAGCGGTATGGCGTAACCTCGACCACTGGCGCAATGCTACTACAGCACATCCGAATGTAACCCGGCTGAGGTCCTCGTTCGAATCGAGGTGCTGCTCTAGGTCGTCGTAAAAAGTTGGACGTTTTTCGTCCAGTAATCTGAACAAAAAAAACCGCCGCTCTATCTCCAAGTCTATATCTTACCCTCAAGCTAGGCTTTAGCGACAAAAGCGGCCAGTGTGTAATTCTCCTCTCGTGTCCCGTTGGAACTACCCTGCGGTGTAACCCGGAGGTTACTCTCATACCGTCTACGTGGAGCTATACCGCATTTTTTCCATCCCAATCCGATACGAATCCAACCGAACCTTGGGAGCCTCCCCCCGTCGACTGCAGGATGCAGTGTGGTGTAGTGTGGTGTGGCCCCGCCCGCCGAGCTCGAAAGTACGTGCTGTAACCCAGAGACCCTTGGCCGAATCACGGTACTGCTCTTCCGTCAAATAGCGTTCGTTTTTCCTTCCTCTCTTCCCCGGGCACATAAGGATCTTCATCTGGTCTTCTTTGAACCAAGGTAAGTATTACTCCTCCCCCTGTGGAGTGCATTTTCTTTTGAAGCTTGCAACCGGAGGTTGAAGTTGGGTAGCTCTACACACTGGGATCCACTTGTCCATTTCCTCCCCCATATCTAGCCCAGAATTAATCCCTGTTCGAAACAAGGTGCTTGCTGCCCTGACTCAAATCTGTTCCCTAGCTCAAACCATGTTTGCCGGATATTTTTGCGCAAAAAGGGGACCCTGCTCTCATTGAGGCTGGCTGCGCGCTCGGGACACGGCAGAATTCAGCTCAGCGTTCAGGGAGGATTCAGATATTCGGATATCCTGTTCGGATATCCAGAGGTTGATTGAACGACGAAGCATAATAAACTCTTGATTTTTCGACCAGGGTTGGAGGGTGGGCGCAGTGCGGTTCAACGTTGAGTCATTGTTTCCAAAGTTCGCGTGCCGCCATGAATGCCGAGTCGGAACATCCAGCGGGGTTTCAAACCTGATGTCAATCACTTCTTGATCGCAAACCTCCATCTAGGTACGGTTTCCGCTCAACGCTCCAGCGGCTGCCAGCGCGACTTCGGGGCCAGGGCCGCGAGACTTGAGCATGTTCGTACCTCAAGAGCTCATCGATACCATCGTCGATAACCTCCACGACGACATCCCCAGCCTCAAATCCTGTGCTCTCACCGCACGCGCATTTGTGGGATCGGCTCAGACCCACATATTCCAAAGAGTCGAGATCAACCCCCCTCGAGATCGCGATTCAGCATCCCCGACCCCATGCCAAAAGCTTCACAAGCTCCTCATCTCATCCCCACACATCGCGCCTCTGGTGACCGACCTATCGATCGTCTTGGTAGGATCCGAGACCTCCTTCGAATTGGATGAGGATACTGGCGAGTACCTGCAGGACCGCCAGGTCACCTGGATTATGGCCGGACGAACCCTGGCCCTGGTTCTTCCTCTTCTCGATCTGAAACGGATCTCCCTCATCGAAAACGGACCAGCTCACTGGAATTTAGATGGAGAGTTCAGCATGAAGTGGAATGGATTGCCACGACAGCTGAAATCCGCTCTCACCGATTTATTTTCCTCTCCACGCCTCGAGGCCGTCCATCTTCGAGGCCTCGTTATCAAATCGCCCAACCAGCTGCTCGCCCTTTTCAGCGAGGCCTCCGCTCTGAAGGATCTGTCGCTATCGCGCATCTTTTTCACCACCCGGAGGGACAAACTTACCACTTGGCCGGATTCGCGGCCTTGGCGCCCCCAACTCACTTCCCTCCTGATTTCCGACGAACCAGAAAATGAATCGCTTGTTCGATACTTTACATCTCCCCAGATCCACCTCGGCACTATCAAGGTACTGACCTTGCCAACGGCCACCACGGGGAACGCCATCATCTCAACTGCCACTGGACTGGAGCATTTGCGGCTCTACTATATCCACACATGTCCGTTCCTCTTCACAAATACCTCCATCTATCTAACGTCCTTCCTCAGACTTCGGCTTCTCAGCGATCCTCCTGTCGACCACGGCCAATCTGCGCTCCATTCACTGCAATACCACCATGATACTCGAGTTGTTGGGTAGCTTCTTCACGCTGTGTCCGCTCGACTCCAGCATAGAGACGGTCACTCTTGAAGGACCTGTAACGACCACGGATGGCGTAACACAAGGGCTCGACTCGCCTGTCGTGCACCTCCGTTCCTTGAGGATGGTGGAAATCAAGACACAACTCAAGTTAGAATCTTCGACCTACTTTCCGGTGTGGTCGGCAGCCGTGCGCGGCCTGTTACCTTCGCTGGAAGCACGCGGAATGCTGACTATCACCCAAATACAATGTACACAACTTGTTCTTTTGCAAAAATGCCACTCATACACCGCAGTCAACGAATTCGAGCCCGAACATGGCTGGGAATAAATGTGATTCCTTCATTACGGTGATCTGATTGTTGCCAACCCTTAAGTGTATCTAACGTCTTCATACCTGCAGGACAACCGGCCTGTCGTTGTGGAGAACGAGTTGCAAGGAGTGTCTAGATCTTACAAACGGTCTCCCATAATTTACCAATGTATCTTCCTCACACGGTCCCATCGCGTTCTCTTCCAGTCGCGATACTCGGATTCACCGGAATACATGGCTTATCTTCTTCCTATCTTCTTCCATTTCAACTCAACAGATTTCCCCCGCTCATAAAATTCAAGTGCGTTCCAGCAGGATTGAAATGTCGGCCCAAAAGGAAAATCGCCGGAGCGCGCAGCCACCCGGTGGGTGGAAAGGGCCTGGCACGACCCAGGGCGTGCTTTAGGCTGCAATTGTGCTTGAGCAGTTTTTATTCTGTATTCTATACGACACACAACGCCCGCGTCCGTCTGAATTAGGTTCACGACGCTAACAACACCACTCAGACGCGTGGCAGGTCGTGTGACTCGACCACACTCGCCGCGCAGCGGCCAGCCTTCCTCTCGCGAGCTGAGAACTGCGACCACCGTCACATCCAGGAGGCGATCGCATCATCGACGCGCCGCCTACAAAACCCGCACCACGCAGCCACACCACCATGACGCGTAAAAAGTGGAAGGAGTGTGCTTACTCCGGGGTGGACGGTCTGCGCTGCGCTCCGTGCGGAGGCTGCGAGGAGATTCACGAGCCGCACACCTCCAAAAGAACGCGCTACCACGGTCCATTGAGAGATGCGCCTGCCAATGCACCTGCCAAGTACGCACGCGCAAAAGGCGCAACAACTCCCCGCGCTGGCGATGCAGCGCCGCGAGCCGAATCTCGCAGCCGTGGCCCGAGAAAGAAATGACCGACGCACCATAATTCTCTGCTTCCCTGGGATTCCTAGTCGGGCTCGAATTTCCATTGGAATAGGAAGAAAGCCGTAGTTGCGGGAAATGGCAGGCAGTGCGAAAAACACGTCCTATATCCTGGGGTTCTGGCGCGGGCCGATGCGGAGGCGGGGGCTGCCGTGGGGTTAGTTCGTTGGAGGTGGACGACCCTCGCTCGACGCGGCCAGATACGCGACAAAAACCGTCTCTGACTCGCACCTCACAGAATGCGTAGTATAGGGCATGAAACAAAGGAGGAAGAAGAAAAATCTACCACGACGGGAGGGGCTAAGTCTCGCTCGTGCTGGCCTCGGGCGGAGAAGGAGGGAGCGAACGGCTATAGCAGAGGAGACACCGAGGGGGGTGCGCGTTGGGAGGAAGGTGTAAACTTTAGGTGGTGTACGTGGGTCGGAGTGGCATTTGAGGGGAGTTATGACAGCAGAAAGAGGCACGTCGAGAACGTGATAGTATCGTGTGGCGAGTCGAGGAAAGAGCGAGAGAAACGATGAAAGTACACCAATCAGCCTCCGACCCGCACGAGGGAAACGAAGACGACGACGCACGGGATAACTGCGCACTGGAGGACTTCTCGAGCCCACCGCCGTCGTCACCGCCACTGTCCCGGCGTGTCAAGAGGCATCCTAGTGGTAGCGACTGGGGTGAAGAAGGCGCTGGAGGAGATCCGAGATTGGGGGTTCCGAGAACGAGGATTGGACGGTGGGGGATGCGGAGACGGAGGCAACTCAAGTCAAGGATTATGTGTGAGTTCGTCGACGGTGGTGGCTAGTGGTGGCTCGTAAGTCGTGAGGGTGCCGCGTGGACACGGGTAAAGCTCATCAGTTGCGCGATGACGTCGGCAATGGAAAACTGAAACGATTCTCGCTAGGTATTCCCGGCGTCGTCGTCGCCGTCGTCGGTGGCGGCGGGACGCGACAACTTGAACGGGATGAGGGATGAGACGAGGCAGTAAAGCCGACATCACTGATCTGTCGGCCTTTCGGCCATACGGGCCCGCTCTTGTGGTTGGTTTTGGGTTGGTTGGTTTTTCTACTCAAACTTCTCTTCCATACCGGCGTGGTTCGAGGGGCCATGGGAACGACTCCTCGAGTCCCTCACTGCTCCACGCTGCCTCTCCAGGCTGTCTCTCTCTCCCTGCGTCAGGTTAGATTTTCGCGGACTCGTCGGACAAATGCATCCGCTTGAAACGGTGGGCACTCGGAGTTGTGGATCTAGTACAAATAACGAGAGTCCGCGGCTTCGATGAACGAACGAACTCCGGTTTCTCAGCCCACTCTCACCACCCACCAAGAGACCCAGAAAGCAGTACAGTATGGCGTCATTCCGAGCACCGGCTCACCGTTGATTCTGCGATCTGAACGCACGCCGGAGATGCTCGTTCGAATCGGGGTGCTCCCAAGTGCTGCTCTGGTCTATATGGCCAGTGTTCCTCCTGCAGCAATCTGAACAGAAAATCTACTCTTCAACTGGGCTAAAGGAAATATTAATTCCGCACCCCGGCCTTTGCTGGAGGTTAATGACATGGAATGCTACAGAGAGGCCCGGGACTAGGGTTATGCCTAAGATTATCTCCAGCACTGCTCGGAGGGTACTTGTAGGCGGAGAGTGAACACGGGTCAGAACGGGGCCGAAGGTGGCGAAAGGCTGTTCACGTCAACGGTCAACGGCAATAGAAGTGTGTGGTAGAAATCCGCTGTACTATTCAAGTTCGCGGTGTTTACCACTTTTCGGACTGGGTGAAGCCTGAAATATCGAACTGGAATACGGAGGTGAAGGAAGTGCGGGAAGAAGACAGTGATTGATTGCCGTGGCGGATCAAGCCTCGTCCTTTTGCTTTCATCTTCCAAGTTTCAAGAGGCCGGTCAAGGCCGGTACATACAGCGTGAGTCTGTTCTCTTGGGTGTTCTTACTGCTCTCCGCAGGGTCTTTTCAGACTCCGAAATGATCCAGGCCAGCACTGGATCCGTCCCAAACTCTCCGAGCCCTGTTCCAACATATGCCTCGAACAAAGGTCATTATCAAACGGGAAGGTTAGTCCGATGGTGTCCGAAGTACAGAGAGGATTGTATTCCATGACTACATCCTCTATCGAACGTGACTCTTCGAGCAACGGTGCTCTTGATTTTTCTCCGTCTCTTCTACCCAACCTTCTAGAGGTTTCCACTCTCCCACCACAGCCGCACGGCCTCCGAACTCGCCTTCAACTGCGACCCTGGGGGTGTTGAACACCCCAGACCAACACAGAATCACAAGCCTCTTCCGTGACCCGGGTGTTGATGTGGGATTTTTTTTCTCGAGTCGTGTGCACTCCTGCTGCTCGTCGTTCAACTACAATTGATTCATTTCTTGCAGGTTGCGCGTCTCAGACCACTCTCGCAATTGAAAGAGCCTATGAAACAGAGGCCTGTTCCCATTTTTTCTACCTCGGGCTCGATGCCACCATCGATTGTCTGAGTTCACCATAGAGCATATTATTAGCGGCGACAAAAAGTACAGTGCACACGCCTTCCCGCCCCGACTATGGAGTGCAGCTACCACGATCCCTTCTAGCCCGGCGTCATGGCTTGGGTTGCCGCCGACTGTGGCCCGGTTTCGTTTCTTCGGTGCAGCCATGCCGCACGGGCGGTGAATGAATGGAACAGTCGAAGGAACAGTGCAACTTGTCAGCCGTAACGTACACGCGTTCAATGGCGAGGTGCCCCCACGAAACGCCTTGGAGCCGCTTTCAAGCAAATTGTTTTTTCCCCACGGCCGAACTGAGACGAACTTCCCCGCCTTTCAATGGGCATCTCCGCCAATACCCGCGAAACGCTACCGGGAGACGCCGGTCAGGCATATTGGCGTACCGAGTTCCAAACTGGGTGATCGACACAAGCATAGCCACGCGCGAGAATCCCGTCCGGCCGCTCATTCATTTGGTGAGCGGACGTCGCCGTCTGGATGTGATGTCAATTGAACTAACATCATATCCACTAGGGCATCCTCACCCGTCTTCCTCGGCTTCAGATTCTACTTGCTTTCGGGTTCCCATGTCCTCCTTGGGTCCGTCGTTTCGTCAGTTCAAACTCGCGTCCGGCACCATCTTGAACGGAGTCGAAATAATGGGGGGCGTGGTCTTCCTTGCCCGTATTCGAACGATACAAGAAGCGGGGGGAACCGCCATTATCTGCACTCACTCACTCAGACCTCCAGCACTCGTCAAAAGCAAGCAAACCCTCCACTAAATCTCCAATGCGTTCCAACGACTTAAATGCTATTATCCCGAATAAACTCTACCTCGGGAAGTAAGTGCATGTCTGGTTAAAACTTTGACGGCCTACTCATCACAATCTGTCTAGTCTCAGAGCAGCTCGTTCAAGTCGATCCCTCTCAGGTATGATTCATTTACTTCCACCAGTCGGCGCTGCTTAACTTCTGTTTCTGCCATAGAGCACCGCATCACACATATTCTATCTGTCTGCGACGATCCAATCCCAGCCGAAGTCCCCCAGTCTGGCTTCCACCACATGCGTATTTCGGTCGAAGACGTGGACTACGCCGACTTGTTGATACACCTTCCCTCCGCCTGCCGCTTCATCGACCAGGTTGTTCGTGGCCGCGGCACGATCTTAATTCACGACGTTCTGGTCAGTGCGGAACAGCGACAATACTGCGATTAAATCTAACCAGCACGCGATAGGGTCTCTCTCGCAGTGCTGCTGTCGTCGCCGCCTACCGTGAGCAATTTTGTTACGGGTCGATGATATCAACCGGCTGAGATTAATCTGTGCAGTTATGTGGTCTCAGCGGATCAGTGCGACGAGGGCCCTAGACACTATAAGAGAAGGTAGGTCTCCTTCTGTCGGTGATTCTGTCCCTAATTTGCCTGCTCCCTCAGTTCGCGAAGAAATTTGGCCGAACCCGGGCTTCCAGGAGCAGCTTGTCCTGTTTGAACTCTGCCGATACGCGCCGTCTCCATCAGACGGAATTTATCAGAGTTGGAGACATAAAATCAACCAGCAGCTTGCGGGGAGGAGAAGATAATGAGGTATCCCCTCCTGGTGTTCTAGTTTCGGACTGCGTTTGTAGCCACTAGTACTAGTAGCCTCTCAAGAAGTACTAGTATAGTTTGAGTTTGTACCTTTGCGCGTTGACGGCACTTAGGTTGCCCATATGAACGTATTGACTATATGAAGGTGCCCCTGAGGTCTTTGTTTGAATCAGGGTACTGCTCTTGCGATCTGCGTTCATTCACCTTTTGCGTACAAAAGTATGAGTTCAAATGCGGTTCGAAGCAGGTAGCTGTCCTTCTATTGAGATTCTGGGCTCTGACCTTGCCGTGAGCGCGATCCGGTGCCACGAATGCGCCCTTGCTGCCACTTGAGCTCCCTTGTAGGGATCGTCTCTGAACGGTCCAGCCTTGAACAAGCAAGATCACTGCAAAGATGGGCGAAAAGTTGGTGCTCCAAGTTGCGATCCGAGTCGGTCGGCAGGCAGTTCTGCTCCGCTCGCTAACCTCAAGTTCTTATAACACGCGGACTGCCATGTACGCTCCCAGTTTACACTCCACCGCTCGCACGGTCCCCACCGGCCCGCGTCAATGAACACGACGTTCAACTTTGCCATCATTCCTAGATTGAACCGTGGGAAAATGGAAAACCGAAACCGAAACCGAGTTTCAGCAAGCGAAGGGTCGGGTGGGTAATGCAATGTCGCATTAGAATGCTCTAGACGCCGTTTTCAGTCGAGGCTGCTCCAAATTTACTTCCTTGACCACCGAAGGACGGCTTACCAGTCTCAGAACAAGTGTGTCGTTGAGTGCGCCGGTCCGCCCGTAAGGCTCTCAAACAGAGCCGATGTTGCGAGGCATCATGGTAGCAGAGAGCGAGTTTTCATTTGGCGGAGTTTACGAATTTAGTCTCCGATTCGGCTTGCTGGGCAATCAGCATCCCCAGCGTTTGGAAGCGGGTTTTCCAGTCCGTACACAATTAATAACAACCCAGAAAATCTATAGCATCTATAAGTTGAGAAAGATCTGTGCTCTAATCTAGTCTAGAATTGGGTGGTAGCAAAAGGTTGGTCAGTGTATCCAGTGGCGCTATCAAGGCCTGGCAGATAAAACGTAGGGCGGTCGTAAGGGTTCAGCGCGATGTCCTTCTCCAACCGCAGCGGCAAGTCAGGCTGCAAAATAGCTCGTCAATCACCTCCGGCGAATGAAATGGGAGGTTGAACATACATTAGCGATGAACGTCCGTCCAAATGCAATCAGGTTGTTTTTGTTCTTGCCCTCGTCTGCGAGTTTCATGGCCGTCTCGCGAGTGAAACCTCCCGCACCAATCAGGGGCCGGTCGCCCCAGATATCACGCAGGAAGTCATTGGACTGCGCGGCGTTCTCAGCGCTGAGCTCGACGTTGGAGTCGGCGGCGATCCTGGGCTCGATTAGGTGGATGTACGCGAGCGCGGGATGGCGGCGCTTAAGCTCCGAGACGACGTGGGTGAAGGTCGGAACTGGGTCGGCCATGCCCATTCCTGCCGGAAAGGATATTGCATAAATGGGTTGAATAAACTCGAATGTGGCAAGCACGTACCCTGAAACGGACTCCAAGGACTAAAGCGGATTGCTGTCCTGTCTTCACCGATGGCCGCCGTCACGGCGTGGACGACCTCGAGTACGAAGCGCGCACGGTTTACGACACTGCCGCCGTAATTGTCTGTCCTGTTATTCGATACGTCCTGGATGAATTGATCCACCAGGCAGCCATTCGCGCCTGTAGATACGGTCAGCGATGGGCTTGAGCCACACTAAAATCGAACAAACCGTGGATTTCAACGCCGTCGAACCCGGCCTCGATGGCGTTGCGCGCGGCTTGAGCGTACAGTTCGACATACTCAGTGATCTCGACCGCCGTGAGTGCCCGCGGCCGCACTTCCGCAGCGGGGTCGACGGGGATGTCAGAGGCGGAGACGAATGGGAACGTCGGGTCCTCGGAGGCCAAGACGGCAGGGATGGAGCCGCGGCCGAGCGCCAGGAGCTGTAGGAAGATGAAGGAGCCCCGCGCGTGAACGGAGTCGACGACCTGGATCGGGGGCCACGTTGATTGGATGATACAGACAGACACGCGCCTCTAGTTGAAACGCACCTCTTTCCACGCATTTATTTGTTCGGGACTCCAGATTCCGGGCATATTCGGATATCCCCCAGCTTTGGCGGCGATGACGGTGGATTCGGAGATGAGGAGCGTGCCAGGGGTGCTTGCGCGCTGGGTGTAGTACTCCTTGACCAGGGGGAGCATCGGCACATGCTTCGCGTCGCCTTTGAGCCGGGTGAGGGGAGCGAGCACGACGCGGTGCGCAAGGGAAAGGCGGCCGATGGTGATGGGTAGAAAGAGCTGAGAGGACATGGTGTTTGTGGGTGGTTTGGTATCTGCATTCCAAGTTTGAGGCAGATGGTACTTATACTACCGCCTATCGACCGTCTTAGAAATTCTCCGGAGAGCGGGAATTGAGTTCGAATTTATTCGGGTTGGTAATAATGGCCGATTCTCTGTCGGATTAACGGATTCACCCTCGGATGTTGGTAGATCTTGGTCATCCGACACACAATCCACCGATTCTTGGATCGGCAATGATGGCGAGGTTTGATGCGGTGCTATATGATTGCGGCCTGATTCGTCGGGTCGGGAAGAACAGAAAGTAACCTCGAACCTTGGATTCCAGGCCTGAAGTTGCATGAGAGTGACAGCAAGCTTGCCGTGAAGAAACCCAGAGAGAGAAAAAATGAGGGTCCACGAGGTTCCCAGATAATCCGGGGAGCGCCGCCGCCGAGCGGTTTGGGATTGGATCGGATTTCGGAGACCAGAGTTTCACAAGTGAACTGACAGGACAAGCGAGCGAGGTGGGACAGGCACAGTGAAATTTCTTGAAGTATCGCGACAATAGGTTCGCCTGTGCAGGCTTCGGGGGTCGAAGCACATAAAAGCATGCTTTCCACTGTCCAGGTCTAGGAAGCGGTAAAAATCACAAGCTTGGAGGGGACAGTGCAGGCCTGGGATAGCCTACTAGTCGCCAAAGACAGGAGCTAAGTATGTACGCAGGCGAGAGGGTGAGCCACTGAAGTTCCCGGCGGAAAAATAATCTGGTATACCGTACTTGATTCCAGAGTGGTTGGATGAGATAGTGGGGGCTGCGTATTCAGCATGAGACTCCGAAAGAGCGCTACACGTCGTCCTAGATTTGGTCGGACTCCGTCGGAGTTCGTTGGACAGCTTGGGAACGGCGACTGCTCTAAATCCACGACGTTTTGCCAATTTTTCATGGTGACAGAGACGGTTTTGGAGCACCTTTTGGCAAATACTGAGGGAAAACCAGAGTTAACATGGACGGTTGAAAGCAAGAAGGCATTCGTGACGATGTGATCAAGTCACATCTTTACGGCATTTCCATCTTGCATTTAACCACTTCCCCGCAACGCCATGGCCAGCCTCGAGAGCTCTATTCGGGCGCTGTTGAGGCACTCAGACCAGGTCAAGGTCATCCTCGAGGCCTCCGTCGTTTCCCCAGCACCCGGAAACCCCGCTGCCCCTGTTCCGTCACCGGATTCCCGAAGTCAGATAGACGACCCTCGGAACAAGCGTATCCTCGCGGTGGTGGCGCACAGCGATGGTCCTAACACCCAGGAGGAGGGCAGGTGCGTTCAGCGTCAAGTGCAGGTCCATGGACTAGACTAATCAAAAGATCAGTGTGTTCGTACTGAAGTTCAAGGCCCCCGGACGGACGTTCGACCAGTCCGACATCCTGCGCGTCTACCCCGTGTTCGGCGACTTTTCCATCACGATGGCGCAAGTGCAGCGCGAGACGATGGATTCAAGGCGCGGGTCACAGGTTTCGCCGAGTAAAAACTGTTTCGTTTCGTTCCTTGGTCGATTTCTCACAATGCATAGGTCTTCTGAGCCTCACCATCAAGCAAGGCGACATCGCGGGACTGGAACCACTGACTCTTTGTACCCAGCAGGTGCAGACGCTGCGCGACGTACTGGCGGAATGCAAACGCTTGAAGGAGATCGCAGGTGCGTCTCTTGTTCTCTCATCTGACCCAGGATAATCAACTGCACCACAACAGACGCGCCTCCAACATCCGCAGTGCCACCTCCGCTAACGACCTTTTCATGGCTGGCGCCGTACACCTCCAAACGCGCGCCCCTCCCCGCATGTGCGCTGCCTTGCCCCAAACTCTATTTCAGCGTTGATGCGAGATACCCACAGTATTCCACACACCGCAAGACCTGCGCCTCGCGCGCAAACCACTGCACACGCGCCTCTCTACCGCCTTTGCCGGCGAGGCGGGCGACGACTCCTCCGACATTGTGCGCATCCGGGACGAGTGGATCCGCGCGCAGGTGCGGGAGACGGGTTCGAAGGGCAGGATGGCGCTCCGGTATGTCCCCCATAAAATCTCAACGCGGTTCGTTGCTGACTGGATTTATCTTTTAGAGTGAGGATCGGGACGTTCAACGTGAACGGCAACCTGCCGTCGCAGGACCTCTCCTCTTGGGTCGGCGGCCAGGTCCCCAGTGGTGGCTCTGCGTTTATACCGCCCCTGAAGGACTTCTCCCCGCTCTCCATTGGCGCGAATTCCAAGGATCCGTTCGACGACGCGAATGCTGCGGGTACATAAACACATACTCCATTTTGGATGGAATTTTGAGCTGAAAATCCCCTTGCAGGAAAGAAGGCGACGACGGGGGACAACGACAAAGACGCAGACCTGTTGGTGTTGGGCTTTCAAGAGCTGGACCTGTCGACGGAGGCGTTGTTGTACGCGACGAGTACGTTCAAGGAGGAGGCGTGGTGTACGGCCGTGTTTGCGGCGCTTGGGGAAAAGGCCGGGGACTATGAGAAGGTGCGTGTTTTATTTCGTTCGTACACCAGTTCGATTTCACTCACTCCGTTGGTCCCGCAGCTTGCGTCGAAGCAGCTCGTCGGCATGCTCATCGTCGTGATCGTCAGGAAAGCACTCCGCCCGTGCTTCAACGACGTCCGGGGATGTGTCGCGGGCACGGGGATCATGGGGCTCATGGTGAGTTTCTTCCCGGTTACCTTCCTCTTCCCATCGATTCGAATTCTGCACAGGGAAACAAAGGCGGCACCGCCATACGCATGAAGTTCACCCCCCCGCCTGAACAACACCCCGACCTGCAAAAGGAAAAGGTTGGAACTGGAACCCCGGGCTCCACGACCCTCACCTTCGTCAACGCGCACCTCGCTGCGTTTGACGAGATGTTCGAGAAGCGGAATGCGGATTTCCAGGAGCTCGCGAAAAGGCTCCGGTTTGACCTCGCGGCGGAGGGCGCGCCCATGCCTGTGACGTGCAGTGTGTTTGAGAGCGATGTGTTGTTTTGGATGGTGAGCGGTCCTCCGCCTACCTCCTCCTACTTCTCCAAACTCGAGCGCGTTATCGATACTTCTTTTATAGGGCGGTACGTGACTCAAACCTCGGTAAAAGTCGAACTCAAAATGACTGGAATTATGTTACACGTAGATCTGAACTACCGAATCGACGTCCCAGACGCGGACGTCCGCACCATCCTCGGTTCGCCAGAGTGGAAGGAGGAGCGGTTCGCGACGCTCGTGCAGTATGACCAGGTACGCAGCGTTCGTTGCAAATAAAGAAAAAACCCAAGCTGATGGAGCCGGCCAACAGCTGAAAGCCGCCGTGCGCGCGAACAAGGCGTTTGACATGTTCGATGAGGGGGAGATTACGCATTTGCCGTTCGTTTCGTTTCGTTTCGTCTCCTCCTCACTTCCCTTCTCTCTCTCTCTCTCTTATCTCTTTTTTTTTCGGCGTGATACTGATACTGATGGCGGGCGCAGGACGTATCGCTTCAATGCGGGCCTGTTGAAGGATGATTTGGGGTATGACTTGAAGTACGCTTTTTTTCCTCCTCCCCCTCTTTCCCGCGGCACTTGAGTTGAGTTGACGCCGACAATGCCAGACGCCGCCCAGCGTGGACGGACCGCGTCCTATTCGCAGCGAACGCGTTCGCGCCGGTCCAGCAGCTGAGCTATGCGGGGCACCCGCAGATCACGCAGTCCGACCACCGGCCGGTGTCGGCGGAGTTTGTTGTTCAGGTGGGTTTCGTTTTATTTTATCTCAATCTCCATATTTGTTGTGACTGCTGCTTGAACTAACGAACGAATCTTGTACCTCGGGGGGCAGGTTGACCTATTCAACCAAGCGGCGGCGGAGGCGGGTGCGGAGAGGTTGTATCGGCAGCTCAATGGGCTGGAGGACGCGCATGAGGATACGAATGCGAGGGTTAATCTCAAGATTGTGGACCCCTCTGTTGATTTGGGGATGGTTTCGTGCGTTTTCCCCCTTCATTCAATGCGCGCGCACGGGAGGGATGCTGATGGATGGTCTTGGTCTTACTTGCTACTTAGGTACGGGAAGACTGTTACGAAGCAGGTTGGTATACGGAATATCGGCAAGGTGCGCATTCAAGCCTACTCACTTTTTTCAAGTCGCTGTTGGATTTTTGGCTGAACGAACGAACATCCATCCATACCAGGTCGCCTGTGCATATAGACTGGTGCCTATTGACGTCGAGTCGTCCATCCGTGAGTAACATTGCTCCCGTCCCTCTCGACAACACGATTAACAGGCACGACTGACACCGCGTGCTTCCCCGCAGATCCTGATTGGCTCAAAGTCGAACCAATGACGGTATGTTTGTGCCTGGAACGCAACGAACCTTAGGCTGACTGGAGCCCATTTGGCACTTAGGCTCTCCTGCTCCCAGACGAGCTCGTGTACATCACGCTCACCGCGTCTGTCGACAATGACTCCGCGGCGCGGTTGAATATCGCAGCAGTCGATCATACGGCGCTCGATTGTACCCTCATTCTGCATACGGTTATGGGGAAGGACCACTTTATTGCGGTTACGGGCCAATACGGTGGGTTTGTTCACCGCGAACGTATAGATATCGCTGATTATACTTCCCTTTTGATTTTGAAGTCCCGACGTGCTTTGCGAACACCCTAACGCGACTGACGCGCTTGCCGGGGCCGATCCGCTCGCTCAAGTCCGCGAGCGAGTTGTTGGCGGAGGATCGTGCTATCAATGCGCCCCGCGAGATTATGCGGCTCGTTAATTGGATGATGGCGCCTGAGCTTGACCTTGTGCGTTTTCTTCTAAAAATTTATTCCCGATCATACCGTACTCACTACTCACTCACTCACTCATTCATTCTCGTGTGTGTTAGGAAAACGTGTTCGTCTCACCCGCAGACCCAACCATGGTCGATACCATACGAGAGGTTCGTTCCTTTAGCCCCCCAAAAGAATTATTACAAGCTGACTGTGTACTTATGTGTCGCGCCACATAGTGTTTGGATACCGGGGCGGACTTCCCCTTCACCCCGAGCGCGCTTGAAGACGATGAACCTGCGATCGCCTTTGGCGAGACCCTCATCCGGCTGTTAAACGCGCTTCCCGAGCCGCTCGTCCCCGTTGAACTGCATGCGCGGTGTGCCGAGATATCACTGGGAGGGCGTGATGAGGCGTTTGAGCTCCTGGATGGGTTTCCGCCTGCTGCCGTCAATGTTCGTCGTCCGCTTACTTCAATGTTGCGAAATAAGTACCGAAAAAGGCGTGAACGCTGACGACTCTGTGTCTGCGCAGGTCTGGATCTCCGTTACTGCGTTTTTGCACTTTGTGTGCCAGGCCTCGAAGGAGCCGGAGGTCAAGACGCAGAGGATAGGTGCGTGGCTCGCAATATCATGATCTCCGGCTTGACTGACGCGTTGTTGTTCGTGACACAGCGGCTGTGTTTGCCCCGATTCTCCTAAGGGATACGGCGAACGTGGTCTCCCCAGTCGGGCGGAGGAATTTTCTGCTTCAGTTTATTCAATCGTGATTCGTGGCCGTATACGGTATACCTCCGTATGTACCCGTGCATATGTATACCCGTGATGATAACCCGCTGGTGCCCGATGTCCCGCTACTCCACATCCGAGTCCATGCACATGCGTGTGTAATACGTATGATCTGTTTATCAAGCGTTCAACATGGTGCGTGCATCTGGTGCGTGCAGGGGTATGTAGACTCCAATTGGTTGTTGGTTCGTAGCTCATTGGATCCTTGTACAGCGTACACGGTTCATGCACACGGATGGGCGCCGACGAGGACTCAATTGAACGTTCCCCGCAACGAGGATCCCCATCCCATTTAGGCGCTTGTCAACGGGACTATTTTTAGAGTGTCATCAGGCGTTCATGTGTGCGTTGCCAGCGACAATTCTTATCTTGACGGAGACTTGTGCGCCCTTGGCGTCACTGACCAGGAATAGGGTAGGATGCGCGTGCTGAAGCGTGTGGTCCACAGCGTCGATCCTCTCCACTTCGGCCGAACGGGCGCTGTATAAAGCTCAGTACACCGCTGACGATTCCTCAGTTGGACTTTCTTCGCCAACCTTACCCCCTCTTGAGACACTCTCTCTTTGAATTCTCACCATGTTTAACAAATCTGCACTCCTTCTCGCGGTCACTCTCGCCGTCTCGGTCGCTGCGGGTCCTGCCCCCGTCGAGTCCGTCGCCCGTGGCACCGCCATTCCCATGCGCAAGCGCAGCTCCCTCACCACCGCCGAAGGTGTCTTCGACCACGACGCGGCCATCGCCCGCACTATCATTACCAAGAACAAGCATCGCCAGAACTTGATCAACCTCCAGAAGAACAAGGGCGTCGAGGCGTTCAACGAGGTGCGTTTGTTTCTCAGTTCCCCAACCGGGTTATTCATTGACTTACTTGGCCTTGCGATTTAGGGCGCGGAGATCAAGGAGCTCGTCAAGATCCCTATCGACGTCGAGGCCCGCATGCAGCAGCGCGCTGTTGCCAAGCGCCAGTCCGAGAAGCTCACCGACGAGGATGACGATGAGGAGTGGGCTGGCACGATCTCTGTCGGCACCCCTGCCCAGAAGTTCCTCATCGACTTTGACAGTGCGTCGTCGTTCACCTTGCTTCCCCCGTATTTCGTTTATAACTAGCGCTTTGAATTACATAGCGGGCTCCTCCGACCTGTGGATCCCTTCCTCGGCGTGCACGAGCTCCACCTGCTCTGCCAAGTCCAAGTACAAGGCCAGCTCGTCTTCCACCGGTGTCAAGAAGACCGGCACCTTCTCCATCGAATACGGTATGTACATGTACTCATCATCTATCACATCCATCCATCCCAGTCAATGCTGACTCGGTGTGTTTCCAGGTGATGGCTCGACCGTCAGCGGCCCCGTCTACACCGACACCGTCACCGTCGCGAAGATTGCCGCCAAGAAGCAGTACTTCAGCCCCGTCACCACCCTCTCCTCGAGCTTCAGCGGTGACCCGATCGACGGGTACGCATCCCCCCTCCCCTCCTACAATACTTCTTCCTTCCCCTTCCCCTTCAGTTCTGACGCCTATACACGAACAGCATCCTCGGCCTCGCCTTCCCCGCCATCTCCAACCTCAACGAGAACCCCTTCTTCAACACCGCCGACGCGGCGGGGTCCGTCGACGCCAACCAGTTCGGGTTCTACCTCGCCGCCTCCGGCTCGGAGCTCTACCTCGGCGGGACCAACGAGGATCTGTACACGGGCGACATTGAGTTCAACGCTGTTGATTCGTCGGGTGGGTTCTGGCAGGCGACGGGGGCCAAGGCCAAGGTCGGAAGCAAGAGCGTGGTTACTGGGATCCAGACTATTATTGATTCGGGGACTACCCTCGCGTGAGTTTTCTTTCCAGTCGTCCTAATGCGTGTTTGCGCCAGGTGCTGAACGCTTCCGATTTTTCGCAGTTACGGTCCCCCTGCCGCCGTGAAGAAGATCTTCGCCGCCGTCACCGGCTCCAAGGTCTTCGACGCCACCAACGGTGCGTTTCCGTTCTTTCATTTCCTCCTTCCCTCTTCCCCCTCCTCCTCCCCATCCCACCCAACCCTCCCCTAAATCCTACCTCGACTCCTACTTACCCCCTCCGTCGTACTCGTAAACTCGTACTCACTCGCACTCCACAGGCTACTACTCCTTCCCCTGCGCCACCCCGCCCTCCATCTCCTTCAACTACGGCGGAAAGGACTGGACCATCTCCGCCGAGAACATCAACCTCGGGCAGACCAAGACCGGGTCAAAGGACTGCGTCGCGAGTCTGGCGGCGCAGGATTTGGGGCTGGGGACGAACGTGTTTTTGTTGGGGGATGCGTTTATGAAGAATGTGTATACTGTGTTTGATTTTGATCAGGAGGCGGTTGGGTTTGCGGAGCTTGCGTAGAGTAGATATTAGATACCTAGGGAGAGGAGAGGAGAGCCCACCGAATACCTTGATGTATCATTATCATTATTACTACCTTCATTGCATTGCATTATTCCTTCCCGTTGCATCCATCTCATGTCCGCGTTCGAATGAGTTTAAATTTGAACCGTGGGAACTCGACAACTGCGTCGGATTCCGATCAACCGGCTGTGCCCGTGAATCCCACGGTTCAAACTGAGTGCTTCGCGTTGCCCTGCAAGCGGCTTTGGGCATGAGTCGGTAGCGCGTTGAGGATTCGTATACGCAAGTATATAAACCACCTCGTAAGCCAAGCACACTGACGTTGTGTCCTGCAGACTGCAGTCGCATCACTTGAGCTTCTGTACTACATACTTATTTATCGAACACTGGCACGGTTGACTCAGACTTCAAGTCAAGTTGATTTTCACTTGTTCTTGGTTCGACACATTGAAGCTGACTTTCGAATTGAGAGATTCAACCCGGTGTCCTATGTCTGAGTTCATTATGTAAAGTCACAGTCTCAAACACGCACACGGAGGCTGGTGCAAAGTGTTCCCGACTCCCACCCGAGTTCCTTCACCGGATCGATAGTACCTAGGCATACATATAACCCATCCGGAAGGCCCCGCGTTGGGACAAGTTGGTTGATCCAAATTACCAACCCACTGAAAAGTACTTACTGGAATCCTGCGGAAAATGAAGACCAATCCTACATGTATTGTGACCCAGACATCCAATTTCGTCGCGACTCGGAGTCCTTTGCTTACTACACCCCAAACCCTCCTGCCTGCCACAAGTCCCTCAGCTGCCCGTATACCCCCCACAGCCGACGACGATTCCTCATCGAGCTCGACCTGCGGCATTCAGTAGTGATAAACTGAGCGAACGGGAATTGTCTTGAGTCGAATCCGGATTTGGTAAGGTTCAACCCGGGATTGGGAATATACTTACCAACTGGCAATTGCTTGGTTAGCCCGCGCCACCTCGCCGGCTACTCTTTCGACAGGGAGGATCCATCGAAGGTCTCCGTGGTGGGCATGGTCCCATAGGATTTCCTCAAGAAGGGGTTATACTAGGGCGAAAACACCATGCGAGAGGTGCATCACCGTTCGGACATCTGCCAGTGGGAGCAGGGGCAAAATCTGAATGAGAACCTCCGGGGGCCGGATGTGGAAGACAGAGTCCGCCGCAGTGTTGTTCGCTCGAGCTGGGGCTGTGGTTGTGGGCTCCTCTGGCGGTCTGGTTGGCCACCTAGACAGGATTTTATATTTGTTCAACGTTCAACCTCAAATACAGTTGCACTGGGACTCACATATCTGGTCGCACACACATCCAGGCTCCAAAATCCAACGCCAGGGCAGGCCATAATTCCTTTCCTCTGAAGCCAGCAGCAACTGCTACAGCCGTTCTCTGTAGCTCCAGCGGGGAATTCAACCCGGCCAGATAGGATTGGTGACCCTCGCCATCACTCCCATGTGCAGCTTCGATTCCACCGTATGAGATACCCCTCAAGAGACCCGAAGGAAACCCAATTCCTTGAAGCTGAGTTAGCTAACATTTGGGAACAAAACGGGATCCACCGACGGATTTGCGAGTGTGAGCCGGGATAATATATCCCAGAGGGCGGATCTCGGTGGCCATCGAGGAAGTAATAAAATTGCTCCATGAAAACATCTCCATTCCAAGAAAGTAGTTGTGGGCAAGACCACCGCATCCACTCCTCGAAGTATTGGTAGGGTCGCTCCCAACAAAAAAGGGGCTCGCCTCGATTGGGTCCATAGGATGTTTTTTCTTCTAGTAGCTTTGGCCCATTGGGAGAATCTCGAAATACGACCTTCCAACAATTTTCCTCGGACTCAAACCTTGCGACCCGTTTGAGAGAAACCCCAGTCTGGCCATGATGTCGTCCTATGACAACAGCCACATCGAAGTAGTCATCCTCGTCGTAAGGCCGTCGATACAAGTAGTTGGTGAGCCAGGTTCTGAGCTCCAGTTGACCCGCGTAAGTCGTGTAGAATGTCAATGACTCCTCCAAAATTTCCTCTATCGACGAAAGTGCCAGGGTTTAGCTTTGTTCCAGACTCGCAAAAATCCTGGCCGCCATTCTGGTGATCATTTCCCCGACTTCCTCGGGATTGATAAAAGTGTCAGGACCCGCGAACCTGGGAGATAGGCCGGACAGCTGGCAAAGAAACTCGTATTGCCAGTCGGCCATGAGTGTACCAGTGGAGGGAAGCAGAGTGAGGCGGTGACTTCTGCACGCGTCTTGGGCCGGTATTTAACTGTCTCGGCCACTAGAGACGGATCTCGTCGTCGAGAAAGTGAAATTGGAGCAGCCATAACTGAAAACGGCGTCTAGAGGGCATTCTAATGCGACACTGCATTATCCATCCGACCCTTTGCTTGCTGAGACTCAGTTTCGGCTTGGTTCTCCATTTTCCCACGGTTCAATCTGGTAGTGATGGCGAAGTTGAACGTCGGGTTGATTGACGCAGGCCGGCGGGGACTGTGCGGGCGGTGGATTGTATACTGGGAGCGTTCATGGCAGTCCGCGGGCTATAGGAACTTCAGGTTGGCGAGCTGCCTGTCGTCCTATTCGGATTGACTCCCAACCAATTTTTTCTCCCATCTTGGGACTGATCTTGCGTGTCGTCTGGACCGTTCCAAACCGGTCCCGGGGACCCCCGGTGTCAGCAAGGGCAAATTTGTGGCACCGGATCGCGCTCACGGCCATGTGAGAGCTAAGAATCTAAGATACTAGCCTTGAAAGCTAAAATCAATACAAAGTACAGGTACTTGGTGGTCTTGTACCTTTGCACTTCGAACCGCATTCGAACTTGCATTTTTTACGCAAAGGGTGAATGAACGCACCTTCATTATTTTGAATCGGCGGAGCGTTCTCTTGGAATCTTCACTAGTAGGGAAGAAAATGCGATCATATGGGCAATCCAAGTGACTTCAACGCGCAAAGGTACAAACTCAATCTATGCTTCGTGGGAGGCTACTAGTACAAGTGGCTACAAACGCAGTCCGAAACTAGAACACCAGGAGGATACCTCATTATCTTCTCCTCCCCGCAAGCTGCTGGTTGATTTTATGTCTCCAACTTTGATAAATTCCTTCTGATGGAGACGGCGCGTATCGGCAGAGTTCAAAGAGGACAAGCTGCTCCTGGAAGCCTGGGTTCGGCCAAATCTCTTCCCGAACTGGACGAGCGGGCAAATCAGGGACAAAATAAACCGACAGAAGGAGACCTACCTTCTCTTATAGTGTCTAGGGCCCTCGTCGCACTGATTCGCTGAGACCACATAACTGCGCGGAATCTCAGCCGTTGAACCATCAACCCAGTAAAAAAATTACTCACGGTAGGCGGCGACGACAGCGGCGCTGCGAGAGAGACCCTATCGCGTGCGGGTTAGATTCAATCGCAGTATTGTATTGTCGCTGTACCGCACTGACCAGAACGTCGTGAACCAAGATCGTGCCGCGGCCACGAACAACCTGGTCGATGAAGCGGCAGGCGGAGGGAAGGTGTATCAACAAGTCGGCGTAGTCCACGTCTTCCACCGAGATACGCATGTGGTGGAAGCCAGATTGGGGGACTTCGGCTGGGATTGGATCGTCGCAGACAGATAGAATATGTGTGATGCGGTGCTCTACAGAAGCAGAAGTTAAGCAGCGCCCAGTAGTGAATGTAAATGAACCATACCTGCGAGGGATCGGCTTGAACGAGCGGCTCTCAGACTAGACAAATCGAAATGAGTAGGCCGTCGAAATTTTGACCAGACATGCACTTACTTTCCGAGGTAGAGTTTATTCGGAATAATAGCATTCAAGTCGTTGGAACGCATTGGAGATTTAGTGGACGGTTTACTTGCTTTCGACGACTGCTGGAGGTCTGAGTGAGTGCAGATAATTGCGAGACCCTCCGCTTCTTGTATCGTTCGAATACGGGCAAGGAAGACCATGCCCCCCATTATTTCGACTCCGTTCAAGATGGTGCCGGACGCGAGTTTGAACTGACGAAACGACGGACCCAAGAAGGACATGGGAACCCGAAAGCAAGTAGAATCTGAAGCCGAGGAAAACGGGAGAGGATGCCCTAGTGGATGTGATGTTAGTTCAGTTGACATCACATCCAGACGGCGGCGTCCGCTCACCAAATGAATGAGCGGCCGGACGGGATTCTCGCGCGTGGCTATGCCTGAGACACGGCTAGTGTCGATCACCCAGTTTGGAACTCGGTACGCCGATATTCCTGACCAGCGTCTCCCGCGAGCGTTTCGCGGGTATTGACGGAGATGCCCATTGAAAGGCGGGGAAGTTCGTCTCAGGTCGGCCGTGGGGAAAAACAATTTGCTTGAAAGCGGCTCCAAGGCGCTTCGTCGGGGCACCTCGCCATTGAACGCTTGTATATTACGGGTGACAAGTTGCACTGTTCCTTCGACTGTTCCATTCATTCACCGCCCGTGCGGCATGGCTGCACCGAAGAAACGAAACCGGGCCGCACTCTGCGGCAATCCAAGCCATGACGCGCCGGGCTACAAGGGATTGTGGTAGCTGCACTCCATAGTCGGGGCGGGAAGGCGTGTGCGCTGTACTTTCGTCGCCGCTAATAATATGCTCTGTGGTGAACCCATAAAATTGATGGTGGCATCGAGCCCGAGGTAGAAAAGGATGGGAACAGAGCTCTGTTTCATAGGCTCGTTCAATTGCGAGAGGGAGCTGAGGCGCGCAACCTGCAAGAAATGAATCAATTGTAGTTGAACGATGAGCAGCAGGAGTGCACACGACTCGAGAAAACAATTCCCACATCAACACCGTGACCCGGGTCCCGGAAGAGGCTTATGATTCCGTATTGGCCTGGGGTGTTCAACAGCCCCAGCGTCACACTTGAAGGCGAGTTCGGAGGCCGTGCGGCTGTGGTGGGAGAGTGGAAGCCTCTAGAAGGTTGGGTGGAAGAGACAGAGAAAAATCAAGAGTGCCATTTCTCGACTAGTCACGTTCGATAGAGGATGTAGTCATGGAATACAATCCTTCCTGTACTTTGGACGCCATCGGACTAACTTCCAGTTTGATGATGACCTTTGTTCGAGGCATTGGAACAGAACTCGGAGAATTTGGGACGGATCCAGTGCTGGCCTGGATCATTTCGGAGTCTGGAAAGACCCTGCGGAGAGCAGTAAGAAGACCCAAGACCAACATCGACAACAGACTCACGCTGTATGTCCCGGCCTTGACCGGCCTTTTGAAACTTGGGAGATGAAAGCAAAACGAACGAGGCTGGCATAATTTGATCCGCCACGGCAATCAATCACTGTCTCCTTCCCGCACTTCCTGATTCACCTCCGTATTCCAGTTCGATATTTCAGGCTTCACCCAGTCCGCAAAGCGGTAAACACCGCGAACTTGAATAGTACAGCGGATTTCTACCACACACTTCTATGTCATTGCCGTTGACCGTTGACGTGAACAGCCTTTCGCCACCTTCGGCCCCGTTCTGGCCCGTGTTCACTGACTCTCCGCCTCCAAGTACCCTCCGAGCAGTACTGGAGATAATCTTAGGCATACCCCCGGTCCTGGGCCTCTCTGTAGCATTCCATGTCCTTAACCTCAAAGGCCGGGGTACGGAATTAATATTCCCTTGAGCCCACTTGAAGAGTGATTTTCTGTTCAGATTGCTGGAGGAGGAACACTGGCCATATAGACCAGAGCAGCACCTTGGGAGCACCCCGATTCGAACGAGCATCTCCGGCGTGCGTTCAGATCGCAGAATCAACGGTGAGCCGGTGCTCGGAATGACGCCATACTGTACTGCTTTCTGGGTCTCTTGGTTGGGGGTGAGAGTGGGCTGAAAAGCCGGAGTTCGTTCGTTCATCGAAGCCGCGGACTCTCGTTATTTGTACTAGATCCACAACTTCGAGTGCCCACCGTTTCAACCGGATGCATTTGTCCGATGAGTCCGCGAAAATCTAACCTGACGCAGGGAGAGAGAGACAGCCTGGAGAGGCAGCCTGGAACGGTGAGAGACTCGAGGAGTCTTTCCCATGACGCTCGAACCACGCCAGCATGGAAGAGAAGTTTGAGTAAAAAAACCAACCAACCCAAAACGAACCACGAGAGCTCGTCTCATCCCTCATCCCGTTCAAGTTGTCGCGTCCCCCCGCCACCGACGACGACGACGCCGGTAATACCTAGCGAGAATAGTTTCAGTTTTCCATTGCCGACGCCATCGCGCAACTGATGAGCTTTACCCGTGTCCACCGTGACTTGCTCCTGCCTCGGAGACTGGAGTCCCTCCAGGCTCCTCTGACTCCTCGCGCGGCACCCTCACGACTTACGAGCCTCCACCGTCGACGAACTCACACATAATCATAATCCTTGACTAGAGTTGACGACCCTCCGTCTCCGCATCTCCCACCGTCGAATCCTCGTTCTCGGAACCCCCAATGTCGGATCTCCTCCAGCGCCTTCTCCACCCCAGTCGCTACCACCAGGACACCTCTTGCCGCGCCGGGACAGTGGCGGTGACGACGGTGGGCTCGAGAATCCAGTGCGCAGTTATCCCGTGCGTGACCTCGTCCGGGTCTGGGCTTGATTGGACGCACGAGGCAGTCTTGAGTATGTATACCAGGAAGAATACAACTGTCGAGCTGTTCGAGTGAGTTTTAGACCGAGAATCGGCCATTGTTCAGCAAACTGAGTCACTCGCAGATAATTCCCGTTCCCCCGGAGTTTCTAATGCGGTCACTCATGGCCGGCAATATAATATCTGCCTCAAACTTTCACTCTGAAACAAAGACGATGTCCTCCCAGCTCTTTCAACCCATCACCGTTGGACGACTTTCTCTTGCGCACCGCCTCGTGCTCGCTCCCCTCACCCGGTTCAAAGGCGACGTGAAGCATGTGCCGTTGCTCCCACTGGTCAAGGAGTACTACACTCAGCGGGGAAGCACTCCTGGCACGCTCCTCATAAGTGAGGCCACCCTCATCGCCGGTAAAGCCGGGGGATATGCGCACATGCCGGGAATCTGGAGTCCTGAGCAAATAGCTGCGTGGAAGGAGGTACGTATTCAATTACAGGCGTGCGCATGTATCATGAGAATTCACGTCGTTCCCCGATCATCCAGGTCGTCGGCTCCGTCCACGCCCAGGGTTCGTTCATGTTCCTGCAAATTGTGGCGATCGGGCGATCCGGCCTCCCCGCAGCCTTGGCCGCAGATGACCCGACATTCCCCTTTATCTCTGCCTCCGATATTCCCGTCGACCCCGCCGCAGAAGTGCGACCGCGGGCACTCACGACAGCAGAGATCACTGAATATGTTGAACTGTTCGCCCAAGCCGCGCGGAACGCCATGGAAGCCGGGTTCGACGGCGTCGAAATCCACGGTTCGTTCGATTTCAACGCTTCAAGTGCGTCGCTGACGGTACGTACATATCTCCAGGCGCGAACGGCTGCCTGGTGGATCAATTCCTTCAGGACGTGTCGAACAATAGGACGGACATGTACGGCGGTAGTATCGAAAATCGAGCGCGCTTTCCGCTTGAGGTCGTTCACGCCGTGACGGCGGCCATCGGTGAAGACAGGACGGGAATTCGCTTCAGCCCTTGGAGTCCCTTTATGGGTAAGTCCTTGCTAAATCCAAAGTTCTTTGACCTGTTTATACAACATTCGCCCCGGCAGGAATGGGCATGGCCGACCCAGTCCCGACCTTCACTTACGTCGTCTCGGAACTCAAGCGCCGCCACCCCGCGCTCGCGTACATCCACCTAATCGAGCCCAGGATCAGCTCCGGCTCGACCGTCGAGCCCAGTGCCGAGAACGCCGCGCAGTCTAACGACTTCCTGCGCGACGTCTGGGGCGACCGGCCCCTGATTAATGCGGGAGGGTTTACCCGCGAAACGGCCATGGAGCTCGCGGACGGTGGCAAGAACCTGATTGCTTTTGGGCGGACGTTTATCGCTAATGTACTATGTTCAAATTTCAACTTTGCACACCGGACTGTCATTGACGAGTTGCTTTGCAGCCTGACTTGCCGCTGCGGTTGAAGAAGGATATCGCGCTGAACCCTTATGACCGCCCCACATTTTATCTACCGGGCCAAAATATCGCCACTGGATACACCGACCAACCTTTTGCCACTCAAACCTAGTCTAAGATTATATTATAGCCAGTGGAGCACGCAGATCTCTTTGCTTGGATATCAGGACTTTCTTTGAGGGGCTATGAATTGTGGGCGGGAACCAGGTTCAAACTTTCAACAAGTCCGACCGAACGCCTAAGGCTGTCAATGCAAATCGGATCAAACTGGCGCAATTGCTCTCAACCACCTTCTACCACATAGTCTCAGACCAGACAGTCCCTCGCGACTATCTGTTACCGTGGTTCCTCCCAACATCGACTCTGTTTGAAGCACTTACAGAATGCTGATACGAATACCTACAGGCGGCTCTTGGGCGTCATCGTGAATACATGTATGACATCCAGAAGCTGCGAAATTGTTGACCCAACAACGTCTGGTAGCTCTTGCACGATCTCGAATGATGCGTCCACGGTGGATTGTGCGCCCATCGGAAAGACACCCAAGTTCAACCTTCAACCAGTCCGACCGAACGCCGACGATTGCCGAATCGGGGAACAAATATTTAAACTCCGCCGGATCAAAGCTTTCGCATGCTCTCTGCCACCGTGGTGCCTGGCAACATCGGCTCTGTTTGAGAGCATTCCCAGGCGGAACGAAGACTCAACGAAAGACTTGTTCGTCGTCCACATCCACTGCATCCACTGCCTGCTTTATTTGACTCACTGGCAAACCCTGGTCTCAGCGCGCCCGGGGCACGATCGCCGTGATTTCCTGTCCTGCGATTTCCCCCGCCGAGATTCAAGGCGAAGAAGAGGAAATCAACCTCGTATTCCCACACCTGTGAGCTGACCTCTCACTGCCAAGTATGTACCGCGAGCGAGCGACATAACAGGGACGTTACGCTCAATACTGTCGGCGAAGGCGCGCCCATAGAACTTTAACCCACGCTTCCGATTGGCTCCACGACTATAATGTCCTCGCAGGTGACCGGTTTACGACAAACTACGGTGATGGTGCGGCGAAGGTGGAAAGGTACGCTTCAAGTACGTCCGTTTTCGGACAGCTCCTAATCTTTCCCGGCGACTCCAGTCACTCACTGTGGTTTGACTCTATTCTCACTCACGCGTTACCGTCGATGAATACGGCCGCCTTGGAACTTGCCGTGTGTTCCTAGCCCGACTGGGTGCAATCCGAAGTTAAACCAAGCTAATTTCAGATTGGCGCGCGCACGGAGACGAAGCGGCTACCCAGGGAACTTCTTATCTTCAGAAGGGACGGCAGCAGAGGACAAGCCACATAAATATCATCCCTGCACTCAGACAGGCCTCGTTATCCCCCCACATTCTCTCTCGCACTCTTTCTCACATGGCAAGCACGGCGACATCTCCTCTCCAGGCCGAGGTCAACCGCCTCCGGCTCGAGCTACAGACCTTTCAGGCGAACGATGCGACTGAACCAATTGAAATTGGGAACTATTTTTTGGCCAGGCTTGAACAGCTGAAAGTCACGGTAAGCCTTTGTCCACTCAGTCGAGCCTCTGTTAATGCTCATACATACTGCGTTTAGAAAATGTTCGGCGTCCCTGGGGACTTTAATCTCGGATTCTTGGTACGATGGACTGCTGTCAGCGTGCAATTGAAGCCAGCTGATACTTTTGCTTCCCAGGATCTCGTCGAGGACCACCGTACCATTGATTGGGTTGGGAATTGGTACTTGGTTTGAATTGCTTTCTTGTCAAAGCTGCGCTCACGAGTCTCGGCACTACACCACAGTAACGAACTCAACGCGGCTTATGCGGCGGATGGGTATGCACGGGTGAAGGAGCACAGTATCGGGGTGGTTCTGACGACGTACGTAGTGTGCTTCGGCCGTCTGATAAAACAGAATTGAACTTTTGTTTCTCAGCTTCGGAGTCGGCGAGCTCTCTGCGATCAATGGGATTGCCGGTGCCTTCTCCGAAATGGTCCCCGTCGTGCACGTCGTCGGGGTTCCGAGTACGGTTCAACAGGCGGCGAAACCGATGCTGCATCACACCTTAGGCGACGGGAGGTGTGTTTATTAAACTTTCACTACGACATTCGTGTTGACTTTGTCACAGATTCGACGCCTATCTCAAGGCCGCTGAGAATATCACCGTCTCGCAGGGCCTCGTTGTGGACAAGGAGACTGCGGCTGCGACTATCGACCGCGTCTTGACGGACTGCATCACGCGGGTTAGTGTCTCAATTTAAGTCGAGATATCAACTCGGACATTTACTTACGAGGAATTGAGTATTCAGGCGAGACCGGTCTACCTGACGCTCCCGACGAACCTCGTGTTCGAGAAGATCTCGTCTGAACGGCTCAAAATCCCCCTCTCGCCCGCGTGGTCGCTGAACGATCCGGAGGTTGAGTCCTTTGTCATTGACGAGATTATGAAACTGGCCATGAGCGCGCAAGACAACATGGTCATTCTCGTGGACGCTTGCGTCATCAGGCATGGGGTTCGGGAGGAGGTCAACGAGCTCGTCAAGAGAACGGGACTCCCGGTGTATGCCGCACCGATGGGCAAGACGGCTGTCGCGGAGACGTACGAGCGTTATGGCGGGGTAAGTTTCTCCGCGTTTCCTACTCCCTCTTCGACTGAAGCAACGCACAGATCTATGTCGGATCCGTGAGCCATCCGGAGGTCATCGAGAAGATCGAATCGGCGAAACTCATCCTTTCCATTGGGAGCATTAAAAGCGATTTCAACACCGCCAACTTCTCTACCCATTCAATTCCATCGCGGACGGTCGAGGTACGTCCCTCCTGGACTTTAGCTTAGAACACAATCTCAATTCGATATGCAGCTTCACTCCGATCACACCAAAGTTCAACACGCCATGTTCCCGGCAATTGGCATGAAGCAGCTCTTGCCCCGCCTGACCGCGCGGCTCGAGGCCTGCAGTGCCGCCGGGCGCAAGATTTCCATCCCGGATCCACGCGCAGTCGTACCGAAGGAAGAAAACGAAATCATTACCCACAATTGGATTTGGCCGAGGATGGGGCAATTCTTCAGACCGAAAGATGTTATCGTCGCCGAAACTGGTTGGTCTCCCAGTTGTCTTATTTATGTGATACGCTGCAGTGACACTCATGTTTTGCACTCTAGGCACATCATACTTTGGAATCCTGGATATACCCTTGCCCGAAAACACGCTTTTCTTGAGCCAGATGCTCTGGGGCTCGATTGGATGGACAGTGGGCAGTACTCTCGGTGCGGCGTTCGCCGCGCGCGAGATGGGGCTCAACCGGACCATTCTCTTCATCGGCGACGGCAGCCTCCAACTCACGGTTCAGGAGCTCTCCGTCATGCTTCGCCACGGTCTCAAGCCCATCATCTTCGTGATAAACAATGGCGGCTACGAAATCGAGCGGTGCATCCGCGGTCGCCATCGGAAATACAACGATATCTCGAATTGGAAGTGGACGGGGCTGCTGGGCGTATTTGCGGATCCGGCGATGTCGCAGTCCTACACGGTTCATACCAAGGCTGAGCTGTCTGCGCTCCTTGACTCGGCGTCCTTTGCGGAGGCTGAAAAGATTCAGTTGGTGGAGGTGATGATGCAGACACACGATGCGCCGCGGGCGTTGAAGCTTCAATCTTCGGCATGAGTCGCCGTGCTTTATCTTTGCACATCTCGTTTTCTACCTTGTAACAGTACGGTTTTCAACTACGCAAGTCGCAAAATGAATCGGAACGTATCGCAAGGAAAGATCAACACCTTGATTTGCACTGGAATACTCAAGTCGTTCATAAGAGAGTAAATAGTAGTAGTAAATCCCGCGGTTAATATTAACTATCAGTCCTAAAGAGTCCTCGAACACTCTGAACCTCCAGAGTTACAAATTGAACCGTGGGAACACGATATGTAATTTCGATCAATTGCACCAAATCGAGGCTCCCTAAAACCCGACACCGCGACACGGCGGGTAGCGTTGATGAGATATGCAACACCCAGTAAAAGCCGACACATTGACCACGCATGCACTGAATTGCCTCCAACTCCGACACATTGCCAAGCATATCTACCAATCGTGTGAACTGATGCGATTAATGATGCAATACCCGAGCGTGGTTCAAAAGTCCTTAACCACATAAAGGGCCACGACAAAATGTCGCGATTCCCGCGGCACTGGCACGCATTGACGCGGCGGCGCCCCGCCGAGGTTCAAACCAATTTTGGGCGTGTTCCGGTCTTCAGAAGGGCAATTGTGGGCAGAGGCAGTAGTTGATATACATAATGCGACGATAGTGGATTGAATGCTGCAAAAAATGACGTGTATAATACCGAATGCATCCCTGGATGTTATTTGCAACAGAAAAATAAGGGAGCCTCTCTGAGCAGAATTCAGCGTCACAACAAACATGCAACGGCAAAGCACGGGTCGAAGTCGCATCTGTGCGCGGCAATATGCTTCGCGGCAGACCCGTGCCATTCCTGTGGTGATCATGGTAATCCTTGGACAAACTTTTGCCCGTTCTGTGGGCTGCACTGTGCCCTGCCAGAATTCCGACACCAGACCCAGGATCCGCAACGGGCCAACCCACGGCGCGTACCTTCAAGTTGGCATGTCCCCGAAGTTCTGGCTGATTGTACATTGCAACTGCGGAAGTTAGGCAAGCTGTTTGCTGTGTGCAGACTTACCGCGGCGTGGTTGAACCGGCATCGAACAACACCGAGATACCCGATTCACTTCCCACGGTTCAATTTCAGCCTTCTCATCCCGAATGACTATTGTGCACAATGAGAATGACTTGATCAAGTTGGGAATGGAGTCAAAAATGACGGAGATTAGTGTGCCGTGTCGACGTAGGTCGAGAGACGCGGCGCCGCGCACCAGTACACACCGACGCGGCGACGTTCATCTGCTAGTCATTTTAAATAGGCCTTGGTGAATATACAGTTGAGTTGCACCTAAAATGCAACAGTCTGCGGTTGTACTCGGGGGAATCAAATTGACCTGGACAAGATAACGCCTCCGCTCCGCTCCGGCAACCTGGAATTCTTGCTAGTTGAAATTCAAAGTGTGTATTGTTTAGCTGTCATTCGCACTCAACAGTAAGTGCCAAATTGGCAGTAAGATACATGGATACAGTACGTCCCGTCCCACGGAGCTCGTCGCCAATAGCCCCGTCGCGGCGACCATTAGAGAATTCGAACACAGACCAATGGTTGGCGGAACCCATGGGTGAGTCGGTAATACTAAGAACAGGTAATGAACTCTGAGTGGCGCTGTTCAACTCAACTCAAGTTCAAGTTCAACTTTGGTCTGAGTCCGGTAGTCTAGACCCACTGCAATTCAAGTCGAAAAAGACTTAACCCCCTACATAGACTTACTGACACTGCAAAAATTTCACAAACGGTGTGGAGTGGAACCTAGTGCAATTTTCATTATAATCCTATGTGTGTTCTACAATACAACGCCCGAACCCTAATTCAGATTTTGTGTGTACATACTGCGCAAACCGCGGTGGAGAAGGAGAGAGATGGGAGAACGAAGCGGGGGGGAGGGGGAATGGGACAGGTACAACCTGGCCAGCGGGAACCAGCGGACACGGCCTCAACATACAGTAGCTGCGGGATACAGTCGTAGCTTGAAATTGTGAGAGAAGCATGGAATCAGTCAAAAAGCGGACACACTGGGTGGGGCGGGCATTGTGGTGTGGTTTTCGGCCGGGGGGAGGTTGAAGCGGTTCCTAGAGGAAGTTGGGGGAGGGAACGAGGGGAAGGGAGGGAGGAGGAAAACTATCAATCCGCGCCCATTATATAGCACCAGGGAAATGTGTCGGAAGTTCACTTGTGTCGGGTTTGCTAACAGTGTGTCGGGCTTTTTGATCACTGTGTCGGTTTTGCTGAAGGAACTGTCCCAGGAGGGAAGATGTGTCGGATTTTCCAATCCACGTGCGGGAATTCAAACGTGTGTCGGGTTTTCTGACATTTGACACGCCGTGTCGCGGTGTCGGGTTTGCTATATACTCACCAAATCCCACAGTTCAATTAATATTGAGTGTCTCGTGTTGGCCCGCGAGTATGTGTACCGGGAGAGCTCGCATCGAGGCTTCGTGTTGAGAGTTATCGAGAGCAAATGAGCAAGGAGTTGGAGATCAATCAACATGCTCAACTTGTCGTGCGCTTGCAGCAACCCAAGCGCACTCACTGTGAAAAGGATTCGTCATGAACTTCATGATGCCCCGTCATGAAGTTCAAGTTTCATGGTGGTTTGTCATGAACGCAATGCTGAATTTCATGACGGGATTCATGATGGTGAACTTGGCAAATTTTGGCTGTTTTCTGCACATCATGAATTCCTGATGTTTCGACATGAATTCATCGTCCTCCCAGATTTCCCAGGCTGTGGAGCTGGGTGGAGCCTGAACCCGGTGTCTCGAGCAAGGTGCAAAACTCAGGTGATGACCTCCCAATATTTTCTCCTATGTATATGCGCGACTTCAACTTCGAGTTTCTATTAAGTTTCCTCTACTGATCTACCCTACGCACTTTGATACTTACTTATCTAACTATGTACACCTTCCCCATTCAAGTCCCTCTGTGAGTGTGTGGTATCAGTGGCACATAGCATGCTACTGGTACCATTCCTATTGTCTTTTTTTTCGGTTTTAGACCAGCCATTATTCATGATGAATCGTGTTGAATTCACAACAAAACATCATGAAATACCCGTCATGAATGTTCCCATATTCGTCATGAAGTTCAATACCCCCGTTCATGATGTTTCGTTATGAAATGATGTTGAAAGGTAAGGAATTTCCTGTTGAAACATCATGAATTTCACGGTGAACCATCGTGAACGACATCATGAAGTTCATGACACTTCCTCTTCACAGTGACTTGACTGATGTTTCGTTCCTTCCTACTATAACTGACCATGTTGGCTCCTACCAGCTCCTGCGCCTTCAATTCAGCTGCTGTTCTGAGACCAATAAAGCTGGACGGGAAAATGTCTTCCTTTGTCTTGGGATTTCACTCCAACTGATACATGATTAGCCGCGGCTTGTCCGGCTCTGATTCGTTGTGTATTGACTTGACCTGAACCCAGGTCCATAAAAAACAATTGTGACAAAGAGAGCATAGTCGACACTTCACCCTACTTCAGCTTTTGCACGAGTCGAGACCATCGTGGGGACGCCGGCAAACAACCACCGCCAACAATCGGCGTTAAGAGCGAGGCGGTCTCGGCATATTTCGGCCGTGTCGCGGTGATGCATGATGTTGGCCCTACATACCAGGGCCGTACCATGATGGCCCCCACCCACCTGTGCGGCGCTTCCTTGCTTCATACCCTACATCGCCTCGAGAATGGGTTTCCTGGTGCGTCCTTTGCAGCGAACATACAGCCGGCAGCGGCTGAGAGTCTCCTAGACTGGCGGAGCAGCCCCCTTTACAACCTCCTTGCTCGTGGCCTCGGCGCTGGCAGCATGGAGGGGCGACTTCAAAGATCTCTCCAAGCTCACCTACTACTGTGTCGCAACGATCTCGGGCATGTTTCTTGTCGCCCTCCCCGCCTACCGTCTCTCCCCGTTCCATGCCCTCTATGAATATCCCGGCCCACTTCTCCACAAAATCTCCGAGCTTCCGATGCTCTACTATACCATTCGCGGGATCACACACACAAAAGTACGGGAGCTTCACGATAAATACGGGCGCACGGTACAAATCGGTAAGGGTCTCCTGCTTTCCAGCGGGTTGTCGCACTCAGTCAGCTGTGTTTGTAGGTCCCAATTCGGTGTCATTCCTGTCACCGGCGTCCATAAGCACCATCTATGGCTCGGCGACGGCTCTCGACAAAGCCTCCGCCTATGACATCCAGCACATGGATGGCGCGGGCCTTTTCTTCATTAAAGACAAGGCGACACACGGACGCCGCCGAAGGATCTGGAATCGGTCCTTCTCGGATACTGCGTGGGCCTTTGTTAGCCGTCCAAGCGATGTAGATTGACCTTGATCCAGACTTGCGGGCTATCATGATGAAATGGTCCAGGGTGTCGAGCACCTTATACGGTGTTTACTCAAGCGAACCGAGGACGACGCCAAAGTCGACCTTGTCAGACTGCTCCCCCAATATGCCTTCGACAGCATTGTGAGTTATCCCAACGGCGCTTGGACCTCGTCTAACCCGAGTGAACCCGAGAACTCCGTGTTTTTCAGCGGACATGCCTTTTCTCCCGTATGTGGGGTGTTTTTGCCGTCTATGTAGACTAACAGGGATAACAGAGTCTCATGGACTCGGACGACCCTCAGCGCATCGCACCCCAAGCAGCCGAGTTTTTTGCTATCTCGGAGACGCAAGCACACACGGCCTTTCACGACGTGTTGGTACTGATCGCCGTTCAGGTTGACTCATATCGAACCACTCTTCCACCTGACGATGAAAATCCCTGGGATCGGTGTGCTGCTGGAGTTTGAAAAGATCTCCATCCGCGCTGCGGAGAGATGGCTTAATAATGGTGCTAAGTTTGCGGACGGAATTTCGCATTGGGTACGTCTCATTGATATTCTTCAAGCCGTGATTTGATGCATTTTGCGCTGCAGTTCGAGGGCGACCCGCCCCGGCCCAAGCTGGACGCCGCCGACCTTCCGATCGAGGCCGAGACCATCCTTATCGGCGGCGCGGATACCATGGGCATCATCTCCATTGTCGTCCTCTACCAGCTGCTCGCGAACCCGAAGTGGCTTGCGGCCGTGCGCCGGGAGCTGGACGAGCAGTTCGATGACCTGCCCACGACGCACCAGCTGCGCGCGCTCGACGACCTGCCCGTCCTTAACGCCGTCCTCCAGGAGAGCCTACGCCTCGGCACGCCGCTGCCCGGGCTGCCGCGGCTCGTGCCCGATGGCGGCACCGTCATTGACGGGCACTTCCTCCCCCCGGGCACGGTCGTTAGTGTCCCCATTGGTGCGTACCACGCTGACAAGTTATACTTCCCGGACCCGCACGTCTTCGACCCGAACCGGTGGATCGACGAGGGCCGGTTCGCGCCCTCCAAGCACCTCCTCCTTGCATTCGGTGCCGGTGCGTCCCATTTCTCAAGATAAAATGATTTAGCTGGCTAACTGACCGCGCGCAGGGCCGTTCGACTGCGTGGGGCAGAAGCTCGTGTTCATGCAGCTGCGGATCATGTTGGCGATGGTCCTTACGCAGCTCGACATCGTGACCACGACCGGGTTCGACGCGGCGAAATTCTGGAAGGGCGTGAGGAACCGCCGCACGACAACGTTCCTGGAGCCACTCTTCGTGAGAGCCACGCCTCGGGCGCACGCTCATTAATTGATTACTTGCGTGTATGGCCCAATAAGTATGTTCTCTTTTGACTTATATCGTCCGTAAAAGTGATATCAGACCTTGAGCACATAAGTAACACATCCTCCAGATGTACACCGTGTTCGACTTCGACAAGGAGGCCGCTGGCTTTGCTCTGCGGGGGGTCAAATAGACACATATGCCCGCGTAGGGCTGACCAAATGTCTTCCTCCCATGTTCGTGGCCGATGGCGAGCCCAAAAGCGAACCGTGGGAACATCATTGATTCCGATCAACCGGTTGCACACGTAAATCCCACGGTTCAATTGCCCATGTTGGCTTGCGAGGCTCCAGACGTGAGTCGAAAGCAAACGAATGATCAGTTGAAGATCAATTAATATCCTTATCCACGAACTAGCACAATGCAACCAAAATACATTGGCACAATACAACGTTCATATTGAATACACATTGAGTATTCTGTAGACACGACAACTACTGCAACTGCAGCGCCTTGAGGATGACGTGACCGAGAGGTCCCGCAGACGCGGGGTTCTGACCAGTGTACAGGTTCCCGTCCACGACGACATGGGACTAAATGATGAAATTAGTGCGGTACATCTTCAAGAAAGACAGGATGAACCTACAGCCCATGCCGCATCGGCCTTCTCGAACTTCGCACCGAGGCTGACGAGCCTGTCTTCGACGAGGAACGGTACGTCCTAATCAATCGAGTCCGTTGAATAGTTCTGAACTTCTGAGTCCTGGGGTTCACCGACCTTGACTTTATTCGCCTGGATTCCCTCCTCGTTTGTAAAGCCCGTCGCGGCCCGCCAGCGAAGATCGATTTCCCTTTGGCGTCGGTGACGTTGACGCGCGCTGTAGTAGAACGAATTTGTGAGCTGATCATTCCCCCCCATTTTAGGTTCACTGGCATACTGACGCAGGTCCGTGACAGACTGCGCTGGTGATCTTGCCCGCTTGGAAGAACTGCGGCACCGTTCAAAGTGGTTCCAAGTGAAGTCCAATTCCAACACCAAACTTACCTCGGATGCAAGCCTGATATTGATTGGGTCGGTGGGGAGATCGATGACCGGGCTATTAACGTTGGTGAGCAAGTCATAAAAAGGTTGTTGTGCACACTAACCCATGCCCCCCGACGTAGAAATCGCGTCATAGTCCTTCGAGTTAATTTCCGACAGTTTCTTGCTCGCGGCCAGTTTGCTCTTCACAGTCTCGTCTGCGAGGAACTTTGTGCATTCCTCATCGGCTGCGAAGAGCTGCTACCATTCAATCCGACTTCTGGCTGAGGAAATGAGATAAAGAAAGACCTTGACATTGTCGGGATCAAGCGGCGGGTTGGCGCCCAACGGGCTGGCAAAATCGATGGTTGCGTGCGGGGATTTCCCAGGATTCAAACCATCGTCGGCGTCCCTTCACGTTCAGGTTCAAGTTTGATTCAAGTGGTTCAAGCGGGCGCAGGTCCATACGCAAGTCTAAGCCGTACAACTACATATAAACAATCTAGATATTAAGGTATGTACTCTTCCCCAACACCCTCACGCCTGAATATACTCAAACTCCTGGCTCATCCCAACAGGCTTCTTCAGCTCCGCACGCGTGGGCACCAGCCCCGAGATCGCGTACAAGCACACCGCAAACAGCTCGGGCAGCGCGATGAACGGGTACCAAAGCTTCTCCTCCGCCTGCCTCGCGGCGTTGCTGATCGTCACCATCTGGAACACCTCGCGCACGATGAGGAACAGCGAGATGAAGCAGAGGATGTATCGCCCGTGCCGGTCGCCCCAGCGCCGGGCCGCCATCGTCGCTACACGGCGTGCATAAGCATAAATAAGGATAAGGATAAAAGAAGCGCAAGTGGGGAAGGGGTGAGTGAGACGCACAGGAGTAATTCCGCCGGGGCTCGTTCAGCGCGAGGCCGGTCTGCAGCGCCTGCACGAGCGTGAGGACGAGGAAGACGATCGTGCTCGCGCGGCGCGTGTTCACCGCGCGCGCGGCGGTGGACGGGTTGTCGCTCGTCGCTTCGTCGATGCCGCTCACGCCGAGCACGACGCCGATGAGGAGCACGACGCGGAATAACCGTCGATTACGCAGGATTTTGAGCGGGCCCGAGTCCGCTACGCGCGGGGGGCCGCCTGCGACGATTTCGCTGGGGACATGGTTCGTGAGTAAGTACAGGCGGGGGGACGAATATTGCGACTGGCAACAACTTACCGATCGAGCACGAGGGTGAACGCTGAGTAGAGGAGCGCGAAGAAACCGACTCCGAACATGACTTCTGCGGTGATGAGCAGGCTTTTGTTGTCACCCAGAGTTGCTGAGGCGATGAGGATAGCCCGTAAGGTAAACGCCGCGACGCGCACTGGGGTATATGTATGAGCGTTAATCGAACGAGGGAAGACTGGGTTGAATTCGAACTGACTGAGGCAGAAGACTGTCAGGGAGATGTAAACATAGGTGGTGTTTTTTATCGACTGCCGAACAAACCACCCGAAGAGTGGCAGATAGACAATCGCAAAGGCGGCGGCTGCCGGGATGGATTCGAAACCGAAGGCAGATGCGAGGTCGTCGTGGTTGGTCATTGTCGGAAGAGCGAGGGATATGAGAAATTGAGTTTTGGTGTCTGGCTATTTATGCAGCCAGGTATAGTTCGAACTTGCCCTCGGAGAAAACAAGTATTCTGCACAATGCTGATCTCGTTGTTAACTGCGCCGCAGTTCACGGAGGGTTTTTCGGCCCATGAATTGCGTATACTTAGGTTTGGTCCGGCCCAGCGTATGGAGGTCGGATTCCGGCCCAAGGTCGCTTTTATGTGTCGCCGCGATGCAGTCTGAGTACGAGTCTTCTTGAGGCTGCACCGCATCGCATCGCATCGGGAGATTTTCCAAGCACAGTAGAGCCTGTAGAGGACCTGGAAAAAGCCGTGGTTGCTTATTTTTAGATTCGGTTGCAGCCGCCGTTCAACTCGCGAGGTAGTGAGCGCGCAACTCGCGAGGTAGTGAGTGAGCCAACTCACAAGCAGAACCCGAAGTCCCAGGTTATATTCCCTCCTCCAACTCGCCATGCTCGAGTCACTTGCACCGCTGGGGGGCTGTGGTAAGTTCGAAAAAAAGAGCGACAGCATCTAAAAATAACCTTGGGCCGGCGGCCCAAGATTGACAGTCGGTGGCAGTGGTGGCCCGACGGATGGCTTGCTTCGTCCTCGAGGGCCGACGGGCCCTGCAAAAAATCACTGACTGACTGCGGAGCGATGCAGTTATAAGAGTGCATCCCCAACCGAATTGAACGTCACTCACCTCCCGCCCTTTCTCCTTCCAGTTCCCTTCCCGCCCTCCGCCTAACCATCATGACTTCCTCATCCATCGACTACGCCTCTCTATTCGGGTTTCATTCGGTCGCAGGAGCCGTCATCTTCGCAGTTATATACTTCCCACTCGGCCTGTGGTTCGTGAGGCAGTCGATCCGGAACACGACATATGTCTATATTATCCTCGCTCTGTTCTGCGCAAGTGAGTACATGGTTAACTATCATGCGGAGGAATGTGCTTACCCCAAGCTCGCAGTGCGTGTAACGGCATACATAATACGAGCCATACTCGCCAACTCCGTCTCTGCGGGCTCGAGTCTCAGTCTATGTACGTTGTTAATTTTGCGGACAGCACCGAGACTCGGAGACTCACCATTACTTCGCAGTCATCGCCGACCAGGTCCTCTTCGGGGTCGGCTTCTTCGCCCTACTATACTCCGCCTACACCCTCGTCCTTGACCGGTTCGTGTCCTCCTTCTCCTCGTCGTCCGTATGATGCTGACCTCCCGGGAACCAGCGACATAATAGCAGGTGGCCCCGGCGGACACATGCTCTCCCCCAACCCGCTCCGCAACCCGCACGCCTTCCGGCTGACGCTAACGGCGGGCGTGGCGCTCAGCATCGTCGGCACCATCGACAGCACGAGCTCCGACCCCAACGAGCTCGCCACCGGGCACACCCTCCGCAAAGTCGGCACCGTCATCTTCTTCGCCCTCACCGCCATCCAAGTCGTCCAATCCTTCTACTTTGCCTTCCGAGATCACCACCATTGTGCGTATCCCCCACCCGTGCGCTCGTAGCCCGCTGCTGACCAGGATTTGGATCTTGCAGCCAAGAGCAGCGCGCATTACTTCGGGGACCGAAACGGGCGCTACCTCCTCTGCATCATCTCGCTCCTCATGCTCGTGCGCGAGGTCTTCCTCACCGCGACGCTCAACAACGCGACGAAGCAAAACAACGAGCGGCTGTGGTACCCGCTCGTCGCCCTCCCCGAGTTCCTCGCCGTGCTGTGCTATGCGTTCTCGGGCCTCGTACCGAGTCGGGTGGACTTGAAGGCGGCGGCGAGGGACACTTGAGCGGCGGGTGCGGTGTGGGCGTTTGGAGTTCGAGATAATAATGATACCTATATTCTACGAGCCACCTGTGTAAAAGATCAGTCGGTGTAATGATCATGAGCGATATCAACATCCAAGATGATCCATAGGCGACTGCAGTTGGGTGGGACGACGACCCGATGGGCCTCGTTCTCGTCGAGTGATCAAACGGACGTTGGAAGATGTTCCGCATAGTACTTGCTTCCTACATATACACCGTATATTACACACCCCTACTAAACCAAATGAGCGTCCCGTCAAGAAAGAAGAAGGGAAACGGACGGACCTCTACAAACTACAGCACCTCACACCACCCCAGCACCCTCCTCCCCACGCGCTCCACCAGCCCCTCATAGTCCAGATTCTGCCCACGTATAAACAGCCCCGTATGCGCCGCCACCTCGTCCTCCACGCCCCCGATGACGACGTTCTCCCACCGGTCGCCCCCGCCCAGGATCTGCCCGAGGCCCGTGGGGAGGACGATGAAGTGGTGCCCGGGGCGCGCCTGCTGCCGTTTCTGCTCCTGTTTCTGCTGCTTCTCCAGCTTCTTGAGCTCCTTTGCGCGCGCTTTCTCGAGCGCGCGCCGCTCCTTGTCGGCGGCTTTCGCGGCCTTTGCGAGCGCCTTGGGGTCGCTGGGCGACGTGGGCGATGTAGGTGATGCGGGTGACGCGGGTGAGGCAGGCGTCGACGCGGTAGACGGCGCGAGAGACGAGAGCGCTGGGGACGTCTGCGCGGTGGCGTATGACTCCACCGTCGACATGCTCGTCATCCCCGTCTGCAGCAGCGCCACGTCGTTGTCCGCCTCGTCCGCCGCCTTGTCCAGCTTCCTCTCCTTCTCATTCCCCTCCTTCGGCGGCCGCGGCGGCGTCTGCGTCCAGTAATTCACCCACAGCCCGTCCGGCCACGCGACGAGGCGTGCGTACCGCGCCTTGAGCCCGCTCGGGTCGAACATGCAGGAGCCGAATTGGAAGTACTCGATGACAAAGCGCTTGCTCGCGCTAAAGGGCTCGTCGGAGTGTTTCCGCACCCAGCGGACGAGCGGGTCGTCCGAGTGCGTGCTGAGGAAGGAGAGGGTCTTGTCGATGAGGGGGGAGGAGGGGAGGCCGAATGGGTTCGCCTGCGATATGGGTGGCGTCAAGGCAGATGACCCTGCGGGGGGAGGCGGAGGGGGGATGGGAGAGTGGGACCTGGAGCGGGAGTGCATGGAGCGATTCGCTGGAAGTGGTGGTTATTAGGACTAGCCAACGGATGAAACGGGATGATGACGCACAGTCGAGATTCCTCTTGAATGCATCCCAGTCGTCCGTGACCTGGTCGTCCACGACGTGGACATCCGTATGTTGATTCATCTCCCCCGCCGTGGTCTTATCGGCGTCATCGCCAGGAAACAGGGACGCGATTCCGCTGACGACGACGTGTGGATGCATCCCTAGATATGGGACGTCGAATGCCACAACGCCAAGGATACGACGCGCCCTCGACAGTCCAGAGTTTGAGGCGTCGGTCGCGGCGTCAGCGGCCAATAGCCCGCCCATAGAGTGAGCCAGCAGTATTACTGGCCCTGGAGGTTGCGTGGAGAGCCTTCACTAGAAATCTCATTGATTGGAAGCGAGAGAAAGGCGACGAGTACTCACCATGCCAGAAAGTTCTGGGTGGCCAGAGAAATAGGCTTCCTGCTCTTGTATGTCGGGTATAAGCTGCTTTGTATCTTGATATTCAGATGTGGGGGTATATTGGCGGCTAGATGCTCTTGAAGATCCTTGGGAAAAGTCTGGAAGCGACGGAGGATTCGAAACAGGCCATATGCAAGAGAGATAAAAAGGGAACCTGGAAGCTTGTGTCGTTGCCTGTGGCTCCCCGTCAGAGTCTGCGCCGAGTAAACGAGGCGAGATGTAACCTTGAAAGCCGTGAACGTAGACTAAATGAACCAGTGTCTGGGCCGAATTCAATACAAATAGGATGATATGGTCGATGTACCGTACCGGTGGCTTCGAGGCAGCCATCGAGCTTGCAGGCGTTGCGGAGGCGAGCAAGAGGCACTCTGATCTGCACGTGGTTGACGCGCCCACGTGACGGGTGAGACAGCTCGAACGCGCCCGATTACTTGGATTTTGGCGAAAACGCCATTAAAGAGAGCTCGAGCACTTCAATAAAACTCGATTACACCATCGTCTAGTTATCATAACCCCCATCGTAACAGGAAGCATGTCCGCCGACGTCCTCTTCGCGTATTTCGAGCGCCAAACCTCCCACAGCGCAGGCATAACAAAAGTGCGTGCCGCATATGCAAATCATGTAATTACACCCAGAAATCTACAGGGAGGAGTCCGAGAAGCCGCAACGAACAAGGATTTGAGGAAACGTACCCGCGTGATTCTCGCTTGACAGCGAGGGTTGGGGCACACGACGACGCACAAGCCGGGCACCTCAACCCACTGCTTAGTACCGTCCTTGAAAAGTTTCTCCCGCCGCCAGCGCTCATTCTCCTCGCGGAACTCATTCCCCGCGACGGGCTCCGCCATCCGGATGCGCCGGCGGCAGTCGTCACACCGAAACTCGGAAACCTCGGGAATGCGCTCTTCAGTGCAGGCACTGCGCTCATGCGCACGTTTGGCGTAGCCGCAGTCCATACACCACGCGTAGAAGAACTCCCGGTCGTCCATGGCGGTCTGAAGCCCTCCTAGCCCGATGGCCGCCCGATTGTATCGCGCCAACGTCTTGACGGTCGACTTCCGTCGACAGAACGGGCAGGTGAAT
This sequence comes from Mycena filopes, assembly GCA_029281495.1. Lineage (NCBI taxonomy): Eukaryota > Fungi > Basidiomycota > Agaricomycetes > Agaricales > Mycenaceae > Mycena > Mycena filopes. The sequence continues at coordinate 349,570 of JARIHR010000063.1, read as the reverse complement.
TGCATCATGTTGAGTGATTTGCCCGGGGCGTTTTGTCCGTACTGTGAAACAACGCAGGATTAAAGGGGTGGTGGAAACGAAAAGAACGACGCGCACTCACCCATTCATGAAGACAACCCTCATCGACGAGCTGGGAACATCCAGTCCGGCCACAGGCTGCGACGAGCTTGGCCTTGGGCACGTCCTCAAAGCAAAGCGCACAAGTCGCAAGGGCGACTTCCCCGCGCCCGACCCGGTTCTCGACCTGTTCAATAACAGCCGCAACGTCCCACACCCTCTTTCCATTCAGCACAAGACTACCCGTGAACGAGCCTGCTGCCTCGGCGAACACACCCTCGCCAAACGCCTGCATGAGCTTGAACGCCGACTTGCCGTCGAATACTTTGAGCGTGTTCGAATACCCGAGCCATTCCACACTGCCGCCGTTCTGCGCGATGAGCGCGCGCGCGGTGCTCTCTTGCGCGACGACGGTCTTGCCTGCCCATTGGGGGTTGCTGCACGCGGGGCAGGTGTAGATGCCTGCCCGGTCCTTTACCTGTGCACGAAATGCGTGGGGGACGATGATACGGTTAAGGCAACGAGAGCACTCGAGCCACGGGCAGGGGGTGGGGTTCCGCGTCTTTGCTTGACGACAATAGTGACACCGGGGACGGATCTGTACAGTAATATGAGGCGAGCTCTGAGACCCCCGCAGGTGGTAGTTTATTTGATTACCTTGAGGGCAGCAACGTCCTCGACCACGTATTGCGCGCGGCAGGTCGTCCGCGAACATTCAACCCAGCAGCTTTCGCTCTGTAACCATAAATGATTTAGCGACGCCCCCAAGCGGAAATAGTTACATACTTCGTCGACCTCTGGATACAGTACAGCCGCTTTGCCGGGGGAAACCTCTCCGCTGGCGCAGAGACCACATATATCCCCGTGTTGGTGGCTCATAATAGTAATGCTGCGTCTATGCCGACCCCGATGAGTTCGTAAATCTGAACAAGACGGACGTGGAATGCACTCACCTCGCCAGACACTTCTTGCATCGAACCTTCACATCTCCCGGCCCGCGCGTCTTCTCGGGACTCCAGGGGACATTGACGAGGAGGGGCGCATCCAAGTTCAACTCAATCAACCTATATCGCTGCATCGCTGCGTATACTCGTTTCTCTTCGACGGTGAGGACAACGCCCTCCGGGGCGGAGAGCAGGAACCGCGCGCAGTCGAAGCTGATGTTCTCCGGAACGTTTAGATCGAGCCATTTGCCCTTGGCCGTAGCCAATAACGCGGTAGCGGACTTTGCGAGGAAGGGGACACCTGTGACGAGCGCGAGGACAGCCGTCAGCGTCGCCGCGCGAGGGGGGTAGAGCGTTCCGGGGACGATGAGGTGGGGTAGTATCCGGAAGAAATCGCGTGCGGGGAGCGTCAGCGGGATCGAGCGGTGCTGGGGGGCGAGTGTAACGCCCGGCTCAACCAGCTAGTTCGTAACGAGAATTAGTATTAATTGATTAATTGGCCTCGTCAAAAGGAATGAGCTAACCTTGAGGTGCGTGAACACTGCCGCGATCTTCTTCAACACGCCCGCATAACAGCTACGCGACACCTCGAGCAGCTCGGTGCGCGTAATCTGCACGTCGGCGTCCAGATCCAAATACACCATCGGGCCACTATCCCTGTGCTTCGCTATCATCCCCTCGATCACCTCCGTCTGGTCGAAGCTCTCCTCCAGCCACTGCCGCAGCGCGGCCTTCTTCTCCGCCTCCTTGACCTTGCCGACGAATTCACTGAAGAGATCGACGAGGCCGGTCTTGCGGCCATCCGAGTCCTTGCAGACGGCGCGCCAAAGCTGCCCGAAGATGGGGTTGTAGGTGAGGCAGGCGACGTTGGAACGAATGATGTCGGTGAGGCAAGCGTACACGAGTTCACGGTAGGTCGTCTCCGACACGTCGCTGAAGCGTTTGGCGAGGTCGAAGGGGATAAGCGATGCAGCGGCGGGGATGCTGCCCATCTCCAACGCAGTGCGCAGGATTGGGAGGAGGGGTTTAAACCCCGAGGAACCTGAGTTGGGACGCATCGCGGGAGGCAGATAGCCCGCGTTTCCGACTCCTTCGTCGGTCGGTTTGGGTTTGACCCTGAGTGGAGAGCGCTCATAGCGAAGCAAAACGGCGCCCGAGTCCCGTAGGACATCTGCCATGTCCGACGTGCCCTGCCCCATCCACTGCAAAATCACGCACAGGGTGAGACGCGAAATGAGGGTGCCGGAATCGGAGTCTGCCTTTGAAGAGATGCTGATTCCGCCAGTGAGCTCGGAGAGGAGGACGTAGAAAGAGGAGTGCGCCGGATCCATCGAGGTTGGAGTGAAGCTGAAGACGGTGCAATTCCTGCGACGTGCGGTATGGCATAGTTTCACCCAGTCTACGGCGCCGGCAGGGAACGCTTTTGCTTCTGTGACGTCGTTTTCGTGGCTTTGAACCGACGGGTGGTGAGGGGGGGCGTCGGCGTACCAAAGTACGAGGGTCTTGCTTTCCTTGTTGACAGCTTGCAGGCCACGTATCAACGCTGTTTTGGCCGCCTCGGGGAAATCCCCGCCGCCAGTAGGCTCGAGGTCTTGGACGAATTGGGCAAGGTTAGGGGAGCTCCAGCCTGACCAGGCTACGATCTCCTCTGGCGCATCGGTATAATCCTTGTATGCAAGGACCGCAAGGCGCGAAAATGCGCCTGAGAGTTTGGCAAGGGCCAGAATTTCCGAGATGGACGAACGCAGAGCGTCGAGGTCTGGGAATTGGCATGAGGTGAGAGTTGAGATGGTAAATGTACGACCCACATCCACCCATACTTGCTGTGGCGTCAGTCACGACCTAGGAAGTTCGCTCAGTTCGGAGCCAGGAGTGAGATTGAAGCCAAGAAGTAGACACGTACCAATAGGTCGTATGACTCTGATTGGGGGTTTTCCATGGTTATGGGAGATCTCGACGTGGACTTCGAAGGAGCTCTTAAGAGGCCAGCCAACTCGTCAGGTCGAGTCAGGAACAGTCGTGTCTGTCATGACACTGGCATTGACTGGAATCGATCACAGCCATAAGACATGGGCGAAGACGTCGTCGCTGAGCAGTAGCCCCGCGAACAAATGTCGAATGACTGGCCAGTGGCGGTTGACTTTGTGGCATATATACATATTTCGCCCGGCGGCTTCAATTCTAGATTTTTCTTCCATTAAGCGATTTGTGCAAGGAGTAGACAGTGTGGAATAGACGCAAGGGAGGATATCGACGAGAGCCAGCTTTCGTAATAGACCTGCAGCACTGGCAGTGGAAGAAACAAGGAAGAAAAGCAAAGGACTGCAAAGGAGGAGAATTGGGTCAGATCAAAACAACACGACCACATGACATGTCGTATTTTCCCACGGTCGCGTCGCTTTCGGCAATTGGCCCTCTCTGCGTAATTGAGCGCAACCTCAAGTCAAGTCATGGGCTCCTGAGATAGATCAGAGAGGCATCAACTCTCCTTGTTTTTGCCAAACAGAGTGCGGTATGACGCGTGTGCTATTTCTTCTGGGACAACATCACTCGCTCGTTCTGGCCATACATTTATTTTTGCTCCATTTCAAGATGAACCGATCAAGGATTCCCGAGCGTTACCCGATTTTAGCCTGTCTCACCGGCTTACTTTGGACTGTCACCGAGCGCTCGGTTCCCGTCCGCGCCTTAAGCCGACGACCAGCGCCTTAGCTTCCAGCAGCACCCCTCCTCTTTCTTCTCCCTCGATGCCCGTCGAAAGTAGCATCCTTCTCGTCCTCCGTCCCCTGCTAGGTTGGACACAGGACAATTGGCGAGAACTCGCCACGGCGATGACCTTCACCGCCTTCAACGCTACGTTTGAGGGTATCTTCGCACCGCGCGCACATTTCGCCGTTAACGGCGAGCCTGTTACCCGCAACCGTTACAAGGAGCTCTTATCCTCCAGCTTTGGCATCGGGAGCAACAATACTTGTAGAGACCCAGGAGATGTGGGTTTCCTCAACGTGCTGGAGATTCCCCCGAATGACATCAAGTTTGTGAAGGTACATACCTCACTCGCCTGACGTACCTAACTTGACCATATCCGATTGTAGGCCGGAGAAGTGGGGCTTGTATACAACGCGCCCTGCACCTCTGGGACTTCGTCCGCCCATCTCAGGTACCATGGCTTTCCGTGTCACCTACCCGGATTAACTTGGACGTCGTTTGGCAGTATTGAGCGAACAGGGAAGTGCCCGAAGTATCCTGAGTACTTCCATGGCTACTGTGGTTCGTCTTGCCCTTGCTTCGTCCATACGATTTAGGTGCTGATTCGTGGCGGCCTCTGCGGTTGATTCTTAGACCCGAGGAGGGTGGTCCGGATCGACCAACTTCTTCCGGTGCGGGAGTTTCCGAGTGCAGTCAATGCCTCCGCGCTTTAGGGTCTTCGGCAAGGAACTCGGTGGATGATAGTCGTTAATTCTTTGCACCGGTCGTCTTCATGTCTGTCCTGATCGAATTCGCGTCCGTCCAAATTGATCAGCAGCACACCGGGTTTATCGCAAAGTGTTCGACGCTTCTTGAGGGAATAGAAGTGCTTCGCGTCTCGTGGTATTACAGAAGTGAAGATCAACTAACCAAGTCCAGCCAAATACTTACCAAGTTGAACTCAAGTTGAATCGCCAACATAAAATCTTCAGGTCGGTTGGTCAATCGTAGAAATCATAGTCAGTTTACTCGTGGTCAGGGCGCTTTTCCGTAGTGTTGGACCTGATTGACGGTTGAATATTTGGTTGCTGAAAATGGGACCATCGGCCGACAAGCCGAATTATACATTACACAACGGCCACGCGTTCTCATCCCACCCCTCATTACAAAATTGAGGCAAAATTGAGGTGAGCGGCCAGACGTCCCAAATCCCAAGAGCGCTCATCCTCCGCTCGAATATACAGCCATGCTCTCCCTCGACCAAGATCGTGCTCGCATCGCCGCTTTCAACGCCCAAATACTCGATCTCCGGCGCTCCCTTTCAAAGCTGCGGAAGGCGAGGGACGTGGTGCAGGCGCGGCTAGACGCGTTCAAGTATCCGGTCCTGACGCTCCCCAACGAGGTCGTCTGCGAAATTTTTGCGCGCTTCGTGCCCACTTATCCTCTCCGCCCCCCACTCTTTGGCCCTGAATCGCCGACCCTCCTCACGCAGATATGCCGTCTCTGGCGCGAAATAGCAGTCAGAACCCCGGCACTCTGGAGGGCAATCGATTTCTCCAATTATGTCCCATCGCTTTCATACCAGGCGTATATTTGCGGTATCTGGCTCGAGCGGTCCCTCTCCGCCCCACTTTCTATGCGGATTGGAAATGGGGACGCTATGCGGATTGGCGATGCGGACGCCTTGCTGGACACTTCTGGAGTCCTTCCTATTGCTATCCCCCACCGAGAACGCTGGGAGTACCTCAAGATTGACCTCCGGCTATCCGAGGCAGCCATCGTCATTCCAGGGCCGATGCCTCTCCTGCGACACCTGGATCTGGCAATCGATGACTCAATGGACGAACCTGACATGTACCCGGACCTGGTTGCACTGCTCGACGCTCCTCTCCTCCACAGCATCATCCTCGACAATGCCACGACCCGCTACATCGTACTCCCCTGGGCGCAAATCACCTCCCTCACATTGAAAAATGTATATCCGACAGAGTGTGCGCCGGTGTTAGCGCAGACGTGCAACTTGGTGCATTGTCGGTTGAACCTCTATAACAGCCGCCTCCATCCCTACCACCATCTCCCCGACGTCTCGCTTCCGCACCTGGAAACCCTGGTTATGACGGACGCTAGGGGGCCGGCAGGGCCAGTGGAGGAATATCTCGACACCTTCGTCGTTCCTGCCCTTCTCACTCTCCAGGTCCCCGGGTCATTCCTCGGACCAGAGCCCATCGATTATATCAGCTCATTCATCTCCACCTCCGGCTGCAAACTCCGGGAGTTGGTCATCACAGGGTACATAGAATCCACCCAATCTTACGAGAAGGCATTTCCCTCCATTTGCGACTTTCACTTGCGATGGTATCCCAATCTCGATGAAGAATACTATGCTAATATTCAAAGCGACGCCGAGAGGTAAGATTCGCCCCTCCTTCTCGACCTTTTACTCACCTTATTTTTAAGCAGTGACTCGGAGTAAATCTTGATGGACAACTTGAACAGGTCGTACTATGTAACTTCCGCCGCAGTCACATCTGCGCCGGTGTGTCTGTAAAGATGGAATGAATCTTGTTGGATCGCGGCTTTATGTTCCCTAATCGGAGGCGTGGATTACAGTTCTATCGGCGCGCCGAGTGAGAAGTCAACTCACAGGTGTGAGGATGTGAGGCTTCTTCTTCGTCTTCTCCGCTTCGAATATAAGGGGGGAATCGCTAGACAGGTGGAAGAGAACAGGTTTGACGGTTAAACATTTGTTCCCCGATTCGGCGGGCGTCGGCAATCCGGCGTTCGGTTGGATTTGTGAAGTTTGAACTTCGTTCTGGTCCGCACACGATACATAACGGCCCCAAAAAAGTCTATAGCATCTAAGTAGAGAAGATCTATGCACTAATATATTCTAGGATTATATCGTGGCAAAAGGTTGGTCAGTGTATCCAGTGGCGATATCCTGGCCCGGTAGATAAAACGTTGGGCGGCCGTAAGGGTTCAGCGCGATATCTTTCTTCAACCGCAGTGGTAGATCAGGCTGCAAAAACTCGTCAAAGACAGTCCGGCGTACAAAGTTGAAGTTTAAACCCACATTAGCGATGAACGTCCGCCCAAATGCAACTAGATTGTTCTTGTTCTTGCCATCGTCCGCGAGCTTCATGGCCGTCTCGCGTGTATGCCCTCCCGCACTAATCAAGGGCCGGTCGCCCCAGATGTTGCGCAGGAAGTCGTTGGACTGCGCGGCGTTCTCAGCGCTGGACTCGACGTTCGAGTCGGCGGCGATCCTTGGCTCGATGAGGTGGATGTACGCGAGCGCGGGGTGGCGGCGCTTGAGCTCCGAGACGACGTGGGTGAAGGTCGGGACTGGGTCGACCATGCCCATTCCTACGGGGACGAGTGTCAGACAAATGGGTTGGAATAAATTTGAAGCGAGCAAGGACTAACCGAGATACGGACTCCAAGGGCTAAAGCGGATTCCCGTCCTGTCTTCACCGATGGCCGCCGTCACGGCGCGGACGACCTCGAGTGCGAAGCGCGCGCGATTTTCAACGCTGCCGCCGTAGCTGTCTGTCCTATTATTCGACACGTCCTGGATAAATTGATCCACCAGGCAGCCGTTCGCGCCTGGAGACACGGTTAGCGAGAGTGTAATTAAAAGAAGTTGAAATCGAACGAACTGTGGATTTCGACCCCGTCGAACCCGGCTTCCATGGCGTTACGCGCGGCTTGAACGTATAACTCAACATACTCAGCGATCTCCGCCGTCGTGAGCGCCCGCGGCCGCACTTCCGCGGCGGGGTCGGCGGGGATGTCCGAGGCAGAGACATAAGGGAATGTCGGGTCCTCGGCGGTCAAGACTGCGGGGATCGCGCCACGGCCGAGCGCCACGAGTTGCAGGAAGATGAACGAGCCCTTGGCATGGACGGAGCTGACGACCTGGATCGGAAGCGACATGCGTTCGACATACATACACGCGACTGTAACTGAAACGCACCTCTTTCCACGCGTTTATTTGTTCGGGACTCCAGATTCCCGGCATGTTTGGATATCCCCCGGCTTTGGCGGCGATGATGGTGGACTCGGTAATGAGGAGCGTGCCATGAGTGCTTCTCCGCTGAGTGTAGTACTCCTTGACCAGCGGGAGCATCGGCACATGCTTCGCGTCACCTTTGAGCCGGGTGAGGGGAGCGAGCACGACGCGGTGCGCAAGGGAAAGCCGGCCAATGGTGAGGGGTTGAAAGAGCTGAGAAGACATTGTGTTTATGGGTCGTTCGGTATAATGTTTGGGTTCAAAATTTGAGGCAGGTATTATAGTACCGCCCGGCCCGCCCACCGACAGCCTTAGAAATTCTCCGGGGAGCGGGAATTGAGCTCGAATTTATTTGGGTTGGTAATGGCCGATTCTCTGTCGGAGGCAGGATTCTCGGATGTTGGTGGATGCTGATAGATGTTGGTCATCCCAACCACCGATTTACCGATTCTTGAATCGGCAATTGATCGCAGTTTTCTGAAGCGGTGCTTGAGCAGTGCACATATAATTGTGCAGTGATTTGTCGCGCAGAAGGAAAGTAAGCGATTCAGAGTCGAGTCCTCGATGCATGACGCCGTGGAGAAACTCAGAGAGTCGAGGAGATTCCCAGATAAGTAATCCAGTGAACCGTGACACCGGTCTGGGATGGGATCCGGCCGCCAGAGATTTGCAAGGGAACCACCAGGGAAAGCGAGCGGAGGAGGAAAGACCTCGAAATTTCGATAGGTCCTTTCGCCTGAACGCTGCAGCCAACAACATCGCGGTTGAGAGCAAAAGAGGAACTTGTGACATGTGACCAGAGAACATCAATGACCTTTACGGCATCCGCCTTTGCATTTAACCAACCACTTCCCTGCAACGTAACTTGCCCTCAAGAGCTTTCCGCGGATGTTCGCCGGCGAGGCGGACAACGACTCCTTCGACATATTTCGCATCCGGGACGAGTGGATCCGCGCGCAGGTGCGGGAGACGGGCTCGAACAAAAGGACCCTCCAATAAACTCTCGGTTCGCTGTTGAATTCATTTCCTCCTCTGCTCTCCTCCCTCCCTTGTCTCTGCGGCGGTGCACTCTGCCCCATCGTTCCTCCGAGTCAACTGCAATGACGCGCGTCATCCTGGCGGGCCTGGACTTCCTACACTCTATCTATGCAATCTCAGTGCTTTCACGCTGGTCTCAGGTCCCTGAAGATTGCGATTCAGACGCGATGGTTCATATGCACCAACTATCTGACTCGGGGAGACTTATGGAGCAGCGAGCCTGTGGGTTTTATCCTTACCTGATGCTGGCACTCTAGCCATCTGTGTGGAAGATCACAGTCGCCCGGCAGATTTCGCTGTGTTTTTTCCTAGGCGGAGAACAGAGTCGGATCCTAGCTAAACCTGGACCATCCGTGTCCGGACCGGACTTCGAGCTTGCTCGAGTACTCAAGCCTTCTCAATGCCGTGAAAGATCTCTGATTCTACTCGACCGCGATTCCTTCCTCGCCCACTCACATAATTTATCTAGGACTCGACTCTGCGCCGCTCGGGGCTCTGCAGGCGAGCGATACATACCTTCTAGAGCGCTTTCTCGTCTATGCCTACGCCTATGCCGGTATAATGTAGCAATCGCCAAGATGGACTAAGTTCTGTGAGAACCTGCTTGCCCATAATTTACCGTGCACGTTCGTGCGGAATCCAATCTGGGCCAAGGGTCTAACCTCAGCTGCACTTAACTTATCATAGACTCACACTTCAAGCACTCCCGGATATCATCCCCGAAGATGTATGGTATGCCTCTCCGCAAGAAACTAAGCCTTCTGGGCGCTCCTGAATTCTCCAACCATCCACCTGTCAGTGTCCGTATCCGTCCGTCCAAAACTTCCCGACACTACCATCCACGGATTTGCAACTCTGTGTACCCTGGCACGATCCCCAGTGCCAACTGCGCAATTACGCCCCCATTCCTCAAGGGACACCCAACCCTGCGTCCGGCCTTCAAGTGATCCTCCCCAAGAGCTAGCAATCATCTTAAATCCGTTGGCCTACGGGGACAACTCGGCCGGCCTCTAACCGGCACCTGCCTATCCGCGACTTGCCTGGTTATTCCCGTCGAGGTACTCAGGGTGTCTTTGGGTCCGGTCTGCCTCGATCGACTTAGTATAGGACATACTACTGATTCCGATGTGCTCGTCCTGATTCCGATGGTGCGTGTGTACCTTCGATAGCTGCATATATAGCGCAAGGCTATTATGACACCGCCAATGGCAAAAGTGAGTTCCTCAGTTCGTCAGTTCGTCGCTCTCTCTCTGTTATGACCAAGCTCGCAGATCCCCGCCCCAACTCCGAATTGGAATCATTGTTGAATTTGTTCAACAGCAGATTAAGCGTTATCACGAGACGGCAACTTCCATTCCATTCAATTCAAACGTACCTACTTACCTGACCTGCCTTGCACCTGCACCTGCATCATGCCATGCCAACTCGGTTTTCGCGTCCGTGATATCGAGCTTGCTGCCTTACTTGCTCACTTACTCCAGCCAACTTACCTCCACCCCGTCCGTCCGTTCCTGTATCATGATTCCTTCCTCGACATAGTCTCAGGAGCAGCCCTTCATTCACTCATATCGCCCTTCTGATTCACCTCCTCCCTCCTGTCCTTATCGTGCGATAGCGAGTAAATGGCTGCAAATGGCGAGCAAGCCCCTGCCCCTATCCAAATACGGCTAGCCTGATCACACGACCCAGACTTTGATCGCCGCTGCCGTTTTACCCCGCAGTCAGCTGGCCTACCCCGCATTTTGATCGCTTCCGCCCCATGGAAATCAGAAACTTCCGCTCTGTCGGAGGACAGGAGACCAATGGCGATTCTGCTCGTGCGGCGTGCTGCGCTTCGAAGCAGGCAAGCGGATGAGGCCAAAGCGGCGAAGCAAAAGGACTTTCGAAGGACGGATGGCGTGCCCCGGTGACTGACTGCTCACACGACCAAAGCGAGACGAAACGCCGTGGTAGACACGATGCGAATCACGATAATATACAATTTAAATTTCTGTGGGGTTTTACGACAAACTGTACTGCTGCTCTTTTGACGACACGTCGACATACGTATACTTTACATGGTGGAATTGCGATGATTGATACTTGTGGATTGGATGGTGGGGTGATTATATGCTGGATTAATTACACGGAGTCGACGGAGAGGGCGGACTAGAGGCGGCGTTAGTCTCAGTGGGGAGCGGGAGGGAGGAGAGGGAGGACGTACAGTGGCATCGGAGGCGATAACGGTGGCCTTGGGGGGCGAGCCGGAGACGGCGCCGGAGGTGCGCGCGATGGCTGCGAGGTCGACGCCTAGTGGCATCGTCAACGTCTGCTACATGCACCATGAAGGGACACACCTTCGCCCTTGAAAGCGTTCATGCGGAACTTGCGCGCGGTCGCGAGCTCCTCCTCGGAGCGCTCCAAGACGGGGGAGCTCGGCTTCTTGTACCCAGTGGCTATCGTCGTCGTCAGTTAGGAGGCGCACACGAGTAGTAGGTGGCAGACATACGTTCGTCCGAGTGCGCGCTCCCGCTGTCGTCAGCGTCGTCCCCGAGCTCCTCGTCGAGCTCCTGCTGCCCGTCGTCGATGCCGGCAAACTCGAGATCACGCTGCCAACAAAGAGTGGAGTCAGCGCCACTCAATATGAGACTGGGTGGCACGCAGCCAAACGCACCTCGTTCTCGAGACTGCCCCAGTTGTGCGCGCCGCCGCCGTTCTTGCGCAGGTTGTTGTTGAGCCCCGTCTTGCTCTCTGAGCGGTCCTTGAGGACGGAGCGCAGGGAGGCGGAGCGTGAGGTGCGGGTCATGATGTAGGTGGTGGTATACGGTCGTAAGGGGAGGGGAAGGTCGTGAAAGGTTCTGGTGGTTGGTGGAGTGGCTGTTGGGTGTGGTGGTGGTAGTGGTGAGAGATGCACTCCAATTGGCCGCAATTTATAGTCGCCCCGGCCAAAGCCTCACACACAAAAGAACAACGGACTCGGTTAGGAACAAACCGGGTTTGTTGTTTCTTTTTGTGTGCGCTTGGGCGCGCGGGCGGTGCTCTGGCCATGGTCCATTGTCCTCTTTGCCGGCCTTCGCGACGACGCTTCACAGGGACGAGAACTTGCCAGAACTCGAAGCCAGACGCCGTCCGGGTCTGGACCAGATTGATGCGGAACGGCCATGTGACCCCGGACCCCGGACACAGGCTCGGGATATTCCCTCGGTGTTCAAATATGTATGGAGTGGAGTGAAGCCTTTTTACTTCCACCGTGTCCTCCGCAAACCTTATCCTACGCGTTGTATCGATCCACCTATTTTACTGTGCATTTTTTGTCACTCATTTTCTAGCGGGAGTGTGGTTGGCAGGGTTGGTTGTTCAATAACAAAGCGATAATATTGGAAGCCACAACCGCAACTTGGCATCGCATACCAAGTTAGCCTCTCCGCAGCAGGTCGCCTTTCACCAAGAAGGCGTCGCAATTGGCTGTAGGATGATTAATCGGGTTTTGGCGTACGAAAGGCGGGGTTCTGGGTTGATGGTGGCTTGAAGACTAAGTGAAAACGGGGAAACTCGGACTTCTGCAAGACGCCGCGCATGCTCGACAACTTCGAGCGAATCCCGAAGGCAACGTAGGTATCGGAATTTTCTACAACGGCGACAATAGAATAGCGCTCACGCGCGCACTGGGTTCCCTACAGATTGATCTCCGTCTGCATCCACAGGTAGGCAGATGCCTCGACCCATCGGTGTCTGTATGTAGGCACATCTGCCGCACACATCGACCAAGGGAGACACCCTGTGCCTCCGGGCCCAGGAAATGCAGTGACGGTGCGGTCAAACCATTGTGTGATTCGGGATGTTTTCCCTGATGTTCCGCCTCGGACAAAGACCTTCCCCAAAAGATGTACTCCAGCGGAGCAGATCGTTTGCATGGTGGCCGGCGGAGGGCAAGTGGAACGTCTGAGAACGACAGGGCTTGGATTCGGCTGCCCAAGCTCACACCTTGCGTGAGATTCGTACACTGTGACGCAATAAGCAAGTCTTGGGAGTGAGATGGCTGGCCATGGTCCGTTCGGCAAAGAAACGTAGCAGATCCCCGCTGCCCGGAGGTTATTATAATAAACGCCCAGCACGAAAAGTGGCTCCGGTGGCTCCCACCCCAGGTAGTTAGTAGATGGATCACCGCCTAGCAAATACCGGGTACTTGGCTGGAGGCTCGTTCCCGAGGGTGGACAGATAGCAGGGTCAGTAAGTCGGTCCAGGCCCGCCAAGAATCAAGATGGCCGTGCCATTGCGGCCCGCCGAGGAACAAGATGGAAAGTGGGCGCGCGAGCGGAGAAATAGCCTGCCGACACCGCGGAAAAACCGAGCGAGCATTTGACGCTGAAATTGCGTAGATACGAAAAGAAGCAGGGCTAGGTCTAGGTATGCAAGGATGAGGATGGCGCCATCGTAAGTCTAGTATGGAAGGACAACCGGGCCAGAGCGTTACAGAGAAGGAGATAAGGACCCGCGGCGTGTCGTCTGGGATACAATTATGTTGTTGTTGAAAGAGAAATACGAGGCTGTGGGTCGGTCGCTGCTCCAGAAATGTCACCTAATCCGGGTGGTAGAAGAATTACCGCCTGGTAAATACCGGAGGCTGGGATTGGATAGATAGATGGCTGCCTGGCATGGTATGATAAGTAGTTCGGTCCAAGCCGTCATTGCGACTGAACAGAAGGCGCCACAGAGATAACGGCGGGATATAGGAACGATGAGTTCTTGCCACGAATCGAGTAATTCACCAAGAACAGAGATAAGGCTTGGGACGAGATACCAATTTTGCAGCGATACGAGGGGCGCAGATCCGGAGAGGCAAGGAAATGCTATGCGCTATCGCTCTTAGATTGCAGTTGGATGAGCGCGTGCGGTGCGGAGGTGATGAAGGCGAAAGACAAGAGGCGTTTCGGCGCTTTCGGCCGAATGATGATGTCGGAGTTTGAATCCTCCTCTCTTGACTGTTTCCCTCATGCCACTCACGGGCGGTGCCTGCTACGGGACGCTGCGGGTTCGGATGACTTGGTCGCCATGCTCTGGGCTCTGATCAAACCCTTCACTGCGCGGCATCCGTTGGCAACGGTCTCGGATTTTCTGTGGAAAAAAAAACGTTTCGACTCTCAAGGCTTCAAGTTCTTGAATCTTCCTCAACTTCTGCACTTAACACTACCGGGCAAACTCGTCTGCTCGTCGACGCCGCAGTCGCGGACAAAACAACTACGATCAAGCTTATTTATGACCCCCGTGCAAGAACGACTCGACTCTGCACCTCGTTCGCTCAATTCCATCGTTACTGCTGCCGCCTCGTGGAGCCCAAGTAGTCACCCCTTGAATGGTACAACAAATCAAGCACATTTATCTCAAGCTGACAGACACGAATACGAAATTCCACTACGCTTCCTCCCCACCCCGCGCACTGGCATACCCCTGCACCCTCGCCCACTCCAACAAAACCCTCCCAAAATAACAATCATTCTGCCCATCCGTCAACACCCTTCTCGCAAACTCCGTCCCCCTCTCCTGAATCAACCGCGCCTCCTTATCATTCGCAACCGCCCACTCAACCTTCTCGACGAGGTCCGACATGTCGATCTTCACCGGGATGTAGTGCTCGTACGGCCGGAGCCAGTCGTTGAAGTACTCGTCGAATGCCGTCGCCTGTGCAAAGGGTCCAAGGTAAATTCCAACCGAAAAATATTGAAGGGAGCGTAGATACCTTGAACACAAGCGACCCCGACCTCAAAAGCCCGAGGTACCGCCCCGAGAACGTGTTGCCATCGACGTCAAGCACATATTTATACCGGTAAATCTCCTCGCGCGGGCTGCCCTTGCTGCCGATGCGGTACTCCTCGATGATAGGATCGCGCTCGCAGTCAAAGGTACAATGCGTCTCCCAAAACCCCGTCATCTTGGCGTCGATGATATCCGAGCGGTTCTGCGCAATCTTGACCAGTCGGAACCGCGAAAACTTGTGGTGGTTCTCGTGGATGATGTGCCCGCCGTTCGATTGGCCGCGCCAATCTGAGGTTCAACTTATTAGTTTTCGGAAGTGGAGTAAGTTCGACTTGCGGCTTACAGAGTTGGGATTTCTTGTCTTCCCACTGAACGTCGTTGGGGTGTTCGAACTTGCCGCACCACGCGCTGGACTCGTAGTAATATTGACCAGGGAAGAGGATATCCGCAAAGCACGGCGAGATCTTGGTCATGCTCAAAATCGGCCACAAGTCCGTCGTGAAATCGGAACTTGAGCTGGAACGGATGACTAGAGCGACGTCAGGACCAAGTTGAACTGAAGAAAATTTTGGACTTACAGGCAACGTCCTCAAGAGCATCGACGGATCCCTGCCCTCGGTCTAGAATACTGCACCCACTTCGGTGCTTAAAGAACTCGGAAGTCGGGACGGGCGCGAGGTGGAAGGGCTCGGGATCCTGGAGCTTCATGGCGTCTCTCAGCATCGCGGGGTCGCGAGTATTGAACACAACCCGCGGCTCGTCGCGTCCGTTGATGAGGAACTCCATGTCGGGCAGAAAATGCGCGAACTGGAAGGTCGGTCAGCTAAGTTGAACCTAGAGAATAAACTCAACGCACCTTAGAAAGCGTGTCTTTCCATTCACCGTCAAAGACCGACCCAGTGTATTCCGGCATCTTCACCGCTCCGTCCACTACCTGTATCGCGATCATTCCTTTGGGATCCTTCAGCATCTGAATAAATTAAATGAGAAGATTCTTCATCGACAAAGGCGCACGACATACCAACTCCCGCCCTTTATCGATCATCTCCTGGAAATGTGCCGGATCCCTCTCCGCCAGCTGGTAAAACGGCTCAAAATCCCTCCGTATCTGGTCGTAATCGTCCACAAGGCACTTATTGTCCCGCGCAAAGCTGTACCACTTGTCGAAATTCGCCGGCGGCGGGCGGGCGTTGCGGACGGTGTACCGCGCGATCGCCTGCTCGAGCGTCTGCGACTGGCGAGCATACAGCTCGTTAATGCTCTGCTCCGCGGTCGTCACTGGAGGAGCTTCCGGCGGGGTCGGCGCAACGGTGTCGGCCAGGGGCACGGCGACCTCTGTGGCGAGTGGCACTGGTGCCGCCGGGGTTTGGATTAAGTCGGCAGGTGCGGGCGGCGCGGGGAAGGTGACTCTTGAGGCCAGGATGATGAGCCCAAGCGTCCCGAATATCACAGTAAATGGCAGATAAAACTGGAGCCGCCGCGGTATCCATCGTGCGCTAGTAGTACCCGAACTTGGTGGCCCAGGAAGAAAATCGTTCGCCAAAGCGTTGCTGCGCAGAGATTGCGCCCGAGCGTGGGTGTAAGTGCTCATGGTGGTGGGTAAGTGAGAAGAGGAGGAGCTTGACTCAAAACCCCTCGCAGTTTTGGTTCCGCGGGATGTCTGAGGCCACCTCGATCGCCGAACGGTGGCTGTGTGGAAAGGTTGAACCACAACCAGAATTGAACAACGAACATTTCTGATAGATTGAGATTGGGAGAGT
Source organism: Mycena filopes (assembly GCA_029281495.1). Taxonomy (NCBI): domain Eukaryota; kingdom Fungi; phylum Basidiomycota; class Agaricomycetes; order Agaricales; family Mycenaceae; genus Mycena; species Mycena filopes. The sequence goes on along the minus strand of JARIHR010000063.1, from coordinate 333,338 downwards.
TTACATGAGTATCCGCATACAGGTGTACGACCATATTCAACCGTCCTAAGAACCAACTTCGGGAGGTGCCGGTGGGAAAAGGACCTTGGAAGTAACAGTGTCAGTATTGGATACTTTACTCAATATGTTTTTGCATACCTCGTTCACAATTGCAGTCACTCTCGAACGATTGTGGTAAAAGCCGTTGGATGGTACAGGGGTACCGGGGAATGATATTACTTCGCCCAGCGGGCTCAGATCCATCGCCACTTGGCCCGGCGGCGACGCGACTAGATGGTGCGGGTTCCTGATTGCCTCCCGCGCTTGCGCAAGCAGCACAGTCTTTCGATACCCAATCTTCTCCGCCTCCCATTCCTCGAGGGGTCCACTACGCTCGCAGATCGCGGTATAGGCGACGGGGAGCCAATGCGGGATGTCGTGCAGTTCTGCAAGAACGATTTGGTCGATAGGGTCTATGGTGATTCTGTTGCCTCGCCGCGGTTGGGCCCACCGACTGTGATCGACGGCATCGATGGCGCACTCGCGGAGCCTCTGGAAGTCGAATCGTGTGGATATCGCGAGGAGGTCAAGCCACTCAGACATCAGCGCTTGCTGGCGTTGAAATTTTCTAAGCCAATGTTGAATGGGAGCATCTGCTGATAGGCAGGAAACGCACTCGGTGTAAAAGAAGTCCAGCAGTCTTTCGAACTCGACGGGAGTGACGTCGTGTACCGGGATCGCTCGTTCGTCGCTACATCCGTCGGGCTCGGCCGCGCCTGGAGGACACGCGAACATCCAATTGAAGACTTGCGACTCTTTCCTCAGGAAGTAGCGGTGGACTTTGAAGCGCTGGTTTCCGACCTGCTCAAATTGAATGAGGGCCGACTGCCTTATAGATTGTTTTCTCACCAAGAATATCGACATCGTGTCATCCAAGTAATACTTGTCGTGATTGTGCGTGGTCTCCGGCGTTGCATCTTCACTTTGAGGCGTCAACGGCCGATGAGCAGGCGGCTCTGGGGTGTCGGCGTCAAGTTCCATGGCTGAGGCGTGGATGAGGGTCGCCAGTGGGAGAAGGCCAGGCGGTCTACACGTGTGTGCCAATTGTAAACGCACGGCGACTTAGATCGTGAGAGGCGGCAAGTCGAAGCCTGAAAGTTAAATTATGATCCATTCACGAGTAGAACTCAGAACATCCTCCACACCAAACGAAACAAAATGCAGGCCTCACGGGAAAAACACCTCATCCACAATGCGCGCCGCACGCGCTGCCTGGTAGTCGTCCGACATGGGCAACGGAACAGGACTTGGCGCCGGCGGCATCCACCGATAAACCGGGCTGGGGCTCGGCGCGCGCGACTGCTCCGCCCTGAACGCCTCCCTCGCGCGCGCAATCTGCACCGTCCTCCTCAGCCCGATCTTCTCCGCTTCCCACTCTTCCAAACAATTACGCCGCTGGCAGATCGCGGTATACGCCGGCGCGAGCCATTCCGGGATTTTGTGCTCAATCGCGAGGACAAGCTTGTCTATTGGGTCGAGCTGCGCCTCTGGGCTGAGGCCCTCGATGGAGTGAATGGCGTGCGCACGGAGGAGGTCGAATTGGAGGCGGGTGGCGATGGACAGGAGGGTAACCCACTGGCTGAGCGTGAAGTTCGATTGGCGGTACATTCTGACACGGTGTAAGCACTTCTTTGAGACGGAGTTGAGAGTATATTCATAATCGCACCCATTGTAAAAGAAATCAAGAAGACACTCAAACTCCGCGACTCTAACATCCTCTAGCGGAATGGCCTCGCTCTCTGAGCCCCCAAAGTCGCCGAAAGGGCCTGCAAAGAGCTCGAGGAAATAAACCGAGTCGCGGGCGAGAAAGTGGCGATGGACTTTGAATATTTGATTCTCAACCTTCCCAACGACAACGTCAGCCAATACTACACCTATGTAAAGAAGGAAGGAGAAGCAGCACCTTAAAAAACGACATCTGGTCATCGAAGTAATAACGCGGATTAATCGCGCAAGCAGCGATGGCGTCGGGGTATTTGGAAACGGGCTCGTCTAGAAGGTCGGCGGCAGATGAAGAGCGCGGCGAGAGCGGCGGAGATTCCGCACCGCCTAGCATGAGGAGACTCCCTGGCGCGGGGGACCAGGATGGGCTGACTGCGGTCGAGCCGGGAAGGCTCCCGTTTGGCAGCCCGACGGACATGCCGGGGCGCGGGGACCAGTCGGGGCCAGGGGTGGCGGCCAGGGACTGCGCACTGGCGGGGGAGAGCGGGGTCGAAGAGCGGCTGGAGAAGCGGGAGGATATGGCGCTCATTTTTGCAGGGTGCGCGCCGGTGCGTGGGGTGCGTCGTCGTTTATAAGAGGGATACATGCAGGGGCCTCGTGGCAGGCTAGCTAGCAAGCAATCGTACGGTCCGTTCATAAGAAGCGTCGGCGGCGATCAAATTCTTAGGAAACCTTGGTAGAGTGCTGGAGCAGTAAGACCAAGAGTTGACGACGATGAGCTATTAACGCGGCAGCAGTGAGGACGTTTGGATCGGCCGATCGAGGGGAGGCAAGGCGAGGCAGTCGGGTCGTTTCCTGCAGGGGGAGAGCCAAGAGTGCGTCCTTTGTGCGTGATGAAACCAGTTTTCTGGAAATAAGCTTGAATCGCAGTTCTTCTGTCCACGACTCTGACGAAGCAGATGCGGGTCGTTCGCTGGGAGACAAGACAAAGGCCAGAGAGTGTACACCACTTGAGGGCTGGGGCGAGGGTTCCCGGGGTGTCAGCGCGCTACTTGGCTCGCAGACTTGAAGAAGCCTAAAGCCTCGACACAGGGATTTTTTTGGACATCGGTTCATTGTAAATGCTGGATGGCACCAAAGCGGGTCACGTCCCGAGCCAACAGTCGGTCGAGCCCGCAGCATCGGGTACGAGGCCTGGGTACCGGAATGAACGCCCTTGGCTTTGGGCATGAGCGTAACAGTAGAAGGATTCGATGTCGGAGTCTGAAGTTCAGACTCCGACTTCGGTCAAATGCGCCGAACCGCGTCTTGTTCTTCGCCATCATCACCCTCAAGCGCCGAACGATTTCTTGAAGTCTCTTGCCTCCGATTCTTGGTCGTTCAATGGATCCGTCGAACATACAACGGGCGTTTCCGTTGCGGTACAGGGCAAGTGAGATAATATTGCAATCCGAGCGGTTTCCTCATGTACATAGTGCAGCTGAGAGCTGGTCGTGCCCTCACTGGCTCGCTTACAGACCTGAAGGAATTATCTTCAGCCATAATCTACGGACAGGTCTCTCTAACCAGAGACACACTGTCGTTATTTCTCTATCAACTCAGGACACCCTCTAACGGCGCTCCTCGCTCTCTCGAATTGGTCGAATCCGTCTTTAGACAGTTATGGGATGTCTTCGTCGCTCAAGGGCATCCAGACCCGTCGATAACTTCCCCCATCCTCGATTCTTGGCCGGATATCTGCAGCTCGCTCCTCGAGCTCCATCATCACACCCATCCCGGCGACAGGGATTCTGTATCTTTCATGGGTGTCCCTTCCCTCATCATCCTGTTCCTCACAGCTGTGATGCGGTGGCCGTATATGACGTCCTTTCCTTGGTCCCCTCGCCAGCTGGAGGACGTCATGTCAATCCTGACTGATATTTGGACCAGCGAAGCGGAATCGAAAGCGATAAACCTGGACGCCCCGTCGGCTGCTGCGCTCTTCGCGCTTATGCAACATCGGGACAGCCGGGAGATGACCACCTTGTTCATCGCGCACTTTGATACAAAGTACACTTTGGCCAGGTTGCTGTTGAAGCGCTTGTGTACCTCTGTCCGATCGCACCGGTCTAAATGGAGCCATTTCGAGCTGGAAGCGACACTCATTGCACATTCAAGCACGGTCGATGAAGAGCTGGAGGGATATCTCATCTACTTGTCCTCCATTCGACATTACACCGCCGCTCTCATACATCTTCTTTCCCACCCCGCCGCTCCAGACTTTGCCACCTCAATACTCCTCTGCTTGCAGTATTTAGCTGTGACACTGAACGCCACCAACGGGGTTCCCTGGGTCGCACAAGCCCTCCGAGCTGGCATCCTACCCGCGCTATTGCAATGCGCTGAATCTTACGGGGAACGTGACAACGTCAACAGACAAATTGTTGACCTCCTTGGCGACACCATCCCACGATATTCCGTGCACAAGTCGATACTACGCGAAATCTCAAAGTCCCTCGCCCACATACACTCAACAGGGTTGGCGCGATCTGCGTATTGGTCCACCGCCGCAAGCATACCTCAAGTGTGGAGGGACTTTGTCGTCTTGGTCACGGAACGAAAACAAATCAAAGACGGGTACGACAGGGACGTTAAATATCCTCCGTGCAGCCAGGTATGTCGCCCGCTCGAAGGACATTATCTCGGGCTAATTTTGCCAAAAAAAGTGTGCACGAGATACAATTGTGAACCGGAACGCGTGCAGTGGCTGCCTGTGCGTTAGATATTGCTCCACGGACTGCCAAAGGCAACATTGGAATACCCACAAATCAATGTGCGAACAAATGCGCAAAACACCTGGAAACGGTAAGTTGCTAGAGACACAACTTGAAGAAAGCTAACCGCTTTCAGAACTCGTCTATCATTCAGGTGCCCTGGAAGACAGGCGATTCTTCAATTATATCCTCGACCACGACCTCTTACGCAACCAAGCCCGAATTCGCGACCAGCGATCCGTCCTTCTCAAGAAAAACCCTCAACTGATTGCCTCGCCGTTCGGTGTTGAGGTGAACTACGAATTCGTCCCTGTCAGAATCATCGTCTTGTCTCTTGGCTCGTACGAGTTCAAGACGGAATCGAATCCGGCTTTCGATGTCACCGCTCTCGCAGTCGAGAAGCGCGGAGTGGAAACCTTCGTGAAACTTTATATTCCTTCTGGACGAGCACACACTATGCATGCTCTCATGTCGAAAATCCTGGGAGATTGGGACCGCGTCGCCGATGAATAAAAATTTGCAGGCTGTTCAGTATGGTTCAAACTTTATGTATATGTACTTTTCAACCCAAAAAATCTTTCGAAGATACTTACTCATAGAGCAGAGTCGGCGCCCTCCGCAAATTGCTTCAGACGAAACCCCAACTAAATCCATTTGAATTTTAGGCAGGCACCAATTTTGACGCGATCGAGCATCAAGATTGAAGATTCTCATCATTTGTCTTCTGTTCCGTGCCATGATGAGGCGGGACATGTCTGCGACTGTGCGCGCCTTGAAGTGTTTTTGTAAACTTGAAGCCTGAGGTGACCGTGAGGTCCCTCGTCAACTGCTCTTGTGAGCTATCTATGTCCCGCTTAAGCGTCTGCCGATTTACTTACCAAACAGCGGACGTGACCACCTTCACAGCTCGGCGGCGCTCGCTCCAGTCTCCCCCTCCCACATGCGTGAGATCCATGCGATGTGCGCATCCCGTGGCCTTGAAACTTTCCACGTCCAACATTGTTCAACTCGTCTCAGATCCTCTCCGATGACCTCTATTTCACAACGCTGTCACCCGCCATCGCTTCAGCAAGGGGTAAACTTTGCCCCCAAGGATATGTATAACAGCAACAGGACCCGAGCTCTTTCGTGGTCGCCATGTTCAGCTCCTCAACGATAATTTCCTTGCTGCTGGTGTTCTCGGGAGCGGCGAATGCAGCGCTCGGTCCCACCACCCAGCGCTGTCCGGCCGACTTCGAGCTCGTGCGACGCGGTCAGACCATCAGCGCCGCGGAGTCGCGGTACATCGAGGATAGGCGCGAGAAGGTCCTTCCCGGCGCGTTCAAGACGTATCTGCACAACGTGGAGAAGACTGGAGTCGCGCTGCCGAAATACGTGCAAGATATCCTCGAGGGCAAGACGCTGCAGCTGCCGGGTGTCGGTATCACGACGAGCGGAGGAGGATATCGCGGTGAGCAGGCTGCACAGCTCGCTGTCATTCGCTTGCTGACGCGTCTTCAGCGGCGATTTTTGGTGCTGGAGTATTGAATGCCTTGGACGGACGGAATGCTTCCTCGGTGACGAAGGGCACGGGCGGGCTGCTGCAGGTACGCCGCGTTCTGAACTGAATTCGACTTCTTGGCTGACCGTCATTCCCCCAGATTGCCACCCACCTCGCTGGTCTCAGCGGGGGATCGTGGCTAGTGACGTCTCTCATGCAAGCCAACTTCCCCACCATGCAGCATCTGCTCTTCGGCGACGGGCAAAACTTTGGTGGCTGGCTGCCCAGCTTCGACCTGTGGACGGTGTCTACCGTTCCGGCGGAACAGGCTGCCTTCGCGCAGGAGATCATGCAGGAACTGGCACCCAAGGCAAAACACTTCCCCGTCTCCGTTGGAGATGCATGGGGCCGCGCGCTCGCTCGGCACTTCAGCAACGGCACGACGCTGGACACCTTCCTCTCCAACACCTCGCATGGCGCCGGGATCCTTTTCTCTGACTTGATCAATCTGTACGTCGGTATGCGTCTCGATTAGCACAGTAAAACTGACGTGTCTCTAGTCCGACATTTACCTCTCACCAGCAACCCTTCCCGATCATCACTGTAGACCTCATCTCTAACCACATCAACGGCACGGTCTTCCCTGGGGGCAATGTGATCCCGCTCAACTCGCCCATGTTTGAGATTAATCCATGTGCGTCCTCATCATCAGTCATATCCAGCCGCCACTCGCCAGTCCTGACGCAGACGGGGTGACAGTCGAGATGGGATGCTACGACGACGTCTTGGCCGCGCACACGCCCACGAAGCATCTCGGCACGACGAACAAGTCTCTATGTGTAACGGGCTTCGATGAGGCGATGTTCCTCGCCGGCACCTCCTCCAACCTCTGGAACGAGCTGAACATCACGGTATGCTGCCCTCCCCTCTCTTGCATTCGCAGCTCGCTCACCCACCACCCGCCTTTGCAGGCAGAAATCCTCGCTGGGTCGACCGCCAACTTCTCAGCCCTCATAAACGCGACCTACCCCCAGCCGCCCGGTCTCCGGCTTGACACGAGCAACTACCCGAACCCCTTCCACGGCGTCGCGCCCGCCACGTTCTCCGACTCTGGCGAGACGATTCTCTCGCTGTGCGACGGCGGTGAGGACGGGCAGGTCTCACCGCTGCAGCCCATGCTAGTGCCGGACCGCAAGATTGACGTTATCGTCACGATCGACTCGGTGCGCCCTCCCCTTCCTTCCCCACTGCTTTCACGACGCTCACATACCCCGTCGCAGAGTAACGACGCGAATAACTTCGCAGCCGGCGCATCCCTCATCGCGACGTACGTAGACTCTCTTCTTCTTCTTTTTTGAGTACGTGTCTGAATCCCCGCTCCCCCTCCCCTAGCCAGGAACGAATGCAGCTCTTCCCGCGCGGCCTCTCCGCCTTCCCCGCCGTCCCCTCCACCCTCGAGGGCTTCGCCCCCCTCGTCACGCAGCCCACCTTCTTCGGATGCAGCCCCTCCTCCCCGTCCTCTCCATACCCATACTCCTCTTCCTCGTCCTCCCACCACGACCAACCCCACGCCCCGATGCTGATCTACATCCCCAACGGCGCCCCTCCGCGCTCCGGCGCCGCGCCCCTCACGAACACCAGCACGTTCCAGTCCGTATACTCGGAGCTCGAGATGCAGGGGATGCTCGCGCAGACGTTCGATGTCGCGACGCAGGGTGCGGCTGTGGGCGGTGCGGAGGAAGATCCGCAGTGGGCGGCGTGTCTGGCGTGTGCGGTCGTGGACCGTGCGCGCGCGAGGGTGGGCATCGCAAGGAGCGGGGTGTGCACGGGGTGCTTTGCGCGGTATTGCTGGGAGGCGTAGGCGTTCCCGGTCACGAGGAAGGAGGATCCGCAGCCGGCGTGTCTAGTGTGCGGCGGTGGGACTGTGCGAGGGCGGCGCAAGGAGGGGCGTAGACTTTCGCTTCGCCATAGTATACGATTCATTACAATAATCCGAGATAATTCATCCACACAACACGACGAGTAGCATTCGAAAACAAATGACGGGAAAACAAGTCCTTTTCTACAGATTTACTTTCCTTCTTTTTTTTTTTTTTTTTTTTTTTTGGTGGGGGCGTATACAGTTCCGCAACAGCCGACATAGGTCGTCATCGCTTCACCACGCCAGTTGTATCAGAGGGAAACATTCGAACCTCCGAATTTTGTACGATCACCTCGGGGAAATGCATTTACGCACTGAGTGTGGGACTCCTGACATGCCGAGCACAGCCCCCGCGTGAGCATCCCCATACTTACCTCTCACGATCTCTCCTCCTGCTGCCGTCTCGCCTGAATACCCACTAAAACCCCGGAAATGGCTGTCCAATCTCTCGGCAGCTGGCCTTCATCTTTCAGGACCCCTTTCCATGTCTTCAGGACTGTTTTGACCGGGAGCGCCTTCTTCTCGAATCGCCGGTGCGTCATGCTACAATCCATCTTCAGTCGATCATTCATTGTCTTTACCCAGCGGTTATGGATCTCCATGTCTGTCGGGTGCGCGCCGTCCTTCTGCATGATTCTCTCACATCTTAATTTCCAGATTAGGTACGCCGACTCTGAAATGAGGATCCGGAATAATCGGGCATCCCCGGGCTTCATTTTCCCTTCGAGGTCCTTGAAGCTCGCCAATCCACAGGTGATAATCACCCCGATCCCTGGCCAGGGCCAGTCTGGATTCCTTTTCGTCCACAGTTCCTTGGCCAGAGCCCAAACTTCGTTTTGACCCGGAATTTCACACTGCGAGAGGATATGTTCCATCGACTCAGTTTTGCCACAGAAATGGCATTCAGCACGTTCTTTCTTTTCCTCACTATTTGACTCGCGTAGCCAATGGGTCCCGACGAGGTACGCATCATGTGTCGTCATCCACAGGAAATGTCTGGTCTGTCTTGACAGGTCTTTGCTCCGAAGCGACCGCCATATCTTCTCGTCTGTGGGTATGAAGTTAAAAGCATCTTCGGCTTCTGCCTTGGCCTTTTCTATGTTCAATTTGGTGCGTTCCCGCTTCTTGAGCTTTGCTTTCATTTTTCGTTCACGGATTGCCTTGTATGCCAGTGACTGTGTCATTGCCGAGAGCTTGGCTCCCGTGAGCTTTAGCGGAGGTGGTATGTCAAGGGATATTTCATCAGGTGCGGGTTTCTTTGCTCCTTCATCTGCCTTCTTGTCGGCACCTTCATTTCTTTCGTGGCCGCTATGGCCCTTGACCCATTTGATCTTGGTTTTCCTTTTATTCTTTCGAAGCGTGGCTATCGTTGCCTGGTTCAGACTTTTGTTTGCCGTCCCAATATACCCTTGATCTTCGTTCCTCTTCCTGTTTTTCGTCACAGTATTAATGACATACTTGGAATCGGTTTCAATCCTCAAATCTGTGTCTGCTTCAACATTACGGACAGCTTCCTTTAAAGCGGCCATTTCCGCAGTTTGATTTGATTGGCCGAGTTCTTTTGGCAGTCTAATTGCTTCGTTTCTCGGGTCGTCTTCGTCGTAGAAGATCCCGGCACCTGCAACGGCATTGTCTTGACCGTTGTTGAAGCACGATCCATCTGTCGCTACCGTTTCTTCTGTAGCAAAAGTGTCCTCTGGGCGAAGGTCTGGAGGTTCGTTCACTACTTCCCCTTCTGTGAAGATCCTAAATACTTCGGCCAGGGAGCCTGTGGTTGTTACAGATCTATCGAACGTCACCCAGCCATCTTCGTCGGCCTCGGTGTCCTCTCCCGTCTCATAATCCTCTGGCTGTGGCTTGCGCGGGTCCCACTTGTATGGAAGCTTGTCAAGGAGCTTCCGTGCTTGTACATAGCATGCGTCGGGGTTCGTACAGCCTTTATTTTCCCTGTACTCCTCACAGTTATCACAACCACAGTCTGGGGAGTTCTCGTGTGCAAACACCTCCCTACACTTTGCAATTTTCTCAGCATCTCCAACGCTTCGAATGCCATGCTTATCTCGCAGGCATGCACTCGGGCCAGATGTGTTCATTCTTCTGATCCCACTGTCCGCTTCTCCGTGGTACCATATTGGCATTTGGCGCAACAATTCCCGTGAGAAGGCAAGTCCCTCTCGGCGAACCTGGAATGTTTTTGCTGTGTCCAATAGGCTTTTCAGCTCCGGCTTAATTTTGTCCCCTCTCGCGTAGGATTTCCAGGACTGCAAGAACTGGTTCTCCCGCACCTTTTTATCAACCATTTTGGCCTCCGTTTTTGACATTCTCGTGGCAAAGATCTCGTCGGCGACATACCCCCATATCGCGCGGTCAGGTCCGAGGTTAAGGTACGACTTCAACCACATCACATCTATTGCTTGGTTTCTGGATTCCAGGTCAAGTAAATCCCGGCCTCCTTCTCCTACAGGGGCTTGGAGGGTAGCCTCGCTTACCGGGCATCCCTTGTCCTCGTCTTTCCACATGTATTTCCGTATTCTTTTGGTGAGTCTTTGCTCTATATTTTTGGGCATTCGCTGAACCTGCGTCAGATACTGGGTCATTCCCCCAACAACCATCTGGATTATAAGTTTCCTCCCCTCCATCGAAGGGTTGCTACAGTTCCAGTTCTCGAGTGCGGTGTCTATTTTTTCCAGAACGGGTGTCCACGGCTGTGCCTGATCTGTTCCGTTTCCGAACCAAGCACCGAGGATTCTTACAGAGTCTCCTTCTGCAACAATATGCATGTGCTCGGGGATTTCGTTGTGTGCGTCGTTTGTTTTTCTCGTCGCCGTTACTCTGACCCGGTACTCTTCCGACCCAATTGGGATAATCTCCGTCTTGGCTATGTTGAATTTGGCCTTGGCCGCGACGCACCAGTCATCCAGGATGCTCTGGAGTGATTCCATGCTGTCATCAGCGGACAGGAACGTGGTCGTGTCATCCGCAAACAGGTTCGCAACCAGTTTCTCCTCACACCCAAGGATTTGATATCCCTGCAGTGTCGAGTTCCTTAGTGCTGCTGCCAAGGGTTCAATTGCTAGGTCAAACAAGATGCAGGACATCGGGTCTCCCTGCCTCACGCCTCTTGTTACTTGGAAGCGGGAGCTAAGATGTCCATTTATCGCAACCCGGGTCTCGGCATTTCTATACAGGCCTTTAACAGTACTGATAAATTCTGCAGGGATCTTGAAGGCCTCCAATGTGCGCCAGAGGTAGTCATGGGCCACTTTATCGTAGGCCTTCTCTTGGTCAAGCGCCACGATGAGTCCATTTTTCTCGGTTGCTTCCGCATAGTCCATCATCATTCGTACCAGCATTGTCTGGTCCGTAATTTTCCGTCCCGGAATGAAGCCAGCTTGATTTTTATGTATCAAGGTTGGGGCGGCAATCGCGAGTTTCATGGCAAGTGCTTTTGTCATTATTTTATAATCCGTGTTTAACAGTGTGATTGGTCTATAGTTTGCGACTTCATTACGGTCGTTTTTCTTGTATATGGGGCACATCCAGCCCTCGGAGAAATTTGTGCTCAGTACCACTCCAAAACTCTCAATGTCGTTGAAAGCTTTCGTCATAAGCCCTATCAGGTTGAATGCGGGTCGATCACACCGGGCGTCTTCGACATTGCGCGCATGGATTGTTTTCCACAGTTCGTACGTAGCACCGTCTAATCCCGCTGCTCGATTATTTTTCGATTCTTTCAGTGCTTCTGCAACTTCCTCTTCTAGCAGTTGTCTGCGCATACTCTCGTATTGCTGTTCGGTGGTCTGTGCCGTTATGTTGGCCAGCACTTGCTCAATCTTCTCCTCTCTGAGGTTCTCCTCAGGAGGGTGTTCGTCGGCTTGCAGCTGTTCATGGTAGTCGCGAGCCAGCTCCGACATCTTTTGTGAGTCTTTTTCATATTGTGCTGGTGCATTCGGGGGTGCGTCTGGTGCCTGGGGCTTTCTGAAGGCGTAAATCATATCCCGCGGCTTTGCTTGTTTATTTGCCCGTGTCCAGTGCGCACACATTGTCTCCCCCTCGATTCGGTTCCTAGTTGCTGCAGCGCTTCTCGCGCTCAGGTGTCTTTCGCGCTCCAGCTTGGCCAGCTTTTCAGTTATTTCTCCGGCTGCCTTGACTTTCTCATCTTCAGGGATCCCTTGCTCGTTATTTACTCGATTCAAGGTCTCCTCGAGGTTCCTCTGTTTCAGGATAATTTTAGGTACAGCTATTCTTTCTCGATTTCGGGCCATTTCAAGAACATCCCGCTTAAATTTTGCGTAGATTGTTTGTGCGTTGTGCTCCTCTGTTCGGGCGCCTAGAGTGTCTAGTTGGCTAACCGCGTCAAGACCCCTTTCCTTGATGAACTTTGCGAGGACTTGGTCTTTTACTATGTGCTTGGGTATGGACCATCTCCCTTTTCCCACATTTGGAGCTTCGTCACTCGCAACTTGTACTGAGATCATTCTATGATCTGTAGGGACCCCGATCGACTCAATTTTCCACTCTCTTGCGGTGGCCAATACGTCCGGTGTTACGTAGAACCGGTCGATGCGTGACTGCGATCCTGTCGCAACTTGGTGGAAGGTGAACGCTTTTGTCGTCGGGTATGTATCTCTCCAGCCATCTTTCAGATGGAGTCGGTTCTTCAGGTTGTCTAGCGCCTCTACTTGCCCGAAGGCATCTTCGTGCATTGGGAGTCGGTCGATTGCGTCTTCAACCATGTTGAAATCCCCCCCCACCACATCTGGGCGCGGTATATTTGGGTGTGCAACGAAAAACTCTTCAATTGTTTTCAGGAAGGCTTCGTTCTCCGCAGGGTCGTTTGGCGCATACACACCTAGGATACTTATCTTTTCCGCCCGGTGCCAGTTTGTCTGTACCAGGAGCGCGCGACCAGGTACAATTTCAGTCACTTTCACCCCGTTCACATTTGTGAGCTGTCTGTTCAGAACTATTGCAATCCCCCCCTTCCCCGTCGGGTTGTCCGGGTCCTCGGAGTGGTAGACTTTGAGGGTCTTGCGGAAGAGCTGCTCCACATTCTCTTTCCTTTCCTCGTTGAGGTGGGCCTCCTGCGCGATGAGGATCCCAACCCTCTTTTCTCGCATCATCTGGTTGATTTCGAACCATTTGGGTTGCGGTGAGTCTTTAGCTTTCCAACCTTTGATATTTAATGACGCTACTCTTATAGCGGCTTTAGTATTTTTCTTGCTCTTTTTTGCCGCGGCTCGTCGGTTTCGCCGGTTAGGTCGCCTCCCATTGTTTTCGCGGGTTTCGCCATTTAGAGGCGGCACTGGGTTCCCATCATCGGGGTTCTGCACTGGGGGCACTATATTATCAGGTACGTGCCCCCAGGGTACATGGTTTCGATTCTGATCAGGCAGAAGTGGCTGCTGTGCAGCCTGGGTACTTTGTACCGTGGGGTGCCGTCTGGCGGTACGCCCCTGCAGCGAATTATTCGCCTGTCCCGCATTCTGCGAGCTTCCCGCTGACTGCGAGGGATGCGCTGACTGCGCAGGAGTCGGGCTGCGACCCGATCTCCCATCCACTGACTGTGGAATCGTCGCTGACTGCGACCTACGCCCTGACTGGGCATTCCCGACCTGACTGGCGGGTGTCTGGTTCCTGACTGGACCAGATGCATCATGCACCGGGTCTCGGTTCCTCGCTCGGGGTACTGCGTGTCGCTGCGTATTCCTCCCCAAGCTCCTGTTGACCACGAAGTGCGTTTCCGTCTCCGAAAGCACGCACTCCATCATCGGGGGCAAGGCTGACGGTCGAGCCAGTACCCCCTCCAGAAGTGCTTGCCCGATTTTCGTCGTTTGCCTGTGTCCATGTACCCAAAGTTGCTAATATATTATTCATGTTAGTTGTCGTTGCAATTGAGGGCTCCCCGCAAGGCCTGCTGGGCCTCACGGATCAACACCAGTGTTAGCAGTCCCCTAGCGTACTCCGTGCATTCGTTTGGGCGAGACACGTTTCCGCCAGGAGTTTACCAGACTCGAGGGTCCAGAGCGATCCCGCCAACCCAATCGCAGAGAGAGATTTCTTACCGCTAAAAGCTTTCCTACCCGACCTACCTCTCACTTTGAAGACCGTTAGTAAATGTGGGCATCCAGCGGTGCGTCAACGCGCAAGTTCACCCAGAGGTTTACTCGCGGACACGTTACGACTTCTTCTCGCCCCAAAGCGAGGCTCCAGACTGGAGTTTGAGTTGCGACTCAGGGTTTCAGAGGCAGTAGAATAGAGTAGAGTTGTATTTCATAACGAGAGGTTCAAGTACATGTACGTCTACATTTCGTAGCGATTCGGACGACCCCCACGGCCCACGGTAGTCCACCCGTCGCGGCGGTTACCTTCCTGCCGGCCCTTGCCCTTGTGGGCCTTGTTTCCCCCGTCGACGCGGTGCCCCTCGCCCCGTTGGTCGTCACCAGTGCGCTTGAGGTAGCGTTCGACGTTGTCCGGCTTCGTCCCGAGCCACCCTTCGATCCCATGGAAGGGGCAGCCGTGCGCCGGATGCATCTTCGACTTGCACCATGTGCAGTCGACGAAGCGCTTGTCGATGACGAGCTCGTGCATCCCGACGACGTACCCCCCCTGCAGCCCTCGTATGAGCGCCAGCCAGCGGCGGTGGGTCGTGGGGTCGTTGGAGATGGGTTGGCCGGTCAGCTGGTAGACCGGGGCATGGTCCCCCTTCTTGTCGCCTGTGTCGACGTAGACAAGCTCGAAGGACTTTGTGGCCTGCACAACGCGCTCGCGCGCCGAGCCCGCGACTCCAGCCGCGGCGAGGACGGTGTTAACGAAGTTGAGGAAGGCGGTGTTGGCCCACAGACGACGCTTGATTTGCCCGAGGACCTTGATCATCCACTTCGGGTCGTCGCGAACAGCGTGGCCAGAGATGGTCATGATGACCCAGCATTCCACCTCGAGATCGAAGGAGATGGCGTGGAAGGTGAGGGATTCGTTGACGGCGAAGGTTTGGTACCAGAGAAGGAAGGCCTTGAGCTCCTCACTGGCGCCCGTGAGGATCATGGGCCACGGTCCGTCGAAATCGCGGCCTTGTTTGCCCGTGTGGTGGGCGATAGGTAGCGCAACGTCGATGCCGTCGGTGTCGAGATCGAGTGTCTCGAGGAACTTGAGCACTTCGCGGTTTGCGTGTGGGCGGCGCTGGTAGAAGGCGCGACCCGCTCCGTGTGGGAGCAGCGCAACATGGTCCTCGGGTGCGCCGGCGATGCCCTCGACCTGGGCGGGGTTCATTTTGCCGGTGAGGATAGAGAAGGGGATGATGATACGAGGGAAGGTGCCGAGCGTGAACGGCACCTTGATGCGTTCGACGCATGGGATGACCTGGGGCTCGGGGTCCGGCTTTGTCGACTGGGTGTTAGGGTTCTTCTCCTTGTTTATGGGGAGCCCCATCATGTTCTCCGGGTCGGGGAACACGTACGGTGCAGAGTTCATGGCGCGTTGGACGGGGGTGATGAGGGGGAGTGGTTTACGGGGGCGAGAGTCAAGCTCGTCGATGGTGGTTTCCGGGTCTAGTTCGTCGCGTACACGTTCCTCTTCAGCGCGACCCGTTCCAATCGAGCCACTAATGGCCTTCTGTCTCTTGGCTCGGTGCGTGCCGGGATCGGGCGAGGGGGAGCGGGAGGGGGAGGGGCTTCCTTGAGAAGACAGCTTGTAGATCTGCAATGAATTATTATGAGAGGTATTGCGCTCGACGCCTATGACATACTCGTCGATTGGCAGGGTGAGTCTAGCGTGGAGCGACAGCTGCAAGCAGAGGGCGTGGTGAGGGTGGGTTGTAGGTGCGAAGGTGTGTTACACACTAGGGAATTTATATCACCCAAGCCTCTTTGTCCTTCATCATCACAAGGCGGTTCTTTGTCGCTTTGACCTTTGGCGCTTTGAGTCGGCTAGTCACGGCTTTGTGCCCTTGTTCTTCTTTGGGGGTGCAGCGGGGCAGACTGGGGAGCGAGTGGCTCAGGTGGCAAGCTTGAGGTGGCAGCCTCGAAGGGTCGTCGTCCTCGTCGAGTTACTCGCGGTGGTGTAAGGATTCAAGAGAGGAAAAGGATTTCCGCTTCGTAACGTCACTGTCACTTGGGGCCGAGAACGGTCCGAGATTTTCCGACGCCGACTCCGCGTCGGCTTGGAGCGTCCATCGTGAAGATATCAGGTTGGCATTCGGCCACGGCGTACTATGTAGCCTCTACCCAGTTTTGAGAAGGTATATTTCATTTTAAATGAATTTTTTGGCATGATGCCACTTCGACTACTGACTGTGTCGGTTCGGGCTGCTGAGCGGCCGCACTCACTGACTGTGAGGCATGTTTCCTCCCTGGTTCCCAGGTAGAGGACGTCTTTTAGCTTCCCCCGAAGGGTACTAGTCTCTTGGGCCGCGGAGAGGCAAGACGTCGGATCACCATGATGGTGGTCCTATTCCAAGAGGATTTACTTTCCTTCCCTTCTATCTAACAACATCTATTCTCTACTTGAACATCTTGCTGAACGCCTTCTTCTCTTTATCCCGCTTCTCCTTCTTACGCTTCCGGATCGTCGCGAGCTCGCCCGCGATGGCGGTGTCGTCCGGGACAATCGCTAGCGCCTCCACCAGATCCTTCTCCGCGCTCTCTTCGTCCTTGAGGATTGAGTACGCGAGCGCACGTCGGTACAGCGCCTTTGCTGTAAATTAGGGCGCGGGTGAGTAAAGGGAAATCATAGGGAACAGGGAAACACACCTTTGTCGGCGGGACTCAGCTTGAGGGTGGTGTACGCGCGCGAGGCGCATTGGACAGCGATGGTGGCGTGTACGGGCGACGGGGGCTGCAGCCGGACGGCGACAAGCGCGGAATTGAGGAGGAGCGGCGCGAGAAGGGCATCGTACGCCTCTTGTAGCTCTGCCGCGTTCTCGGGGAGCAGCGTGTGCACGTCGAGGTAGCGGAGTGATTCTATCGCGGACGAGGTTAATATTAAATGAAAGAAAGAATGAGGCGCGATGGAAGCCTACTTTGGTATTTCTCGAGAGCGAGAGAGGGCTTGCCGTCCTTGTACAAGGTGGTGGCGAGCGCACGAAGCTCGGTGGCGATCTTGAGCGCGACGGCCGGGTCCTGCACGTCTGCGTCGTCGTCCTCGGGGTAGTCCTCGTGGCCATCGCCGTCGGCCGCAGCGGAGACCTCCGTCAGCGAGGGATCGTCCGGCGCAAGGACGCCGCAGTCAGCGATGACCACAGCGGCAAGGGGGACGTCCCCCTGCGCGGTCGGGCCGTTCTCGACCTGCCGCACGAGCGATTTGCCCTTGACGACTTCGCCGAAGACGACGTGCTTGCCATCGAGGTGGGGCGTCGGTGCGGTGGTGATGAAGAACTGGGAGCCGTTGGTATTGGGCCCGGCGTTGGCCATGGAGAGGAGGAAGGGTTTCTCGTGCTTCACGGGAAAGGCTTCGTCCTCGAATTTCTCGCCGTAGATCGATTCTCCGCCTGGAGTACGGCTTAGCGGGCAATCGCCTTGGACGCAGACACACACAAGAACGTACCTGTGCCATTTCCAGCTGTGAAATCGCCACCCTGGCACATAAACCTGACCGCGCGTCGATAATCATCCTCTCTCTCGAGAACGCAGCACGTACCCTTTGATCACACGATGGAATCCAGAGCCCTTGTAGTGTAGGGGCTTGTCCTGGGTGCCATTACCCTTCTCTCCCGTGCACAAAGCGCCTTGGAAAGTATTGGCGAACCTTCTAGAAGGATAGTGCAGGCGACGCACGAAAATTCTCCGCTGTCTTTGGGACGAGGTCGCTGTAGAGCGAGAAGACGACGCGGCCAGCAGCGTTCCCGCCGATGGTTAGGTCGAAGAATACCAGAGGGCGATCTGAGGACATGGCGGTAAGAAAGCAGCAGAGGTCGTGACGTGATCGCTTCCCAGGAGGAAAAGTTGTTGAAAAAAATCAGCAAATATTCAAGGAATCGGTGAGGAGCTGGAGCCTTTAGGGAGAAGGGTGCCGAACTCCCTCGGCGCCTCGTAGGCCTGCATATGGGTTCTTGGTGAGTTCCCCCTTCGACTTCGTTCGAGTTCCAGCTTTCAAGATTCTCCCAGTCGCACAACTATCACAGCAGTCGCGAAGACCTGACTATGCATACCAGGAAGGTGCAGCAGGCAAGTAACCATACACATTCACGGGAGAAAATCTGAAAGACGAAGCGAGTTGAGCACAGACGCGATCACATGACCATGTATGCGTGCACAAAATTCGAGTTGCCCGAGCAGGGCTGGTACACACAAAGCCTTAAACCACCAACCGGCACGCCAATTCTACCCAGTGACGCGGTCCCAATCTCCCAGGATCTCCGACATGGCAGGGTGACTGGTGTGCCCTCGTCCAGAGGGAATATAAATCTCTACATATGTTTCCACTCCGCGCTTCGCAACGACCGAGGCAGCATCATGTTGGAAACCTGGACTCGGTCTCATCTTGAACTCGTGCGGGTTGAAAGATACGACGGTAATCTTAACCGGGATGAAGTCGTAGTCCATCCTAACGCTGAACGGCAAGTTGATCAGTTGGGGATTCCGTTGGAGAAGCACGGAGCGCTGTTCGCGAATTTGGGCTTGGTTTTTGAGGAGGTCGTAGGTGATGATACCATTGAAGAATCGCCTGTCCTCCACGGAGCCTGAACGGTAAATGAGTTCTAGAATCGAATCAGCTTTCTTTGATGTATCTGGTTGGCGAAAGGGACTCGCCGTTTCCATGCGTATTGCGCATGTGTTCACACAATAATTTGTGAGTATTCCAATTTTGCCTTTGGCAGTCCGTGGAGCAATATCTCACGCACATGCAGCCACTGCACGCATTCCGGTTCACGATTGTATTTTGTCCACACTTTTTTTTTTTTTGGAAAAATCAGCCCGAGATAATGTCCTTCGAACGGGCGACATACCTGGCTGCACGGAGGATATTTAACGTCCTTGTCGTACTCGTCTTTGATTTTTTTCGTTCCGCGACCAAGGCCACGAAGTCCCTCCACACTTTGGGTATGCGTGCGGCAGTAGACCAATACTGAGATCGTGCCAACCCTGCGGAGTGTATGTGGGCGAGAGACTTCAAGGCCTCGCGCAGTATCGATTTGTAGACGAGATATCGCGGGATGGTGTAGGTAAGGAGCTTGACGATCTCTTCGCTGACGTCGCCGCGTCCGCTGTAAGATTCAGCGCATTGCAAGAGCGCGGGCAGGATACCGGCCCGAAGGGCCTGTGCGACCCAAGGAACCCCGTTTGTGGCATTCAGCGTCGCAGTGAAGTACTCCAAGCAGTACAGTATTGAGTTCGCAAGGCCTGGATCGGCCGGCAGGGAAAGAAGATACCCGAGAGCGGTGGCGTATTTTCGAATGGAGGACCGTCCGAGGAGATGTGCCTCCAGCTGTTCGTCGGCTAAACGCACCATTGAAATGAGGCTTGCCTCCAGCTCGAAATGGGTCTTCGACGGTTGTGATCGCACAGAGGTAGACAAGCGCTTCAAGAGCAGTATGGCCAAAGCGTACTTTGTATCAAAGTGGCAATGAACAGCAGGACCCTCTCCAGATGGGCCACAGGGTCGGCCAAGCGTACTCTCTGTATAAGCACAGCGAGAGCAGTGGCCGCCGAGACGTCCAGATTTATGGCATTTGATTCCGCTTCGGTAGTCCAGATATCAGTGAGGATTGACATGACCACCTCTAGCTGGCGCGGGGATTGGGAGAATTTCGTAGGGGGCCACCGAAGTACAGTTGTGAGGAACAGGAGGATAAGGGAAGGGACGCTCGGGCCAGGCGCAGGATTCACCCTGACGCCGGGATGGGTGTGATGATGGAGTTCGAGGAGCGAACTGCAAATATCCGGCCAAGCTTCGGAGATGGAGGAGGTTATCGATATATCAGGATGCCTCTCCGCGAACTTGACAGTGATGAAGATATCCGTTAGCCGTCCGAAGACGAGTTCGACGATACCCAGAGAGCGAGGAGGGTCGCCATTTGAGGGCGTCCTGAGGTGATAGAGAAATAACGACAACACGTCTCTGCTTAGAGGGAGCTGTCCGTAGATTATGGCTGATGCTAATGCAAACAGGTCTGATAGCGAGCCATTGAGGGCGCGGCCAGCTTTCAGCTGTATCCATATGTTAGTCTATAGAAACTGTTTGAATTGTATGATAACTCACCCTATACCGCAATGGGAACGCCCGTTGGATCTTGGACGCCTTATCCATTGTAGTTGGAGGATGGAAAGGGAAGCTGAAAAAGCCTGCAGTGGCACCGGAGAGGAGAAAGACAAGGACGGTTGAAAGGGGTTACAACTTTGTGATTGGCACGATCACATGCCTCCATCTGAATCGCGTACCACGAACGAACCACGAACCACAACACGAACGGCTCAACGAACGGCTCAGCAGCCTGTTCAGCGATGAACATGACAGGTGGAATAAGTGTTCGATTCTTGAAGCGCCGCAGTGATCCAGACCACAGGGTTTTATAGGTTTTATTTCAGCAGACTCAGACCCTAAGAAGCTTGAAATCAAACGTAAGTCGGGATAGTATTCCACTCGCGACGAACGCTGGAAGACCGAAACATCAAGCCAGTCCGATTTGTTTTACATGGTCCATAGTATTGAGTTCGCCTGGATCGGCCGGAAGGGACAAAGGTACCTAAGAGCGGCGGCGTACTTTCGAATGGAGGACCGTCCGAGGAGATGTTCCCTCCAGCTGTTCGTCGCCCGAACTCGACAATGTTCGCATCCTCCATGGGCTACTGGATGGTGGGGCCTGACCACCCTGCTATCGACTATCTCAAAGCAGTGGTCGGGCAGCACAAGGCCCACATCACAGGCGGGCCCGGCACATCCGACATTGCAAGCCATAATCAGCAGCTGGAGGTCGTGTTCGACTAGGACTGGAGAGTCCAAAAGCAGACCTTGAAAAAGAGGCGGTGAATTGTAATTTTTACTTGCGTGTTGTAAGAAGGGCTCCGGAGAGGAATTGATTTTTGTTCTTCGATTGTCTTGGGCGCGGGGAAATTGCGAAGTTTGTGAGGCGTGGAAGGACGAAAGGAAAATGTCAAAAGGCTATGATCGGAAGCGGGGAGTCGAACTCCAATTGCAAGGTTCATATGGTGGGATGTTTCTTCGAAAGAGTGCTCGCCGTGCGTCACGCACCACGTCTGATTGTTGGGATTATCGGGGCGGCCGGCCAGAGACAGCTGGTAGGAGGGACCTGTACTAGTCTCAGGCAGGGAAGAAATCGAATTCTGTTGAGCTTCCGTGCCTCAGGGTGCTTGATCTGAGTACGGTATCTTGAGTGCGCGCAAAGTTTTGACAAATTTCGTTTTCCCCTGAAGCCGACCTGTGCGTTCTTGAGCCATCGAGCAACTGAAGACAGAGAGCAGTGGAAGATGGTGAGAAGAGTCAGAGAGTTGCCTTCCGGTGGACATGGAGGTTAAGAACAAGGGATGTTGTTTGGTTTGTCAACAACGCGATCACGACCAAGTCATCTTGTCCACCTATGCCTGGGCACCCGTCAAGGGAACTTCCTCGTCCTGAACACATCGTCGCATATAAAACCTCGGCCAAACCAGGGGATCTTCTGCGCCAGCTGGACAGGGGTGAACGACTGAATGGAACTTGGCCCGCGCTCGAGATAAAGCCCGAGTTCCCCTCCTCATACCCACCTGCGCTGCCCAAATTGAATAACTCCCATCTGGTCTCCCTCGCCTTTGATCCTCGACGCAACCAGCGGCTGGAGTACCTCGGTGACGCCCTGGTCGATGTCGCAATATATCGCTCAATCCACGCGCAGTTCGTGAATCACAATGTAATGCCACCGCCTGTGAGCACGCTGTTTACTGTTTAACCCTGTCCTATCGAACTTTGCGGGCATAGGAAATCCTGGACCTGCGGAGCGGTACCGCTTATCTTTCACTCCTTTACGGTTTACAGTTGCACATTTACAATCCCCACCGTAGAAGGGGAGTAAACCCGAGCCTCGAAACCATGTGCGATATCTTCGAGGCTTTCGTCGCAGCGGTGGCGCTGCATTGTGGTACGCTCATTATTAAATCTAAAATCCCACCTAATTTCAAATAATTTCAGGTTTTGAGGAGACACTTCGCTGGCTCGTTCTTCCGTTGGACCCATGGGTTGCCACGTACCCTCGAACAGGCGCCTCAACGACGACCCGTCTCAATACAGGGTACCGGGCCTGTGTATCCCATTTCCGCGTCGATGCCCCCGCGCCGCACCCGAGCGGCGTGAACATGGCGGCCCTTGCCGCGTTCGGCCCTGGGCATGTGGGACTGCGCCGACCCGACAGCCTCATCATGCCCGACATTGCCGCTTGCACGATCGATTTCCCGGCGTCGTGTCCCCCCCTTCCACCCCCTTTCCTCGCCACCGACGCGCAAGTCCTCACAGACGCCCTCACCACCGAGTTTTGTCGTCTCTACTTCGGAGACGCTGTCGTAGGCAACGAGCGCTATCGCGCGTTTGGCTACATCCTCTGGAAGGCCGCTATCTGCACCGTCGCCTACAAACGGCTCCCCTTAGTCAAGGCGGAACTGCTCAACGAGATCGGCATCGAGTGCATTGATCCCGCGTATAGTGTGCACCTCGGGCTGATGTTTCGTCTGAACGAGTATCTGCGGATCTTGAGGCCCGTGGGTGAAGACACGAGGCTTGCGAGTGCGCCTCAGGCTGGCGATGGGTTTCACGCCTTGGTTGCTGTGGTGTATCTCCAACGCGGTACGTTCCAGCGGTACATCTCCTCCCGCTGCTTCCTGACCGCCCTCTGGCAGGTTGGGACATCTTTATCGATTGGGCTGACAGATTGCTGTCGCCATGAGTCGTGGCCGCCGAGGGGCAGATTCAGACTGAGCACAGCTGCCCAGATTTACCGAGAAGACGTCGAGAAGCAGCGCTTACAGGCCGCAGTCATCAAGGCGCGCAAGGCCGTTCTCGCGCGCCTCAAGAATCTCGCGAGTGATGAGGTTCGCCGGCGGTCGCGAGACAAGCGCACGCGGGAGGAACATCGTCCGACTGGAAAACAGTGCGCCATCTCCGACCCCGTCCTACGAATCACGCTCATCTTTGCGCCAGTCATCGCTAGGCACTCGCGTTACACAACCAGTCAGTCATCTTCTTGAGTGTCCCTCCCGCCCGCGAGACGAGCTTCCACGAGACAAACCTCGTCCGGGCAGAACAGTGCGTCTTCTCGCTGAGTCGCTGACGTATGTACCCATCCTAATTCTCCCTCGACAGACCCCCGAGATTATTTTCTTGAACAATACCGTGCCTTTCGTTCCACCACCTTCGGGGGGAGTTTTGGAGGCCTTCAGACCGTCCCGAATCGCGCAACGTGGTACGCCGCATTTCACGTTTTATACGACCCGCCTAAATTGACACGGCTCAGATCGCTCATTGCAGACAGCTCCGTAGCGTCCAAGACCGCTTGTACCTTGCCGCGACCGGGGCCCGTAGAGGGGTGCACTGCAGTACTGCAGTTCATGAGGTATCGCTGTCACTGCCGATAAATAATCAAGGAATATCACCGCGAAATCTTTCCGATTCTTGGAGCGACGCAGTGATCCCGGACGACACGGCTTTATTCAGAACAAGGTTCCAATTTCATCCTTGATAAGAGGCTCAACGTAAGACGAAATATTCCGCTCACGACGAGCGCTGGAGGACCGAAATATCAAGCCACGAAGATTTGCTTTACTTAGTCCCAATACGACATAGAAATAAATTCACCCTACAAGTAACCCATCTGTATCTACTGTCTACGCCTCTAATTCTATAATCGCAGCAGCCGTCCGATCCCTAACCGCCTTCAAAAACCGCGCCAGCTCTGTCCCCCCCGTCCCGCGCAGCGGCTCCTCGTTCTCCCGATCCTCTTTTCCCTGTTTCCCATTCTCCCCCTTCGCGACTTGGCCTGAAATAGCAGTGGAGAAGGAGGACGAAGCGGGGGTGGAGGCGGCGGCAGCGGCAGCCCGCCTCGCAGGCTGTATGATATACGCCGTCACGATCGTGATATGGCAGTCCCGGAAGCACTTCAGCGCGCCCACCGCCGCGTTGTACGCGCTCAGCAGCTCCACGCCGCCCGCTGCGTCCACTACACCCTCTTCTCCGTCGGCGTCGGCACTTTCACCAACGTCAGAATCAGCGGGGACACCCCCACTCGCACGCGCACGACTCGCGTTGGCAACGATGGCGCGCAGGGGGCGCGGGTTGGCTGCGAGGTGGTTGAGGAAGTTGCGGTGGTGGCGCGGCATATAGAGCTGCATGCGCTCCAAAAAAGGCGACTTCTTCGTCGTCTCCCGCTGCTGCCCCTGGCTTGGAGAACTCGACGCAGAGGCAGACGGCGCGCCAGTCAACTCCGGAGCGTGCGAGAACGCAGCAACGCCAAGGAACATGTCCAGCGCATGTATGAGCGAGCTCTGCCCCGCGCTCGCACCCGACAGCTCCGCGGGGTACCTCCACCCCGGCTCCCCCTCCATCCCCTCAAACACCCACCTCCGCTCCCCACCCGAATCCGCGCCCCGGAACCACGGTCGTATCGCGGTGTAAAAGACGGTGGGATCGCACCCGTCGCGCACCGTCGCGAGTAAGACGCGCAGGTCGTCGATGACGGTCGCGAGGCGCGCGAGGAACGTGGTTATGCGCCGGAGGGCGAGCGCGTCGCCCACGAACGCCTCGTCCATCGTCGCCCGCATGAGCGCGAGTGCTTCCACGCCGCGCAGCTCCATCCGCGCGGAGGTCAGGTAAAACACCTCCTCGTCCGTGCTCCCCGTGAACAGCGTCGTGCTGCGCAGGTTGTCGAGCGCGGGCGTCGGCCTGCTCGAGGGCGTCTTGAGGGTCCAGTTGTATAGGACCGTGTCGGCGTAGGTGAGCACGGGGGGCAGCTGCAGCTGGGCGCAGACGTGGAAGAGGGGGCGGACGAGGGGCGCGGGGATAAGGATGGGGGCGGTGGGGGGGAGGGAGTGGATATAGAAGTGCATCAGCCAGGCGAGGACGAGGTGTGCGCGGCGGAGCTGCGTTTCGGACCTGAGCATGCCCGCGATCGGGAGGATGGGGAGCTGGGGGTGGTTTTTTTCAGCTCCAAGGGATCATAGACGAGGGCGCGCGGCACACCTCCCTGATCCCCTCCCTCCACGACTCGGAGCAGGCCATCTCGACCTCGGTGATCCCAGGCTTGTCGCCGAGCTGCAGCCCCTGCTTTATCGCGCGATCGAGCGCCGCCTCCCAGACCTCCCACTCTTCTGCAAGTCTGGGAGGTGGCTGCTGCGGAGGCATGAAGCCCGTGCGGTTATCGACATCGAAATCGTGCGCGGCGAGGGTGGAGGTGTCGTAGACGCTCTCGGAAGAGCCCAGGAGGCCGTCGAGGCGGGAAAGGGACAGGAAATGGTCGGGGGGAATGGCCCAGGTGTCCATGAGGGAGAGTCGAGGCGAGGGCTGATGGCGAGATAGGAGGTTTGTTACTGCTGCCGGTAATTCAAGACTTATTGTCTGGGGAAGGCAAGGGAAAGTAGGGCACGACGATTCGAGGCACACAAGCGGAAATTGCGGTGAGTGGAGACCCGTCGGAAATAATATGCCAAATTAACGACATCATGGCCGCAAACTCCAGTCCAAAAATCGACCTGTGTCAATGTTGAAATAAATTGCAAGGGCCGAAAATGCAATTCCGAGCCTATGTGGCATCGGAGACCAGGATTCTCGAGGCCACCTCTCTCAGTGAGCCCAACTCCGCATTCGTAAGTTTGCAACCTACCAGCGCCAGCTCCTCTACTCCCACATTCAACCGCTTCCTCTGCGCGAGCCAATCCAAAAGCAGCCCCACGTGGCGCTCAGTGAACGCGACATGGTGGAACGCAAGCTTGCGCAGCCGCGGGTAGTGCACCGCAGCGTGGAAGGGCTCGAACCTCGTCGCGTCCCCCACCGCCATCAGCGGGTCGCCCTCGATCCCGTCCGTGAAGGGCTCGATGAAGCGGTGGAACGCCGCGCTGCGAAAGTGCTGCAGGTGGAGGAGCGACGCGGACAGCGTGAGCGTCGCGCTGTTGGAGGTAAAGGTGGTGACTTGGTCGAGGGACATGATGGTGAGGATCGTGTACATGACCTCGTCGCGCCAGACGGGCGGCGGTTGCGACGGGGCAGGTCCTTCTACCAGCCTTACGATGTAGCGGGGTAAGTCTGGGTAATTGGTTTGGTTGAAAAAGGCGACTTCGAACACCCGCCCATCGGCGGTGGAAGGGAGGTCCGCGACTTTGAGTTCGGATATGACCGGGTCGGTGGCATGTATCCGGTGGCTCTCAATCGCGTCCCAGACGTGTCGCAGCTCGGGGCTGCCATATGGGACGTTGAGCACGATGCGGCACTTTGGAATTATAAAGGCTCGCAAGAGGGAAGCGCAGATCCAAGGGTTTGCCGTGATTTCGAGCGTCTCAAGGCCCAGGGAGATGGGGTGCGAAGCCTCCAGGGTGTTCGGAGGGCACTGCGTCAGGGTCAAAGCCCGCAGACGCGGTACCCAAGTAGAGAGATTCATCAGGAATTCGTCCATCCCATAGTCGAGCGCCAGGTTGTGGAGTTCCAAAGAAACGATGCTCTTCCAGAGCGGCGACGATCCTTCCACAAGGCAACCTCGCAACGACAGATGCCGGAGGCGAGCTTGGCCTTGAAACAGCAGCGCCGAGACAAAGCACGGGTCCGCCGGTTCGTCGGTCCACAAGTGCAGGGTTTCGAGGCTGGGCGCAGGGAGGAGGAGGGCAGCAGGGAGAGTCTGCAACTGGACGGGCATCCTGACATGCAACTCGCGGATCCGAGGCAACTGCGCCAGAACCAGATCGCGCGCAGCGATGCGCTTCGTGCCCATGTTCGTCCTGCTAAAATCGGCCCCAACAGTCAGCGGCGCATCCCGCGAGCGATGCAGCATCTCGAGCGCCCACCGCGGCCGCGAGAGCACGATGTGTGCCCAGAAATTCGGCCGCTTCATCGCGATTTCGCGCCACCGCCGACAAACATGGCTGACCATCACACCCAGCGCAAATTTAGCTGTCTGAAACTCGGGTTTGTCGGCTTCTATTGTGGGACAGAGTTCGAGGATCTGGGTGAGAAGCTCTGTTGGAAGACGCCAGATGGGAGCAAGACTGTTTCGGCGCGTCTGGAGCGCGCGTCGGAGAAGGAGGAGTTCAGTCGACTGCAGCAAGGTGAGACTTCGTCGCCCGGTGGTGATATCGCGTGCGAGTGAGAGGACGGTGGCATTTTCGTCGTCGAGGACACGCGATTCAACCTGCGCGTTGAGTTTGCTGCTCGAGCGCCTGCTGAACAGTTTGAAAGCCTGCTTGACGGGTGAGCGGCTTGCTGCTGCTTTGACGTCTCTCAGCGCAGAATCTATGTCCTGCACGCATTTGTGCCGCGTTCGACGCCGACTGAACGCGGAGACGTCGTTGTTCAACAGGACTTCGAGAGACGCCTAGGGTCCGTAGTTTGGTCAAGGAGTAACTGCGAACTGCTAAAGACGCACCATTTTGGTCCCTTTCGAGTGTGTAGGGAAGAGCGATGCAGAGAACGCACCCACAAAGAACAATGAAAAGCCAAGGGCCTAGGTGCCGAACAGCCGCATCACTAAACGCGATCCCGTGCCCTGTCATCCTGTCATCCGCGGATGTAATTGCGTTCACAACAACTCAAGCAGAGTCTCAAATCGACGGGTTTTTCTGGTAGACTCGTATACACAGTTCATTTCGTAAAGTCCTTGATCACTCGTTTCACGTTCGTAAAATAATCTCGTCAATGGCGCCAGATAACAGGATCAGAGTTGATGAACGCCATTTGTTCTACAGCGCATAAGTGAGTAACCCGGGAGGATAAAATGCACTCAATACACATACCTGCACGGAAATCATCGGGAATCATGGTGACGTTCGCACCATTGAGTTGGATGACGGCCTGAGCCAAAAAGAAAAAAGGACGTCGTCAATTCCTCTAGATTATATCAAAGCCATCGATTGAACCTGACCTTGTTTTGCGGCGTAAACTGCGTCCATTCCGGACGCGGAATTCCTTTCCCATCGTTCGGCGTGAGACTCGTGGCGAACGACACCCAATATTCGATCATGAGGCGGCTGATCAGGATCGAGGACGCAGAGGTGTCGCCGGGGGCCCCGTAGACGTATACGACCTCCGAACCATGGGTGACTAGGGAAGAGATACTACATGAGATGATCGAAACGAAAAGGCGGACTACGAACCTCCCAACGACGGCGGTAAGGTAGGTTGAGGCTGGGTGAACAGATACCCGAACGTCTTGACTCCAGCGTTCGCGGCGGTCTCGATCCAAAACCGGCGCTGCGAATGGAAGTCTACGTCTCCGCCTGTGGACTCGCGTTCAAAATTGATGCCGACAAGGAGAATATGCGCTGACCTATTGCTGAGGCACGTTTAAACTGGCTACTGAGGCCGAACGTGTTATTTCCTGTGTTGAACGGAGAGCCTGCAAAACGATGAGAAAGGGACAAGAAGCTTCCGCTACGTGAAACTGACCGAGAGCCGGATTATCGGGGTACAGTGCCAACACGGTCTCGACAGCAGTCTCGAGCCGCGAGGAGGAAACGGATGGACTGGCCATGGCGACAAAAGACTCCAGGATCTCTTCCGTTGAATTAACCGCCGGAGACGTAAAGGCAGTTCCTAACTACAGCGTCAGCGACCAGCATTGATAAAATATGATCGTCCCGCCTTCATCTGCATATCTGTGAGTATCATTATATCCGCAGGGTCGATTGTTCTCGTACCAAGATTAGTCCCAGCAATGAACGGCAATCGGGCGAATTGACCACGCTTGAACAAGACCGAGGGCAAGTCAGGGATAATCCCTCCGGGCCCGTCGATGACGGGGTCCCAGGGAAACTCTTCAGTGGCCTCTG
This sequence comes from Mycena filopes, assembly GCA_029281495.1. Classification (NCBI taxonomy): domain Eukaryota; kingdom Fungi; phylum Basidiomycota; class Agaricomycetes; order Agaricales; family Mycenaceae; genus Mycena; species Mycena filopes. Next base: position 304,538 of record JARIHR010000063.1, on the reverse strand, counting down.
CCATGGCCGCAGTAATGCCAGCGAAAATGTCGACCGTGTTGGCATTGCGCAGGCATCCAAACGTGGAGCCGGATTTCGCAGTAGACGCGCAGGAAGGGACACCAGCGACGAAGTTCTCCCAAGCGGCTTCACGACGCTCCGGAGTGAACAACTGAGACGTGGCTTGAGACCCAGATTCGAATATCTGCAGTTTCCAACGTCAATTCGACGTCAACCAGTCAAGAAAATATGCGCACAGCAGCTCTGGCAAGAGAAGCGATGGGGGAGTTCAAAAACAGGATCGAAGTCATTATGGCTCCGGCACTCTCGCCGAACACCGTCACCTATATTTTGCTATTCAACTTTTGAGTTCCAAGATGAGGAAATTTGATTCGAACCTTGGTCTTGTCGCCTCCGAACGCGCCAATATTCAACTGGACCCATGTCATCGCTGTGAGTTGATCCTTGCTGGCAAGATTCAGGGCACCCCTCTGGTCGGCTTCTTGTCCTTGGGCAAAACCTAAGGGCCCGAGGCGATAGTTGAAATTGACGTAGATAATGGGCGTTCCCTTCATTTTTCGTTAGACGCGAACACTTCAGCAATCAGGGAGGGTGACTTACTCGGGCGACGCTTTGAGCAACTATGGCGCTTCCATTATATATCGTCGCGGACCCTTCGTCGAATCCGCCACCATACCTAACCGGGGATGAGCTCAGTGCGGACGACGTGGAAGTGAGGAATGCTCACGTCCAAAACATCTTGACGTGCGTCCTTCAGACAACGTACGACTTCACAGCGCTCGCACTCACCACGGGCAGCTTGGCATTGGCAGCGATCCCCGCCGGCCGAAGCACGTTTATTGTGAGACAATCCTCCGACATTTGGTCGGCCGGGAGGCCCTGGAATCCCGGAGATATATGAAATGAGTGGCCTGAAAACAGTATCGAGCAGGATAGTAGTAAGATACCAGTTGCAGACAGGACAATCCAAACTCGGTCGCATTGAAGGTGGTGGAATCCGGGCACGTTTTCAACACCGGGGGTTTCAAGCGCAGCTTTCCAAGAGGGGGTTCCGCGAATGGAATACCTCAAGGTAGTTGTTAGCCACGAGTCAAGTCTCTGGGATGGTCCGACACGAACCTCCGAAGAATTCCTGCTGGAGCGTTGGAATATCACGCCCGACCAGAGTGCTTTTCCCTAGCTTGATCGTAGCGCCATGAGCAAACTGGGTCGCAGATGCAAAGAGGAGGCTGAGCAAGAGCATGAGTGGGGGGAGGAAGCTGTAAGGCTGAAAGGAAGGTCATATAAACCACGCTCTGCACCCGCCATGCCCCTGCTGCCCACAGCGTCCCAAGAATCGGCAATGGAGGAGCCGTCCCGGTTTAGGGCACTGCACTCCCAGATTTTGCCAGTCAGCAGACTCGCAAGGCCGAGATGCCCTGGTCATTTCATCGAGGAAACAACTGTCCGCTTATGAGCGCACGGCTTCCCCATGGGCCCTGGATGTCCCTGAAGACGGGAGATATCAATACCCAGGTGGGTGCAATGTGCTGCTGGCTGCGGATGAAGGAACAGAATTCGAAGGCCGCGGCCGCCCAACCGCTGATATCGGTATGAAAAAACCCCGAACCATGCGCTCATTACGATGGTCCTACCAGCGGTCGCAAACGGAATTGAACTAGCACTAGTAGCAGCGTCGGGAAGAGCGGGTAGGGACTAGGGAATGGTTGGACATGGTGGGAGCGGAGAAGGCTGCCGTCCTCTGCCGAGACAACCTCCCACGCTTTCAAACCTCCTTTTGTCCGCATACACCCATGTTCGGGCGATTTCCCGCGGCCGCAGGTACGGCGGGGCCGTCTGTGAATCAACAGGCATCCAAAATTGCACACACCAAGTTCACTTTGAGAGGCGACAAACCCTCTTTCAATGACTGGAGTGCTTTCGCCGTTGACCACCAGAATGAAAAGGTTTTCGTGTACGGCGGAGTGCGGCCTGGCGACGAGAGTAACACTCCGACGTCCGATTTCCATTGCTTGGATCTCAAAACGATGGAATGGTCGAATCTCACCGTGAGCACCCAGCCATACTTGTCATTTATCATTTCGTCTTAAAGTTCACTCAGGATGCCGTCAAATTTCGGCCTCGAGACTATATATTCGATCCATTCTGGAAGGAAGAGCAGAAACTGCAAACCTGCTCCCTGCCTGCATTAACGGAGGCTGCCGTCACACTCAGTTTCGTCGGGGGTGGTAGATTTCTTATACTTTTCGGGGGCTTCAATACCACGGCCGGGAATCCTGTATCCGATCTCATAGCGGTCGATTTGGACTCGATGGTCTGGTGGGTCATTGACATCCAAGGCGCGCCGATCCGGCCCCGGATGTCTGCCTGCATCGTTGGTGTAAAGAACCGTCTTTTTATTTTTGGCGGCCGGGACCAATTCGAGGATAAATCGCCGCCCCTCCGGACCTATTCTATCGCGGAGTATACACTCCAGACGCGCTGGACTTGGCGCGTCACCGACGTACCTTTCCCGCCCGACCTTCCCCTTTTGGGGCATACAATCCAAGCGACCCCAGTCTACGACGGCCAGAAAAGTTTACTAACTCAAGGGCGCATTAACGACGACACGGTACGATTCAAAACACCTGCACTTACTACTCAAATGCTCATCCCTCTCCCAGCCCCTGCAGCTATCCCGCGAGTCGACCATTTTCTTCCATACCGAGAACCAGACCTTCCAAGACGCGCGCGCAACTATGGGCAACTTTCCCAGCGGTGTCTCGTGGTACCACCTCGGCACCGTCGTCCCCGGTTTGCAGCGCTCGCCCGCGTCGTCGTCGTCTCCCCGCCGCGGCCGTCCGCCCAAGATCGCCCGCCCCCCGCCTCCCGTCATCCCCACGATGCCGACGCACGCCTTTCCCGCCTCGGCGGTGATGGTCACATGGGTCAAGCAGCCCCCCGACGACTTGGTGCCCGAGGTCTGGCAGTACATGTTGCCTCCCGCTGAGCGCATCCGCTGCCTTGACCTCGGCGGCAGACTTGGGAATCTAAACCTCGACCTGCAACAGTTTGTCGTCGTGGGAAACCGGATGCTGCTGCTGGGGAATACGGGAGGTGCAAACGACCCGCAGGGCTCGCAGATGGCGGTGGACAGGCCACTGGCACGGTGGGACGTTGCGGTAGAGATTTCCTCGGAATATCTCGCTGATAACTTGAACTGACTGCAAAGACTGGGTTGTTGTATTTTGATTGTATCTTTCCTTTTGCTTTGGGCTGCTCGTATAACGCATCTCGATTTGTTGTATTCTGTCTCTGACGCGGGTGGCTTCCCAGCTATCCGTCTAGCTCCACTTCGAAGCACTATTCCTGCGAGAGCTTCCCAAGCGTGTCAAATGCTAGGGATCCAACTGCCTCTTCTCGTAGTTCAGTCAGGAATTTTGGAATGCTTCGTCGTCATCCTTATTCCTCCTTGAGCCAGTGCAATCCCGGGGCAAGGATCTCCCAAATTCTCAACGAGCAGGAAATTGCAAAGAGTGTCGGAGCTCGATCGGAGTTTCAAAACGCCGCTTACTTCCTACCATCACCGTGACCTTCCCGCTTTCACCGCTGCCTGCCCTGCCGCAGAGCTATTCCTGGTCGCAACCCGTTCCCTGGAACTACTTGCCGTCTGCCCCGCCGCCTGAAGCTGTGGCCGTGCCTGAATATTTCTTGGATCCGACACGCATTTACGCGTCTTAGCGCGTTTTCTTCGTCGCGGACACTTTCTCTCGTCTGGGCAGAGGTTTGGGTGATTTGCCAGTACACCTCCTTCAATATCGACCCAGCAAAGTAATTCAGTTACTGGCACGTTTGGCAAAGGCCGGTGTACCAAACCGCGATACGATCAACCCTCTTTCGTCTCTGCATCTACGATGTCGCTGCTGCGCTCGTTATGGCGGCAATCCAGCATGACAAGAGGTCCCCGAGCCCCGCGCAACTGGTCCTCAATCGCGAAGACGCCCGATGGCCAAGGGATTGTCATCGACGCGCTCGGCGGCGCAAGCTTCCCCTTCATCTGGCTCCGCGACTCGTGTCCCTCGACCATCCACCCCTCCACGTCGCAAAAGCTCCGCCGCACCTCCGACGTCCCGCCAGACGTCTGCCCCGCGGCTAACAACGACAGTCTCCGCCTCACCGACGCAGGATTGCACATCGATTGGGCCGACGGCCACGCCTCTTTCTTCCCGCGTGACTTCCTGCGGCTGCACTCCTCTCCAACGCATCTGGCCGCGTTCCACGGTACCCCACCCGAACGGCTCTGGGGGCGCGCTGAAATAAGCGCGAATCCCAATCTGTTCGTGCCCTACGCGTCGCTGCAGGGCGACACCGGCCTCCGCGCCGCGATCGACCAGCTGTGCGCAGACGGTCTGCTCTTCGTCGTGCGTGCCGTCACCGTTGCGTCGCGTTGAGTGCTACAACTACGAGACAGACCGGCGTGCCACACGAGGAGACGGCCGACGCGACGTGCGAGCTGCGCACGCTCGCGGGCAGATTTAGCCACATCCGCGAGACGTTCTACGGGCAGGTGTGGGACGTCGTCAACTTGCGCGAGAGCCGCAACATTGCGTACACGAACCTCGATCTTGGCTTCCACATGGACCTTTTGTAGGTCCCATTCGCATATCATAGGAACCAATACTCACGACGGGACACAGGTACTTCAAGCACCCGCCCAAATACCAGATCCTGCACTGCCTGCGCAACCGCGTCCGCGGCGGCGCCTCCCTCTTCGCAGACGCGTTTCGCACAGCCGAAACCCTGCGGACCCAATCCCCCGCCGCCTTCGCCACCCTCGCCAACATCGACGTCCCGTTCCACTACGTCAACGACGGGCACCACCTCTTTCATACGCACCCCACCATCGAGCTCGCTTCCTCCTCCCCCTCCTCCTCGATAGCGCAGATCAACTACTCCCCGCCGTTCCAAGCGCCCCTGCACCTCGACACGCCGTCCCAATTCTACGGCGCGCTGCGGCGCTTCGCGGCCCTCCTCGACGACCCCGCCCGCGAGAGCGTCTTCGAGTATCAGCTGCGCGAGGGCGACGCGGTCATATTCGATAATCGGCGCGTCTTGCATGCGCGGACGGCGTTTAGCGATATCGAGGGAGGGAAGGAGGATGGGGAGCCGAATCGATGGCTCAAGGGGTGTTATTTCGAGGCGGATGGGCTGTTGGATCGGGGGAGGATGCTGCGCAAGAGGGTGGCGAACGCCGGATGATATGCCAATAACTCAATTCCAAATAAATATGTACACTGTAATGAGACGACGTGTGATGATTCCTTCCCATGCATTTTGTTTCGCCCTCCTAGAGCTTAGCCTGCGCGCCGCCCTTCTTGAAGATGAACGCGATGCCGCCCCCGAGGACGACCTTCCCGCTCGTCAAGTTGCGCGTCACAAACGCCACCTCGACCGTCCCCTTCGGTCCAGGCCCAAGCTAAAGTGAGAAATATCAGATTCGAGTCTGGTTTTCGACAAATGCGCCCAACGCACCTCCCAAGCCTCGGTCTGCAGCGCGTCCCCAGGCTTCACGGGGCTGGTGAAGCGCACGCCGAAGAAGCGGAGGCTGCGCGGGTCGCCTCCGCCAATAGCGTGGATGAGTGCGCGCGCGCCAAAGCCAAAGGTCGACAGCCCGTGCAGGATGACGCCGCCGAAGCCGGCAGCCTGCCCGATTTTAGGATCTGCAAGTTGACGAAATGTTAGCCACACGCGGAGGGCACGCTGGAGGAAAGGTCCATACCGATGTGGAGCGGGTTATAGTCCCCACTGAGCCGGAAGACAAGCGCCTGCTCCTTGGTCGTCTGGTCGCGCACAACCCAGTCCGCCTGGCGGTCCGTCGGTACGGGCTTACCCTGCGGCGGGCCCGCGGTGTGCTTACTGTACTTGTCGCCCGTGGCCTTTGCGCCGATGTTGAAGGAGGAGGACTGGCGGCTTCGTGTTAAGCTCTATCCCAAGGTGCGGAAAGCGCGAAGAAAGAAACGCACGTAAAGCTTCGCGTAAGGCTTCTTCTTGGGGTCGAGGAGGAGGCTCTCCGTGGTGAGGATGATGCCGCTCTCTGCAAAAGCGCGTCAAGAGGATACCGAGGCGAGGCAATTTCATAGAACGTACTGTTCTCGACGACGCCGGTGTACTTGGTGGTCATCGTCCACCCGGGGCCGCTCACGAGCGGGAGGTCCCTGATGATCTCGATCGACTGGGTGCCGTGGACCTGCGAGCAGTAAGTAAAAGATTCGAAAGTGGACAACGAACGAACGTACCACCCGATTCGGGTCGAGCTTCGGCATACCAGGAATCGGGCTGCCCATCATGCGTTCCGCAAAGAGGTTGAGCTCCTGCGAGTCGCCCTTGAAGGGGAGGACCACCGGGTACGTCGGGAGCGCCGCGAAGGATTTGTCTGTCGTGCATCCGTTCAATGCAATACCTCATTTATTTATTTTCGACTTTTGACGTACCGAGCTCTACGAGAGGCGCATAAGTCTGTCGTTTTCAGAAAGAAGTAGGAGGGGATGCACGAACCATAAACGACGCCCAAGTCCTCCGCTTTCGCGCCCACGCCCACGGCGTACGTCAACAAGTCGCGCTTGTTCCACGAAACCTGTTCACGACTCAGTTAAGATATATCTTGGGGGAGTGAGAGGGGGACAGACGGGTTTGTCGGCGAGCTCGTGGCCCACTACTTTAGAGAGGTCTACGGACATGGTGGTTGTTCGGTGAAGAGCGGGGTCAAGGCTGGGCCCAAGCGCGACTGGAGGCCGGGACTTCGGCTGACAGATAGCCGGTAAATTCCCACGTTACAGATTGACAGTACTAGTATGTAGGTTCGATTTTTGGACGGAATAATAATCAGGACAGGTCTGGGTTGGGTCTGGGTCGGTTGCGAGTTGCTGTTCCTTTGGTGTTCAGTAGGACAAAATATTTTTTTGACGAAGGTAGGACGAGATAAACACGTTGCGAATTTCCAACCTGAAAACCTTTCGAACCATGATTCCAACATGGGCCATAAAAATACAGTGAAATAAATAGGGCTAATGGCTACAAGAAGAACAAATCCCAACACCTACGGCTCCCCGAGTTTGTATTTCGTTTCGTCTGGACGCCGCCGACACCCGCACATGGTGTACACGACGAACCCAATTACGCCGAGGGTGACGACCGCCAGGATGGGTCCCACGACAAGCAGGGTGACGTCCGGCCGACGGATGATCGAGGAGCTATCGTTCTGCGCGCTGCAGGGGAGATAGTGTCAGGATCTGAAGAAAGCGAGGCGATTCAGCAAGACAATTTCCGTACATTGCGCTTGCGGCCGGGGAAGCCAACGTAGAGCTGGAACCGTCTTGGGTTGCGAAGTCCATTTCAGGGACAGAAGCCATAACCCCAAGGGCAGCGGGCAAGGATGGAATCGTGGGTGCCGTTGTCGTGTCGTTAAATGTTCCTTCCACTGAGAAAAGCTCACTGGTGGCCAGCACCCTTCAAATTACGCGTTAATCGTAAACTGGCATCGTGGAAGACATGGAAGGACTCACTCGTCTCTGCTGATAGCCTGAAGTGCAAACAACCCAGGGCGAGAGCTGCGAGCGACACTTTCATTATCCAAGTTGTGAAGGAGTGGAGCGAACTTACCTCCACTCCACCTCAGGAAAGACGAAAGAAAGTTGCCCCGCGGACACCTGGACGCTGGTTGAAACACTCGCAACAATGTCTCCAGTACGATTCGTTATTGCCAGCTGCCAGACAGCTGGATCGGTGCTATCGCTCGTCCAAGTAACGGCTGCAGGTCGTCCAATCGTCATCTGGCCTTCCAATATCCCGAATGTGAGGCCAATGGAGCTGTGAATAAATAAAAGGCCGATACTGGCGGCACTACTTTCATCATGATGAGTTTATACGAAGACTTCGGATTAATGCGAACGCACCGTCGTAGAATGTACATTTTACCTGGATGGGTGAGGGAGAGGAAAATAAGCAGCAGCAGAAGCCTGGATAGGATCGACGTACTCGAGTTATATGGATCGTCCGACATGATGTTGGTTGCAATGATCTGCGCTCCGTGGTTAGGTTCTTCGGATATTCGGCCATTTTTGATAAAGGGGCGTCAGGAACGGCCTCTGGGGGACTGAAAAACGGGAATGAAAGGTCCTGCGTTGGATAGTCTTCCTGGATTGAAAAGAGCGCAGGATCTGGGAGGACGAATTGATATTCAGCGATTGAGGTTGGTTCGGCAAGTCGGCATTGAGTGATTCTTGATAGCGGATAACGTGGATCGCGATTCCGATTCCGGGAATTCCGACAAGAAGGGAGAGTGAGAAGCAACGCAAATGCACGGCAAGCACTCGCGGACAACGCCTTGAGAACGAAGGAAGGGGAGGCATTCAGCGAAGGAAAGGGAGGAAAACTCACCTGGCGCTCGAAACGTCTTATTTTCTTGAACGACTAGCCACGGAATACGATTCAATTGAATCAACTCTACTAGTACGTAGTCAAGATGTAGCAAGTGGTCAGTACTGGTACAGCGGGAAGCCGCGATTTCTCTGTCTAGTTATACATTTATTTCGTTTGTGTTGGGATATCGTAGAGGGCTGTAAGTATGCTTGGGTATCTATCGTCTGGTGTAGAAAAAAGGAGGAGGGGATAAGGTATACATAGCGGGGTGGGGTGAGGTTATGACTTATAGATCGATGATGCCAATGCGGACGAAGAGCGAGGAGAACATATACCGCGACAACTGCGCGTCGTGCAGCGGGATATGACGGTACCCTGCGTGAAAAGTTGTTAGCCGCAGTAGTCATGAAACCCAACGAGTAAAACGCACCCTGCTGCAGACACGCAAGCGACGCGCAAAAAACCGCCAGCGGCTCCTCCTCGTCCCTGCCGCTCCCATCCTGCCGCACTGCAAACCGCACAAACACGAGCTCGCGCATGTCGCCCACGCATGCAAACGGAATGCGCAGGGTCTCCTCCCACACGGGGTTGAAGCCGTTGTGTTTCACCGCCGACGTGCGGTACACGAGCGTGCCCGTCCCGGGCACCGGCGCGTCGGGGAAGCCGCTCCAGTCCGGCGCGTGCAGCGACACCTCGACGAAGGGGTCCACGCTGGCGCCCGCGGCGGTGTCCGCGTTGGGCGGCGGGAGCTGCTGCGCGGAGACGATCTTGACTTCCAAGATGTGTTCCGTCCGCTTCGCGAGCAGCTCCTTTGCCTCTTGGTTCGGCAGCCGCAGCGCGCGCGGCTTGAGGACGTACCCCGCCCCGCCGTTGCGCTGGAACATCGCGTGGTTCATCATGTACCCCAGGTCTGCATATGGTCGTCAATATAAGATCAAGTGCCAAGGAAGGAGAGGACATACCGGACGTCTGCCAATTAATAGCCACCAGCTGCGCCCCCGCACTCCAATACCCATGTGGTAAATAATTCGACGACTTGAGCCGCGTGCCCCGCGGGTAAATCCGCACCAGATGCGTCCGCGTATGCTTGATCACATCCCGCACCGCACCCTTGATGAGCTTGCCCGCGGTGCGCTCCGAGAGCGAGAACAGATGCTCCGGGGCGTACTCCTCCTTCTTGTTGATCCCGCGGTACTTGACGCCGACGGTGTATACGAGGAGCGCGAGTAGCGCGAGTGACATCTTGGGGGGCTTGGCAGCGGCGGCGGCCTCGCCAGGACTTGGACTGGGGAGGGGGATGTATGAGGAGGGCGGGGAGGAGCCGGGCGAGGGGGTGGGGCCCCGGCTACGACTCCGCGACACGCGCTTGATCGCGGCGCTGGCCTTTTGGAGCAGCGGTGGCGTCTCGCGCTTGAGGCTCACGACGTCCTCAAACCTGCTGTTCATCTCCGAGTCGTCCGCCGTCGAGTCCGCCGACGTATACGTCACCTCGAGGCCCAGCGCCCCGCCTACAGCCGGCGTCGCCACGTCCCGCGCGACATACAAGTTCTTCGCCTTGAGCAGGATCCGCCCCCGTAAGTCCCACGGGCTCGGCAGCGCGTCGATCGGCGGGCGCCCGTCCACCGGCGCGCGGACGAGCCTGTCGCCAAAGACGCTCGTCATGATGTCGGCGACCATGTCCTGCTGCGCGGGCGAGCAGTGGATCTCCGCCGAGATGATGAGTGGGTACGGCGAGGCGGCGAATGCGAATTGGTTGATCGCCTCGCAGACGGCGCGCACGGGGAGCTTGGAGGTGAGAGTGTTGCCGTGCGTGATGAGGGGTGTGGGGTTGCCCGGGTGGATGTCGACTGTGGGCGGGACGAGGCGTCAGTCAGGCGGAGAGTGATGGATGGAAGGATACGTACTTTCGACACAACGACACCCGGCCTGGAGTGCGCGCACGTAGCCCTCGATGGTGCTCTCACCGACGAGCTGGTGCCCCGTGAGGTAAGTGTTGTGTGATGACGAGATGTAGTACTCCGAGAGCGGGCGCGTCATGTCGTGCCCGACGCCATCGTAGCCTGCGTCAGCAGAAGCGCTGACAGCTTCGCCGACCATGGCTTCCTCTGGGATGACCTTTACCTGAAACGGATGGTGGGTTGTACCTTCCTGGGGTCGCTGGTGCGGTTCGGCGCAAGAAGGATTGTCTGGAGAGGAGAGGAAGGCGGCGAAGCATTCTAGGGACATGACTGCGGGGGGTGTGGAAGAACCGGAAGGCGTTGAGGGTGGACTGCCGGGATCGCTGTCATAGACGTAGACGTCGAACAGCGCTTGGAGCTCGCCCGTCCCAAGGGTACTCTGAAAGAGTGAGTGTTAACAAACAGAAGAGACGGTAGGGAAGTGTGCGTACCCGTTGAGTCTCTCGCATAAAAGTTTGGAAGACATCAAAATCAAAGCAGCCCCGCTTCTTAATGAGCTTTTTATAGAGTCTCTCTACGTCTGGCCGAGCCTTGAGCAGCTTGACGAACCGTCGAAAGTCGTCAAAGTCGAGGCAATCGTTTTTGTTCGAGTCTGACGCCTGAAAGGTCTTGTCAGAATTCTTATCGTCAACAAAGAGAGTGGAATATACCTCGAACATGCGACGCAGCTCATCTTCTGGGAGAGTAGCGTTCAGACGCTGGCAAAGCTTCTCTACGTCGTCAAAGGTGAAGCCACGGCCGTTCCAATAGCGTCGCTCCCATACGGCCTCTAGCATTTCTCCGTGGCTGAGTCCACTGAGAAGTTCTGTCTGCGCTGCGAATAGTCTGCGCAGGGCGGTGGTCCACATGTCCATGATGTCCTTGGTGGGGGCGAGCAGGTGCATAGTTTTGTATTTGCCGTCGACCATGTATGTGATGGTGAGCCACCGGTCTTCATACTCGTCACTTAGAAATTCAAAGGTCTCGCGAGAGTTTTTCGTGTCCACTCCGGTGCGTAGTCCTCTGACTGCGTCGATGGGAACTAGATGGGGGAGCGTCAGAACGAAAACGTACCAACGGCGGAATTGGAACGCACTGTGTTTCTTGACCTTTGACTCCCAAATGAGCTGGCCACGCTCTGGATCGAGACGGAACAGCAGTTTGCGTTGTTTCTTGAGGGATATCTTGGTCAGAAAGATTCCCTCCTGCACGATCCTGGGCACGGTGTCGTCCACGCTCGAGGTAGAGCTCCTCGGCGTCCCCTCGCCGCTCGTGGGTGACTTGGACCTCCCTATGCGCCCCAGACGCCGGCGAATGGACGCACCCAGCCTGCGGCGGGGAGAGAGTGGTGGGGAAGGCTGGCTCATGAGGTTGGCTGGAGAAACTGGGATGGGCCTGGCAGGATAAGGCGGGGCATTACGGTCGAGAGCTGGATAATTTATGGTGGGAGTGAGACGCGTGACATGCGTGACCATGACTCGCCCGCGCTGGTCCTGCGGTTCAGCTTTGCATTGACTCACAGCTCTGGGACACTAAAAGGAAAACTCACGACGTTATGGACTGAACTGGACCATCACCGCGGGCGACTGCCGCAATATTCATCCCTTCAGCGGCCTCCTTGGCTATGCTTTATCACCATCTGGCGCTTCATCCAGTGCGGGGAACTTCTGTGGGGAATCGTACTATTGGCCACGTCGCAGCACGTTCGTTGTCCGCGTCCAAGAGCTGTGTCCTTTTCAAGATACCTCCGCGTCCGTGTCAAGATCTGCGGGGCCGGCGTCTTCAAGTTATGACCTGGAAAGAGTCAGTTCCCGCCCATAGTCTGGAACACTGTCTGTCACGTACTGCGAAGAATACTGCGAGCTGGTCTGCGGAAGTGTAGGGTCTGCTGCGCCCTGCGAGTCCTTCAATGCCTTAGCAAGTGGGAAGTAAGAGCTTGACGGATAAGGACGAGATTTCTGCCACAGCCGCGTATCAGAGCAGCGGCCTCGAGGCAGCACTGCTTCACGGACAGCGCCCAAAGTCTTCCAAAGTCCGTCGTGGATTCGATTGTACACTGGCATATCAGAAATCGCGTCGCGACCGACCAGAATAGCACCAAACCACGACACGGCGGAAGCGAGGACAGGCTGCCAGCGGACGACTCGGATTCTCTATTGGCTCTGGAATTGCAACTGACTCAAAGGCATATACACCCCAACATGGATTCATCCAAGCAACGAACTTCAACACAATATCCTGTCTATTCTCGGCATAAGTTCGTTCCAGACGCATTTGTCCACAGCCTTCATCCGTCATTCCGAACGAGCGCTCTCTCTGCCGGACCCTCATTTCGGATCAGGCGTTCCGCGGCGTTTCGCTCGCATACCCGCCAGAATGCTCTGCGGTTGATGATTTCAAACCCACACGAGCTCACAAAGCTTGACCTGAAGCATAGACCGCGAATAGTCTCCACCGAGACGGGGTTTCTTCTACGCACGCATTTGTTCAGCATCGTTCTCCGACCACGCCCGGATACGAACCAAATCGCGGTGTGTGTTTCTGATCCCTTTCGACTCTCCAATTTTCGCCTAAAAATGTTCAGGTTGATGTCACGGTCGCCGAAAGATTAGAAGGTTGGTCTAACTCCTCGATGCAGCATTATCCAATCATATTGTTGTTTCGCTGTTCCTTCGAGGTTCAACAGACTGGCCACGAATTTTGAACATCTCGCATTTGTGTGGGCGAACTAAGACGCGACTGTCACAAAGCACTTGACATCCGTCACGACATGATACATCTTTGAACCTTTGCCTCTCACGTCCCTCTCGGTATCTCATGGGCCCGAAGCCGTAGACAGGGACTGCAGCTGACTACAGGGCGACACCACGACTGCATCCGTGGATCGTCGGCTTCCGTCTGCCTCGCAGGTGTGGACCGCACCACCACGTCCCTACGGGCATATTACTGCGCGACCACTTGCCATCCGTCATGAGACGCCCGCCGCAGTCGAGAGGCTCAGGTATCATAACACACTGCGCCTGACGGAACTCCCAAGCCGACACCACAGACTGCATCCGTGGATCAAATTCCTGTATTCAAGGCCTCGACTTCCCGTCTTCGGGTCACCTTAAATATAGAGTCTCACCCTATGGCAGTTCTTGGAACTCCCGTTCTTCCACAGCTCAGAAATGCGCGCTTTCCTTGCCCTTGTTACAGCCAGCTACGCTTCCGTCTGCCTCGCAGGTCCAGTCTTCGTCACCACGACGTCGGGCGTCCTGCAAGGCTCCCAGACGGATGGAGGTCAGTTCCATACTCCCCTCGCGTGTCTTTGGCGGAAAAAGAAACTCAGTACCTCCGCAGTTTCGTCGTTCAAAGGAGTAGTCAGTCGACTCAAGCAAGCTGGTACTCTGTGAGTGCTGACCGAAAATTATAGCGCTTCGCGGAACCTGCAACCGGGAACTTGCGTTGGGAGCCCCCGGTGCCATTCCTCTCGTCCGATCCTCAAAATGCAACGACACTAGGCCCATCGTGCCTGCAGCAAATTACTTCTGATTTTTCCCGATTCATATTCAACACCGGCGGGGGAAACTTCCCGCCTCCCCCGGAAAGCGAAGATTGTCACTTTCTGTGAGTTTCCCTTCCCTTTCCTCGACCATCTCTCATTCAACCGTATGCATTCCAAGAAATGTTTGGGCTCCCGCATCGAATGGGGGGAAACGGCTTCCGGTTCTGGTGTGGATTTACGGCGGGTGGGTAACCAAAGTCCCTGGCGTATCTGGTCTCGAGCATGACAATATATCCTCCATCAGCTCCCTCGCATTTGGGACTGCAAGTCTGCCAATCTACGACGGGACGGCGTTGGCGAAACAGGGAATCATTTTCGTCTCGTTCAACTATCGCACCAACGTCTTTGGCTTCCCTGGGAGTCCGGACCTCCCCCTCGCGGCGAACAACCTTGGGTTCCTCGATCAAGGTCCGACGACCGACGACAAATAATATTTTGGAAGGTTTCTCATGCGTTGGTCAACAGAGTTGGCATTTCGTTGGGTTCAGCAGAACGTCGCGAGGTTTGGCGGAGACCCGAAACAGGTGACTATCATGGTGAGTTCTCCCATAAGTATGTGTGCGAACGAAGTTGACTGAGACAACGCGCGCAGGGTCAATCAGCGGGAAGCCTATCGGTGGCGGAAGGAAAGGTTTTCTCCCAATCCAACCTGCAGCACACGCTGACCTTTAATTCGTTCCTCAGCTATATCCCGGCACTCTCCAGCAACGGCGCCCTTCCGCGCAGGCATCATGCTCTCAGGTGCCGCGGTCTCGACGTCGCCCACCCCATCCTTCGCGTCGTTCAACAACTTCTCGACCGCGGTCGGATGCACTCAGACGCCTGGCCCAGCCCGACTCGCGTGCCTCAAGCGCGTCCCAGCAGCGGCTATTCAGAACTTCACCAACGGCCCTACTAGCGGTGTATTCTCGCCTGTGGTCGACAGGTATGCTGCTGGTTGACTTTGTGATTCAATTCTGAACCAATTCGGAACTTGAAGCATCACTGTATTCTCGGGTCCCCTGCAGCGCATCCGGACTGGCCTGACCGCACGCGTGCCGTTCATAATCGGCAACACGCAAGACGACGGCTCCGTCTTCGCGCTCGGCCTCACCGACCTTCCCGCCTTCCTCCAGTCTGAAACTCAGGGCCTCATCACCGCGGCACAAGTCCGCCCGCTCTACCCTGGCCTGAACGACTCCCTCATCATCTCCGAGATTATCAAGGACAACGCGTTCCTCTGGTTAGTTTGAATCCCGCTATCTTAATCATATGCTGCCCCGAAATCCGATGCTAACCTGATGTTACTTAGCCCTGCGGCGCTGTGGACTGGAGCCGCTGTGGGTGCGAAAGTCTCGAATGTATTCCGGTATACCTACGGCATGTACTTCACTCTCCCGCGCGCATACAATCCTGACTACACTAACCCATCCAGGCCCCGTTTTCGCCGATCTACAGCTATTCCCCGGTGCCGGTGCATGGCACTCCTCCGAACGTGCGCTCGCTCTTTCTACTTGTGAACAGTTGAATAATTGAACTAACGGGTGTCGCGATGGCCAGTGCCGGAGATCTTCGGGACCTTCTTAAACCGCACCTCGGTCACCGCGCCCGAAGTGACTCTCTCCCATAGTCTCCCAGTGTCAGACTCTAAATAAATCCAAAAATCAAGACAGTCGAAATTTTTTAGTTTATTTAGAGTCTGATTCAATTGTTGAGTTCCGCACCGTAGCTCTCAAAACGTGATAAACGCGTGCCTCCGCGTGACCTTCCCACGCCGCCATCAGCTGTGATCCGTTTCGCGCTTTGTCTCCCTCTTCCATCCTCCACCACATCTGACGCGTTACGGCGGCTCAAGACGTGCCAGCTCCCACCCAGCAGCCTCTATGGAACCCAATTCCGTCGGAAACTCCCTCCCAGCCCTCTCAAATGCTCCCAAACTCCGTCCGTTTCCTCCCCCAACGGCATTGACTCCGCGGCCTCGACTGGCTCATTCGACCCTCCCACCACCGATATATGCGCCTCCAAACGTCCCGTCGACCTCTAGCTCCAACCTTACCCAATGGTCCACTTCCCGGCCTCTTCCTCGTCGCACTTCCTTCTCCGCCGGAGACATCCCTCCGCCTACATATTCTACGGCGCTTTCGGACCTCCGCCGTTCCCAGCATCCCTTGCACGTACTACCCCCAACCTGTTCGCCATCTAATCCGTTCCTGGTCACTCCGCCGGTCAACGCTCCCTCCTACGAGTCTTTCTGGGACAGCAGCAAGCCGAGGCCTTCGCTACCCGCTGCCCCGAAGAATTACGATGATTTTTGGTGCCCCAAACTCCCTTCCAACGCTCCTCGACCTACCTCCGCTTCCGAGAATTCGTTTTCTATTCCTCGAGAAGCGACAGCAGCCTCTACACCAGTCTTTGGATCTAGCTCGCGGTCGTTTGGGTCCGACTCCACCAATAGCCAATTTTCGTCGTTTGGTAACTTCACGTCCTCGGAAGACTTTACCATGGGATTTCACGCACCTACCCCCTTCTCTCCGAAGAAACGAAAGAAGGTGTCCGAGCCCGACTCGCCGTCGAAGAAGGAACACAGACGGCAAACAGCGCGCTACGAGAGCCTGCCGATAGATGAGAAATTGGACAAGATTTTCGATGTCCTGGATGATATGGGGTGGACGCTCGGTGATTTCATGCACCATGTTTTCGCCCACCGCGACGTCCATCGCTCGAAGCGCCACGCAAGCATCGTCCAGCGCTACTTGTCCGGACGCAGCCGCCGCGCCATCACAGATGTCCTCGACTCATGGCTCACCAGTCCCGACGATGCTGGCTACGACCAAGACGACTTGATGTACAACACCACCACACCTTACCCAGAAATTCGGCACGCACGTCCTTTGCTGCGCAGATAGTGAAGCGACGTCTGCTGACGGAGGTCAAGGCTGCGGTTCCGGGTACACTCCGTTGTCAAGGCTTGATGTGAGGTCACGGAAGAGAATCTGAACCTCGGGGCGATGGTTAGAGCGGCGGATTAAATGGAATTGACCGGGAATAAGGCCGAGGAGGTCAAGGATCCTGTTGTATGGACCGCCGTCGCGGACGCTAGCGCTGGTGAGGATCCAGGGATTATGCCTCTCGCTCATTCTCGCTCGGACGAAGCCCATCTGGAGGAAGTCTTTGCGGAAGCGCGGCCCCCACGCATTCAGCAAATGAACCTCGTCGAAGCCCGTCCCGCAGCATCTGTTGTAAAACACGTCGTCGCGAAGAGCACGCTCGAATCCGTCGGACTTGAGCTGTTCTGGCCCTGCTAGAATAACATTGACAGATTTGCGTGCGGTGACCCACAACTCTTCTTTTCCGAGGCGCAGAGCTTCCTCCCGTGTTTCGTTGTTAATCGCCACGGCAGAGAGTCCAACTGATCTCATCTTCTTGGCCTGCTCTTCATCAATCAGAGGAACTCTGACTCGGTGATTCCACGTACCATCTCGAGCTGGAGTGGTATGGTAGGGCAAACGACAACAAGACAGGGATCATTCGGAAATTTAGCAGTGGGACAGAGAGATGGATCCTTGAGGACAGCAAGAACAATGAGCATGTACATGGTGTAAAAACCAGTCTTCCCGCTGCCGGTGGGGGGTAATGGCGAATAAATGCACGCCGTCGAGGCTGCAGCAAACACCTTCGATCTGGTAGTCGTGAGGGTCGTATGGTAGCGCGCTTGCGTTCAAGATGCGACGGGCAAGTGTATGGCCGGCCGGGGTAGCCCACTTGAAGATAGGTGCCATGGGATGGCGGTGGTGGTCGCGTACAGAGAGTGGTAGGCAGAGCGCGCTTCGGTTACGTACGAGAATGATCCGCAGAAATAATCACGCGTTCACACGTGCTGCTCACGTTTTTGGAGCTACGGCTTCAAGTCCAACAATTGATTCAGACTATCTCTCCCACACAATGCAAGAGATCGTCGCGAACTTTGTCAAGGATCCAACGGTTCCGCCCGCGCTGAACTGGCCGAAGTACGTCCCGGGCTCCAACACGACGACGCTCGCGAAGATTGCGTACAACGGGAATGTCGACCCGGGTAATGTGGTGCAGGCGGTGGAGAGCGATTCTATTGTGCGTCCTGCGTCGTTTTTATTCCTTCACACCATCTGATTACTGGGTAGGACGGTCCGTGCGCGCTGTGGAATTCGTTTTTGGATGTGAGGGTTTGAGAGAACGGCGATTTTGAATGTTGAATTGACTTGTATATTTGGACCACAAGTATACTTGACAGTGTGCCAGTGGCTCGTCAGAGAATTTTTGCTCAGTCGCCTCGACCTGGGGCGTAAATGGTTGGTTGGTTTAGCAAGTTGATCGCAAGCAGTCCGGCAATCACCAAAACCAAACACGACCTCACGCGCCTTGCTTCTTACCACGATGTCGCGCCGCAAGCGCGCCTCGCCTATCTTTTATCGCCGCTTTCCAGCCCCTCCAGTGGCAACCTCCACGCTGGCTCTTGTTCGACATCGTTGCAGGTGCGACTTTCCAGCCCGGATTCAGAATGCCACCGACACGACCAGCCTCCAGTCTGGACTCTGACACGGGTCTCAACGGTTGTTTTTGACATTGGCCTCATCCGAATCCTCACGAACGTCACCTTTATCGCGCAGCTTCGCGCACGTCCAACTATTATTACGGGCGAAGTTAATGTCCAGTTCGTCCTTCGAATTTCGCCTCGCGATGTCGCGCAAAATCGCTCTCTCCCGACTCAATTGGTTCCCTCTGCCGAAGCTTGAACCCATTTTAATCGGACTGGAGGAACTTACTGCTGATTTCTCTCCCATTCGCCTCCAGGGTTGCATGTAGATCTCACCACGACCGCCGCCCTGTGCCTGCGCGCGCTCGATTTCGGTTAACATCCATCACGTCCCGCATTTCCGTCGTCCGGGGCCCCGGCCCTCACCCCACACTTAACGCCGCCGGATTAAGTCCCGCGGCGGAGCGGTGGATCAACGTCCACAATTGACGCCAGTGGAGCGTCGTTATCTGGCGCTTTCTCCCGCCTTACGACGACACAGCAGTAAGTATTCATTCCGATCTTTCTTTGCTTTCCATTCACCGCCCTACCGAAAGAGCGGGAAGACTCGAAAAAATAGATCAACGTAACCCAGTGTCCGGCTGTCCGAGTTTGTCGCATGTTTTGCGGTCGTGTGAGGTTTGGGCCTTGGCTTCAATGCTTGCGTCGCTTGGTCGCTTATGTTTTGCGTGTGGTTGACTCACTATGGGTCGCTTGTTCCGCTCCATATGCACTTCCAGGGAAAATGATGTTGTACCTTGCTTGCTGCTGCCGTACGCGTGCGAGAGCGAAAATTTGTGCAGACCATGTATACGGTGTGTGGGCAGCCAGGATGCGGCGGGCGGTACTGAACTTCCTCGCAGAACGACAGCTAGAAAGACACGAGAAAATGTTCGCGAAACCGAGGATTAGTTCCGTGATGCTCCATGTTGAAATTCTTTTTGAAATGTGATTAACCCCAGGATATAGAACCCGTACCGATCCCCCGACCCCATCAAGTGATGCGGGGGTGGGGGTTTCCAGGAGGTTCCCCAGTTCATTACGGTTCACTTACCCACCTTATCGCAAGCCGCTCGGTGTCTCGACCCCACTCCAATTGGTGCTCAGCGCGACTGTATTGCGCTGCGTTCACCAGTCTCGTTCACCCTAGACCTGGCTGGAAAAAAAAACTGTAAGCTGGGAGCACTTCCGATCTGCTGATGTGAATGTGTTTCAAATCTTCGCGATGGCTCGCTCCAGACGGGGTTGCCCCGCATAGTGAACTCATGACATCCCCATGACCAGATCCCATCACGCCAGTCGCGATGCGCCTCCCGGGGATCGGTTGGAATGCTGAAAAATCAAATCCCGAGATGCTTTTAATACGGGCTTTTTGGATCACCGCTTCTTTCATCTCCCGTTGTTTGAGCGTCCACCACCTCACAACATGAGCGACATCAAGAGCGACCCCGCTAATGAGAAGAGCGTTGCTCAATCCGAGATGCTCGAGCACTCCGAGAAGAAGGCGATCGCGATGAACCTCGTCGAGAATCCCCTCAAGGTACGTCGTCGTACCACTCCAGCCGCCATCGCCCCACTCATCTTGCTCCCAGAAACACGACAAGGCGAAAGTCCAGGCAGATGCCCGGGCGTTCTGTGTGGAGCGCGGTCTCGAGGAGTACTCTGACCTCTTCGCCATCGGCGCCCTCGTCGCCCGTGAGCCCAACCACTTCGAGGACATCGATGAGGTGTCCGACGAGTACAAGGGCCACCTTATCTACGAGCGGGAGAACAAGTGGGCTCTCTCTGGCTGGTTGTGGTACGCCTCCATCGTCTGTGCCGTCGGTGCTGCGTGAGTCCCTCTGCTTTCTATTCTTCGGCGTCTCTGACCAAGTCGTGCAGCGTCCAAGGATGGGATCAGACTGGCTCCAACGCCGCCAATCTCTCATTCCCCACCGAATTCGGTATCGCTGGCTCCACGGGCTCTGACCCCTGGAAAGTCGGTGCTATCAACTCTATCATCTTCCTAGCCGGCGGCGGCATTGGCTGCTGGTTCTCCGACCCGGTCAACCACCTCCTCGGTCGTCGCGGTGAAATCTTTATCAGCGGTCTTATCCTCCTGGTCACTCCTATCGGCACGGGACTCGCACAGTCATGGCAGGGCATGTTCGCCGCTCGGTTCGTCCTGGGTATCGGTTTGGGCATGAAGAACGCCACCGTCGCCGTCTACTCGTCCGAAATGGCACCCGCCCGTATCCGCGGCGCGCTCGTCATGTTCTGGCAGCTCTGGGTTACGTTCGGTATTTTCCTTGGCTATGCCGCTAACCTCGCGGTCAAGGTTCGTCCGCCCGTTGTTCTTCCCGCTCTTCTCGTTCTAACGATCGACCCAGGATACCGGCAAAATCGCATGGCGTCTCCAGATCGGTTCGGCTTTCATCCCCGCCCTTCCTCTCGTCCTCGGCATCTGGTTCTGCCCCGAGTCCCCCCGTTGGCTCATGAAGAAGAACAAATACGCCCAGGCCTTTGCGTCGTACTTGAAGATCCGCCAGCAGCCCATCATCGCTGCCCGCGACCTCTACTACTCGCACGTCCTCTACGAGGAGGAGCTCCTCATGGCCCGCGGCACCAACTACTTTGAGCGTCTCCGGGATCTCTTCACCGTCCCCCGTATTCGCCGGGCCACCTTGGCGTCTGGAATGGTCATGATTTCCCAGCAGATGTGTGGTATCAACAGTGCGTGTCTATTTTATTATTTATTTTTCGAATTTCCTTTTTGGGAAGTCGTATCTTTTTTTTGATCCCGGGTCTCTTCCCCCGCCTCTACTCGGCGCTCTGGCTTTCCACGTCGTCGTTCGTGTCAATACTGACTCGTCCCACAGTCATCAGCTTCTACTCGTCCACCATCTTCGTCGACGGCGGCTTCACCCCCACTCAGGCGCTCTATGCGTCCCTCGGATTCGGAGGTGAGCTCTCGTACCTTCCCTCTGCTCTCCCCAGCGTAACTGACGCATTACGTAAGCCCTCAATTTTGTGTTCGCGACCCCCGCGTTGTTCCTGATCGACTCCTTCGGTCGTCGGTCGTTGCTGCTCTTCGGATTCCCGATGATGTTCCTGTGGCTCCTCGCGGCGGGCCTCTGCTTCCTCATCTCCGACTCCCAGCCCCAGCTGCGTACTGGATTGGTCGCCTTCTTCGTCTACCTCTTCACCATCTTCTACTCGTTCACGGAGGGTCCCGTCTGCTTCCAGTACTCGGCCGAGGTTTTCCCCACCGTTCACCGCGAGCAGGGCATGGCGTGGGCCGTGTCGATCAACTTGTTCTTCGCCGGTGTACTCGGCCTCACTTTCCCCCCCATGGTGGCCGCCATGGGCCAGGTCGGCGCGTTCTGCTTCTACGCCGGTCTCAACCTCGTGGCGCTCCTCGGCATCTTCCTGCTCGTCCCCGAGACGAAGCTCTACACCCTCGAGGAGCTCGACCAAGTCTTCTCCGTCACTCATCGCACGTTTATCGGCCACCAGACCAAGCTCTGGATCCCGTATTTCATCAAGCGATACGTCTTCTTCAACAAGTCCGCCCAGGAGCCGCCCGCCATCATCGCGCGCGCCGACGAGATTGACCGGCTGGAGAGCAGCAGGGACGAGAAGAGCGACCTGTAGAGTCTTGGATTATTGCCGCTTAAAATTATGTCGACGTTCCTATGTAATGACATTCATGCTAATGTATATCGCCGCTCTTGGGCTTCCTATTGAAATTCTCTCCGCTGTATCTCTTGACTGACTTCCGTCCGGCGACTTTTAATTTTGGGCTGGGTCGTTCTTCATGGGTAGATGCTTTCTTCGTTCTCAGCTGAGTCTGTTTGTCGTCGACGCTCACCCAGCTGAGCACAAGACCTCAGCACGAGAAAAATTCTACCGCAATTCATTGTATTATTCTGCGTTTTTTTGTTTTGCTCGACGCTGACAGCAATACCCCAAGGCACAAGCGGCATTTCATCGACGCTGTCCACGAGCGATCTGAGCGGTGTCAATCCAGGCGGTTCGCATAAAACAGGTATTTTAGCGTACCGCGTTGCGCGATTCGGAACCCTTCGAAGCCCACTAAAAATCCCCGACTAACGCTGCAAGACCGGGTAACGATTGGAAGACAGGGTGTTGTCCAAGAAAATGATTGCAGATTCGCACTTGAGTCTTTCGAGTGGAAGTCAGCGGGATTGGTATGTCGACGAGCGGACGCACTGTTTCCTGTTCGGACGACGTTCGTCTCGTCTCGCGGTCGGCGGCAGGGACGCTCAAGAAGATGATTGTGCAACGCGAAAGTCTGCCTAGCGGTGACTGCGCGCAAAGATGAGCGTGATCAGTAGGACGGGGAGAGGGCGTACTGTTTCCTGATCGGACGATATTCCTCCCGCGTACACTTGTCTCGCGACCGGCCGCGAACCTCATCACTCGCGAGCTTTTTGAGACGTCCGAGAACGGCCTTGCGCGCCTTCGCCACTGCGGCCTGTAAGCGCTGCTTCTCGACGTCTTCTCGTTGAATCTGGGCACCTGTGCTCAGTCTGAATCCGCCGAGCGCGGCGGCCACGATCCATGGCGACAGCAATCTGTCAGCCCAATCGATGAAGATGTCCCAGCCTGAGTGCAGTCATTGGGAAGCAGCGAGAGGAGCTGGACTGGTGAAACGTACCGCGTTGGAGATACACCACAGCAACGAAGGCGTGAAACCCATCACCAGCCTGAGACGCATTCGCAAGCCTCGTGTCGTCACCCACGGGCCTTAAGATCCGCAAATACTCGTTCAAACGGAACATCAGCCCGAGGTGCACGCTGAAGGCGGGATGCATGCACTCGATGCCGATCTCGTCGAGCAGTTCCGCCTTGGCGGAGGGGAGCCGTTTGTAGGCGACGGTGCAGATAGCGGCCTTCCAGAGAATAAAGCCAAATGCGCGATAGCGCTCGTTGCCTACGACAGCGTTTCCGAAGTAGAGACGACAAAACTCGGTGGTGAGGGCGTCCGTCAGAACTTGCGCGTCGGTGGCGAGGAAAGGGGGTGGAAGCGGGGGATACGACGCCGGGAAATCGACGGTGCAAGCGGGAATGTCGGGCATGATGAGGCTGTCGGGTCGGCGCAGTCCCACATGCCCAGGGCCGAACGCGGCAAGGGCCGCCATGTTCACGCCGCTCGGGTGCGGCGCGGGGGCATCGACGCGGAAATGGTATACACAGGCCCGGTACCCTGTATTGAGACGGGTCGTCGTTGAGGCGCCTGTTCGAGGGTACGTGGCAACCCATGGGTCCAACAGAAGAACGAGCCAGCGAAGTGTCTCCTCAAAACCTGAAAATATTCGAAATTAGGTGGGATTTTAGATTTAATAATGAGCGTACCACAATCCAGCGCCAGCGCCGCAACGAAAGCCTCGAAGATATCGCACATGGTTTCGAGGCTCGGGTTTACTCCCCTTCTACGGTGGGGATTGTAAATGTGCAACTGTAAACCGTAAAGGAGTGAAAGATGAGCGAGTTGGGTGCCGCTCCGCAGGTCCAGGATTTCCTATGCCCGCCAAGGTTGATAAAACAGGGTTAAACAGTAAACAGACCATGCTCACAGGCGGTGGCATTACATTGTGATCCACGAACTGCGCGTGGATTGAGCGATATATTGCGACATCGACCAGGGCGTCACCGAGGTACTCCAGCCGCTGGTTGCGTCGAGGATCAAAGGCGAGGGAGACCAGATGGGAGCTATTCAATTTGGGCAGCGCAGGTGGGTATGAGGAGGGGAACTCGGGCTTTATCTCGAGCGCGGGCCAAGTTCCATTCAGTCGTTCACCCTTGTCCAGCTGGCGCAGAAGATCCGCGGGTTTGGCCGAGGTTTTATATGCGAAGATGTGTTCAGGACGAGGAAGTTCCCTTGAAGGGTGCCCAGGCATGGGTGGACAAGATGACTTGGTCGTGATCGTGTTGTTGACAAACCAAACAACGGATGATCCCTTGTTCTTAACCTCCATGTCCACCGGAAGGCAACTCTCTGACTCTTCTCACCATCTTCCACTGCTCTCTGTCTTCAGTTGCTCGATGGCTCAAGAGCGCACAGGTCGGCTTCAGGGGAAAACGAAATTTGTCAAACTTCGCGCGCACTCAAGATCAAGCACCCTGACACGGAAGCTCAACAGAATTCGATCTCTTTCCTGCCGGAGACTAGTACAGGTCCCTCTTACCAACTATCTCTGGCCGGCCCCCCCGATACTCCCAACAATTAGACCTCGTGCGTGACGCACGGCGAGCACTCTTTCGAAGAAACCTCCCACCAAATGAACCTTGCAATTGGTCGCAATTTCCTCGCGCTCAAGATACTCAAAGAACAAAAAATCAATTCCTCTCCAGAGTCCATTTTACAACACGCAAGTACAAATTACATTTCACCGCCTCTTTTTCAAGCTCTCCCCTTGAACTCTCCGAGCCTAGTAGAACACAACCTCCAGCCGCTGATTGTGGCTCGCAATGTCGGGGGTGCCGGTGCCGCCCGTGATGTAGGCCTTGTGCTGACCGACCGCCTTGTTGAGATAGTCGATAGCGGCGTGGTTAGGCCCGGCCATCCAGTTGCCCATGGTGGACGCAATGCACTCGACGCCATCCTGGCGCTTCTGTTTAGCCGCAGCGGGAGCCTTCTCGACGATGTCGGGTGTCGTGAACCCGCCCTCGACCTTGGTCCCGTCGGTCGACGCAATAGTCGCCGCTCCATCGCATCCCTGCTCGAGGCTGATGTCCCCGTGCGCAGCGTGGTCATTGTCGGCGCTGAGCTGGAACTCGGCCCACGTCGCCGGCTGCAGGGTCCCCCTCTGCACGCGACCCTTGAAGCTGGCGGGCAGCGACACAAAGTGCGTCTCGCCCGGCTTGAGCGAGACCGACGTCGAAGGTTTGTCGAAGTTCGCACCCGCCGTGCCGTTGCCGTTCCAGTAGTTGGGGAAGAAGAAGAACTTCGTCTCCTTGTGGCCTTTGTTGGTCAAGATGATGCCTGGTCCGTCAGCGTGCACCGGGGCAGCGACTGCCGCCCTGATGTGTGGAACGGCGACGGCCTGCATTCGGTGCGCGAGGTGTGGGGCGGCGTCGTCCGGGGAAGCGTCCCCGTCGTTGTACGTCAGGATCAGGTCCTTGTTGCCGTGCGCCGCGCTGCTCTGCCTGTTGTCGCCCGCGTCGCCTGCGCTGTTCCCCCACGCGCCGACGCCGATATAGACCTGACCTTCGGCGAAGGTGCGCACCCACTTCTCGAGGTCCTGGTTGCTCTTGGGGGCGTCGATGCGCTGGGGCACGCCGTGCGCGTCCAGATGCACCACACCCTTGAGCTTGTTCTTGAGGCCGGCATCAGCCTTAGCCCACGCCGCCCTCAGGCTCTGCATGAACGTCGGGTCGCCCTTGCGCGTGCTGGGGTCGCCGACCTGTTGGATGGTCATATTACCGCCTACATATCAGGTTAGTCTTTCTTGCACTCGAAGGGAACAGAGAAAACCAACCCGCTCCGACGATGACCGAAATATCGAAGGTGTCGTTCCCCTGCCACCCATCCTTGGTAATTTCGGCCTGCTCGCCTTCGTGCCCATCGTGCAGGGCGATGATTGCCCCGGATGTCTTGTCAGGCGCCGCAATGGTAGCGGTCTGACCGGCCTGGACGACGATGTTCTTGTTGTTGTTGTAACCGTGAACCTCGAACTCCTGCGGGTGGTTCGACTTGTTGTGGATGTGGATAGAGGGCATAGCGCGCAGTGTGTGGAGAGTAAGAAAGGAAGATGTTGCGAAGCCTTGTGGTGTGTTGTGTGAACTGTATACTTAAGAGCAGAGAAGGCGGCCCATCTTTATATATACGCTGGCGCGACTGGTGCGTGCAACGCGGCGCTGCTGAAGAGGTGCCGTAAACTGAGTGAATACGGCGTGAAAGATGATCCAGCGTTGTGCTCAGCTGGACGGCGATGAAAACGGAGGTTGTGAATATCGGAAACAACGGAGGGACAAGCGAGGGTATGCACTGGATTTCGGGACGGGAGAAGGCTAAAATTGAACCGGGCAAGAGTTGAATCCCGAGTTGGAAGTAAACAAATGAAAGAAGATCCATCTGAGAAGCGTCACGGAAAATATCCAACCAGTAATCGATAGCAGAATCTCCGCGGAAAGAACTGGTACTGAGAAAGCTCTTGGGACGCGGATAAAATTGAACTGAACTTCATCCCGCGCGGCGGCGCCACGAGATGGGCGGCGTAGCAGATTGCCGATGCGACGAACTTTAGGTGGGCGCCATCATGAGACACAGAAGAAACCATTGCCCAGTCTGTAATTCAGCAGTCGAGCCTCCGATGCGACCGCCTCGGAGTCGGAACTTGAACCAATTCAAATTTGAGACTGAACTCGGAGGAAGCATCATTGCTGACCAAGGTTGGAAATTTCATGCGTGTTTGAACGGGGATCTTACTTCTGCTCTGCATTTTCGCCCTCGGGCCGTCTCTCGTATATTCACCGTGATCTGGAGACTTTTTGGATGTTACGAGGCTTTCCGATGAGACTGACCGAGCCAAGGCTTGTCTACAGTCTTGTGGTTGAATAGAAATCAAAGGGAAGAGAACTTCAATGGCGTGCGTTGCCGTGTTCAAAAATTAGTCCCTCCATTCGCCGCTAGGCATGAGGCACGGAGCATTGAGTGCGGCCTCGGTGTGCATTTGACCAGGTTGAATTGAGCTGTACGGTACCGAGAAGCATCGAGTTTAACCAAAGCAGGAAATCTCCTCAGCCGCTAACCTGCCGTGCGGGGATCCGAACTTCCTGAACTCCCACAACGACCGGCAGAACGTCCCAGTGTTAAGTCAAGTTTGGTAGCCGATCTGCACCGCACAGGTGAGCTCCAACTTACAATGATGGCGAATCCCGCTTATATGCCATCCACCCTTCAACGTCCATGACAGAGCATTACCCGGGTCTTCAAGGGTCTTCCTTACGGTAGCGGAGGCACTGCGCTGGAAATTTCAGTGGTTAGTATTGCGCAGAAGAGGCAGGTCCACCGGCACGATATTTTGCACCCCAAGCTCGTTGGATGCACAGAATATCACAAACGACTTGCAAATGAACCGGTTTTTCAACATGGCCTTGAATCAACCACTGAACTCGCACAATGTCAAAAGTCTAACTTCGCCGTTTGGCCTAAGCGCTATTCCCGACCTGATCAAAATGGCTGCGACAGTTCGGACTCTTCTGACCGAACCTGTGTAGGCTCCGCCCATCACTTGTTTCTAAAATCATACCCTCTCCGTTCAATGCGGAGGTGAGGGCAGGCGACGCGGGTATAAGAGCGGTGAGAGTGAACAATAATATCTGAAGCCAACCACAAACCTGAGGTCTCTTCTCTTGCCACAGAAACTCCATCCAAAATATCATGAGGATCCCTCTTGCCGCCTTTGTCCCGCTTGCACTTGAACAGTTCTTCACTGGCACCACGCCCTCGGTGCAGCATGGACCAGGGAAGCGCGGTCTGGCCTGGCCCTACTACAACGGCAAACTCGATCCCGGACGGCTCAATGACCACCAGGGAACTGTCAACCTGATGTGCGTGTTGAAATTCTTTGTGTTTAAGTGTACTAACCCAACCCACACGCAGTTACGATTACGAGACCTACGCCCCTCCTTCCTCCAACGCAAACCACGGCCTTCATTTTATCGGAATGCAGCGCTGCCTCGATTGTGACTCGTCCCCCATCTCCCAACTCGCGGCTCGCCAACAGCAACTCAAATTTTCGACCATTTTTACGCTCAATGAGCCTGATCTGAACGGTATCAGCCCGGGTCAGGCAGCGGATTGGTATAAGCAGCATATCAACCACTTGGTTCGTTGATTTCGCCTGAAACTCCCATATCGATCCCCCCTCACCTGTACGCAGCCTATCAAGAAGGCGCTCCCCGCTGTAACGTCGTCGAACGAGGGTGGAAAAGGCCTGAATTGGGTGCAGCAGATGCTCAATGCCTGCGGTGGCAGCTGCTACTTTGACTATATCAACCTCGTAAAGCACAGCTACTTTCAACCACATGTCCCTGATCAATCTCTATCTTCTGTAGCATTGGTACGGCCAAAACTTTGAACAATTCAAGGCGCACATCAATGACGCCCACGCCCGCTTCCCGCACAACAAAATTGTGATCACCGAATTTGCGCTCCAGAACCCGCGCGGTGGTCAGGCTGACCAGTATGCACATCCCGTCGTCGCCGCTATATCGCCAGCTGAAGCTGATCCTGACTTTTCAGAATCAACTTTTTCAAGCAAGTGTTTGCCTTCCTCGATTCAGCGTCGTTCGTTGAGATGTATTTCCCCTTCGTCGCAACGTCGCCCAGTCTGTTCAGAACCCACGATCCCCAAGGCGCCAACTATGTTGGCACGGGTTCGACGTTGTATAACGACGATGGTTCGATTAGTGCGGTTGGCCAGCTGCTGCTCAGAGCGTAAATATGTGCAATACACGTAGCGTAGGCAGCTCGTTGCAAATCAAAAAGTTGAACTTGGGCGTCCTCAGTGGGATATCAGAAACAATCCGGAGATCGAAGACGGGGTTGCTTGACCAGGAGGTAGAGCCGGGTATAGACCGCGAGCTGACATTTTCATGAGGTTTAGCAGCGGACGGTGGCAGCTGAGGACCTGAGGTTGTGTTTTGACGTGAAGTAACTTGCTCAGACATGGGGGAAAGCCAGAGTCTAGCGAGAAGAGTCACGATAGAGCTGAAACAGTGCGATTGACGCGTCAAAACGCGTCTGATAGCATGCCTCGAACGCTTGAATGCCTGCTTATATAGATAGGGGCCTTACACGGCCATTGATGGCCGAGCTTCCTAACTAGCAAGGGAGTGCATGAACCATCCTATTCAGGACGGTTCAGCCACAGGGTGAGCGTCTCTGCAATCCAGTGACCCTCTTCGATTTCCGTCTGCCATTTTTCCCTTTTGCCCACCTTCCTAATTTGGGTGCTGGAGGTTTGATCGAGTCCTTGTTTGGCCAAGTCGTCCGCTCCAAACAGCCACCGTTCCCCAACGTCGACTGCGCAATGCCCAGTCCCTCGAGCTCGGAGGCTTCCTTCATTCTTGTTGGCGGCGAAGCTCAAGGGCACGATTCCACGACCCCCACTCCGAGCAGGAAATCTCAGCCCGAGAAACATTCCACTGTAAATTTCTTTTACTTTATCTCTGTATGGCGCCAACGAAGCCCCATAGGCCGGAGTACACCCTTCTACGCATCCAAAGTATACCCCTGGAAACGTGCCCACATATGCGCATGACTGGTCACACCAAGGCACGGGCGGCGAACTGCGGACCCACGGGCGGCATTTCATCGACGCCTACGGACGTGTCTGCAATCTGCGCGGTGTCAATCTCGGCGGGTCGTGTAAAACGTGAGTGTAGGGTCCCGCGCTGTGCGACTCGAAGCGAATTTGTACCGTCAGACATCCCTGACGAATCCTTCAAGACCAGTGAACGACGATAATGAAGCGTTTCCCGCTGGGGCGCAAAACGTTACCTTCGTTGGCCGACCGTTTCCGCTCGAAGAGGCGCCTGAACATCTTGCGCGCCTACGTCGATGGGGCTTGACGTTTGGTACCAGTCTGCTCTGCCTATCGTGACTTTACTAACGATTCTACAGTGCGCTTTTTGGTGACATGGGAGGCAATAGAACACGAAGGACTGTGCGTCCACATTCTCTCTCGCAATTCCTTCGTGTTCTAACATTGCTGCTGCTAGGGGTATCTATGATACGGAGTATCTCACATACATCCGCGAGCTGCTCTCGCTCTTCCCGCAATTCGGCATGACTGCCTTTGTCGCGCTACACCAGGACGTCTGGTCGCGCTATTCCGGTGGTTCCGGCGCGCCGGCTTGGACCCTCGAGGCCGTTGGTTTCGATCTCCACGGCCTCGAAGAGTCGGGCGCTGCCTGGCTACTCGGAGTCAAGGGCGGCGGCCACGTCGAGGCGGAGCGTGGTCTCTGGCCTTGCGGGTACCAAAAGCTTGCCGCTGCGACGATGGCGTGAGTCCCATCTCTTGCGGCTCTAGCCACTTCAATAACACGTACCCAGGACGTGCTTTTGGGCAGGCGACACCTTCGCACCCAAGCTCCTTGTCAAGGACCGCGCTGGGAACGATGTTCCTATACAGCAGTTTCTGCAGAACGCCTTCCTCGACATGTATGAGGTGCTCGCAAAGGCGGTTGGCGACCTAGACGCCGTCGTCGGTTTTGAGGTATACTACCCCCTCGTGATGACCCCTTCACCCGCTCATCGAATGTCGCAGATGATGAACGAACCACATAGAGGATACATAGACTTGAAATCACTACACGAATTCGACTATAATACCGACCTCCACTTATCTCACGTTCGTACGTACCCCGCGCCGCCGTCCCACGGAAGACACCCTGAAACAGTCCCATAGCCACGCCGTTTCAATCTTTCCAGCTTGGCGCTGGACACCCGACGACCGTGTCCATTTGGACGCGCTCCTTCCCGATGCCCACCCGCAAGACCTCCGAGGCCGTTCTCAATACGACTGGCCGCAAGGCCTGGCGTCCCGACGGGCCCACCCTCGGCGAATGTGTGTGGGCGATGCACGGCGTGTGGGGATGGGATCGGAATAAAGACGCCGCGGTGGTACTGCGTGAAAACTACTTCGTCAAGCATCCGCAGACGGGGGAGAAGGTACTTACCTACTTCATTGCTCATTCAGACGGTGCTCAATCATAATCCTCATAGATCGATTGGTACCCCGACTTCTACTACCCGTTCCTGCACAAGTGGGCTGCGCGGGTTCGGGGCGTGTCGCCCCCAGAGAAGATCATCTTCGTCGAGGCGATACCCAACGAGGTTCGCACGGGTCCCTTTATCCTCGCTTGCCACCCTGACGGGATGTCCTTGCTCGCAGTTCTGCCCGCCCTCTTGGACCCCTGAGCAAACTGTCCCCAATATGGTCTACGCGCCGCATTGGTGAGCTTTCCTTCTTCCCCGAGTGCACATTGTCATCCTCATCGCCCGCGGTGTACAGGTACGATTTGAACGCGCTCTTCATGAAGGCGTTTGGTGACTTTACCGTTAATGTACAAGGCCTCTCCCGGGTGGGTCTTCTCGTGCCTTCTTGGCCTGTGCCACCGATTAACCCCGGTCTGTTAATTCAGGGGATGTTCCCGCTCAAGGCGTTCTACTGGGGGCAGAAAGGCGCCCGGCAGAACTTTACGCTGCAGATCCGTAATATCGTCGAGGCAGGGTACCAGGCGCTCGGCGAGAAGCCAGTGCTCATTGGAGAATGCGGGGTCCCAATGGACATGAAGTGCGTTGTGCTGCATACTTGTCCGTCGCGTCGGGCGCTAACGTCGGGTTGTAGCAAAGGAGAAGCATTTCAGACGGATGACTTCACATGGCAAATGCGCATGATGGACGCGATGATCACTGGGCTCGAGCAGGCGCTCGTGGGCTTCACGTACGTCCACCAGCATATCTCCCCTTTTGACCCTGCTCACCGAGCCACAGGCTGTGGAACTACAACCCCTTCAACGACGATGCGCGGGGCGACTCATGGAACGGCGAGAACTTCTCGTGGTTCAGCAAGCGGCGCGCGCTCCCCGCGTCTCTGCTGTACTTCGAGCAGGATGCACCCTCGCTCGATCAGGGCGCGCGGATCCTGCCCGCCATCGTGCGGCCGTATGCCGCCAAGACCGCGGGCATCCCGCTGCGCTTCGATTACGAGATGACGACGGGTGCCTTTGTGTTCGAGTGGGCTGTCGCCGCATCGGAGGCGGACGACAACGCGGTGGCCTCCACCAAGGCGGCCACCCCGCCACTTGCGAGCCACGCCGCTCTCACTGCTTTGGAGACCGAGCTCTTCGTCCCCTCGCGCCTCACCAAGGGCCGCAAGCTAGTCGTGCGCGGGTTGCGCCCTGAGGACCGCTTCGTCCACGACGAGCGCCGGCAGACGCTGTTCGTCGTCCCCGCCGACAACTCCCCGGGCACGCGGCATCACATCCAGGTCGAGCTCAGCCCGCCGCTCGATTACACGTTTGAGCTGAATGACTTCTTGGGGGACTTTGGGCCGCGGATTCTTTCGCTTTTGGTCATGCTCATTGGGATTATTGTCTACTATTTCCTCCCGAATTGAGGGGTATCTTAGATGCGCTACTCGTACTCGTACTCTTTGACGATCGCTACTTGCCTCTTTAGTAGCTTAAGAATGCGTATACATAGCTGCTTCTCGCTGAGGTGTAATGTTTGGCTACATACAACAGCTGGAAGAGCGGAGGACATTGTGTGAGGGGACTGCAACCCGCCAGCGAGAACATTCCACATTTTATTGTATTGTACTGGGAATTTGGGAACCAAGCAGATCCCGAAATGCAGAGGTTGTAGAACTCTGGGGACTGTCGCGCATAAAAAGACCGACCAGAACTGCCTTCAATCTAGCTCATACACGAGTTAGAACTCATCGTCTGAGGAATCTGAGGAGTCTGAGGAGGACTCGTCCGAATCCGATCCCGACTGAATGCCCCACTCGAAATCGACCTCTGCATCTTCAATGTCCTGCATGTCCAACTCGGTGTCCGAATCGTCGCCGTCGAACATATCCCGTTCGCGGATCCGGGAGCGGAATATCTCAGGAGCATTTTCGTCCGGACGTCCATCACCATCCGTAATGCGTATTCTCCACGGGTGGCAGTCTGACCGTGAGAGTAGCTGCTGCAAGGCTTCGACGGGGGCAGGGCGAAGGAGCGCTTCTGAGACTTCAAATTGCTGAAGAGCCGGAAGGGTCAGGTCTTCGCAGAATCCAGCAAGGTCCGACGGATCCGGGCTGTCGTCCGCGCCGTGGTAAGTCCTGAGAAGTAGGATCTCCAGACTACGATGGGTGGCCGGGGGGCTAGAAGGCATTGAACATGGGAATCGGTTGACGAGAGCTTTCGACAAACCTGGTCGGTATATTCAGATTATGGGCGTAGGTGATCGATAATCGACAGATGATGAGGTTTGGCGCGAGGTTCAAGACGGATAGGGCATCGGTGCGGCCGATTTCATCCACGGCAAGGACCGTTAATTGGGAAAATTGTAAAATGGGGGTCCAACGGTCGTCCCACTCCCTGAGAGCGACTTTGCGCAATAGGGGGGCAACCAACGAGCAGGGCGCAATGGTATCGTCGAGAGAAAGACGATTCGACCTATGCGCCGTCAGACTGCGAAGGACCGGTAAAGGCCCCTGCCGGTGGATATTGCATAGGGATTCAGTCCGCAAATGTAGATGTTCGATCCGCCTGGAGTGGCGTGCCATTAGTTCTATCGATTTGCTGTGCCTTACTACGCCGCCAGGGTAGAAGTTGAAGCGAAAGCGTATAGAGAGGGCCCGAGAGCCGGATCGCGTCAGGAACAATTCCGTGAGCTGAAGTTGATGCTCGGCTCGGTTATCCCTGACGATTAGTTCGAGTCCGCGCCAGAGCTCGCCGGTCGAGCAAGCCATTGTCCGCCATGTTTGGCAAATCTGAGTGAGGGTGAAGGGCGACAGGTTCCCTTCGAGGGGCGGCCGCTTGGGATAAGGAGGGAGGAAGTAGACGAATATTTGGGCAATGACTTCGGGGGGGACAGACAGCACAGGGTAGGTGTATGCGTCGAGTTGCGCCTGTGTGAGATCGAGTTCAGCTTCTAGGGCGAGTAATTGAGCCTTCAACTCGACG
Organism: Mycena filopes; assembly: GCA_029281495.1. NCBI lineage: Eukaryota > Fungi > Basidiomycota > Agaricomycetes > Agaricales > Mycenaceae > Mycena > Mycena filopes. Next base: position 270,436 of record JARIHR010000063.1, on the reverse strand, counting down.
ACGCGAGCGCGGTTGGCTGCGAGAGATGCCCTCTTGCTAGCTGTCGGTTTTTCGTGCCGCCCAAAGAGTCTGGCGTCGTGTGAGGGCCTGGCCGAGTTGTAAGGACCGCCGAGTTCTTTATGGTTCACGTACGAAGTTTCCATATGTACCTCACGGAGGTTTGGGGGAAATGGTTGATGCCACCGAAGTGACTTTGAAACTCCGACCGTGCCAAAGAAGGCAATGCGATTTCCCTTTTTGGACGGACACCCCGATCCGCCTTGAACAAGCCATATAGGCGTCAGGGGGTCCCCAGGAACAACGGCGCCGAGTTTACGAGGCGATATTAGTGGAGGGCAAGCCGCGTAGGTATTCGCGGGAAATACGAATAGCTAGAGTTTCCGTCCCGATTTACTTTTCGCGAATGGAAGAAGGCGAACGGGATGGGAAGCGTCGTCATTTGCAGGGAAGATACATGTATAATGCGGAAAATTATGCGAGGTCGAGATACGAGGTCGTTTTGCAAGACCCAATTACTCGGATTTCCTCCCCGCACTTCGTTCTACATGACGACAGAAGGGTGTCCTACAGGCACGAGGAGGTTAGATACGTAGTAATACGTTGACGAAAACTAGGCGACCGTTACAAAGGTGGCCCACCAGGGTCAAATTCTACTCATTCCCAGCCATCAGACCGGCCATGATAGGGCTCGTTTGCGTTGACTGCGACATATAAGCGACATCTGTCAGAGAAGAAGTTCGCGCACATTGTGTTTCGGTAATAGTGAGCATCCCGCGCGCTTCTAGCGCAGGTAACACGGCTCGCAGCGTCGCCGACCAGGCAGAGAAGTTGTCCGAATATACATCTAGCTTGAATTCCACCATCTTCAAGGAACGGAGGTGGGCGACAGGCGAATCGAGGATTTGGGTTACACCCTCTGTCGTCTCTACGTGTCCTTCAAGAATGATAATCTCCACGCTGGCGTCGCGCGGACACAGTGTGAAGAAGGTACGCAACGACTCGAGTATTTCCGCGGTATTGAAGCGAATGGAGCGCAGATTCGCGGTGAAGGTCGACGGAGTCACTTAAATTTGAGAAAGAGGTGTTAGATGGGTGTTCAATTTGGGAAGAGGAACGGACATGGTTGCATAATCCAAAGTCCCAGATGCTCTGCTCCACTGGCAGTCGAGATGATGGTGTCCCTCGCCTCTGTTTCGTCCGTTGTCAAGGTTAGAGACTTGAGGTGGGCGAGGTCGATCTGGGGTGAAATAAGGCATGGAAGGAACGGTCCGTAAACGTCGAAAATGAGGAGGGTGGTGAGCCGGGGGCGCCAACGCCGGGAAGCTGGCCAAGCGGCAGGTTGGGCCACCCGGATGGCATAAAAGAGGCGTGATATCGACAGCTCCTTCAGAGCTGAGGCCTGGCTAAAGAGGGCGAGCAGCTGGTATGGCGAGCTGACGACGAGACCCCGGAGATGGACGGCTTCGAGTCGTGGAGAGGAGAATACATTGGTGAGGGCCGATCTCAATTGTCGTGGCAATATATTCCACCTCATGGTGAACTCTCCCCACGAATTCCAGTCGGCTGGACCATTCTCCACGATGGAGATCCGTTTCAAATTGAGGAGAGGGAGAACCAGAGCCAGGGTTCGTCCGGTCATAATCCATGTCACCTGGCGGTCATGCAGGTACAGGCCATGCGCGTCGCATTCAAAGGACGTTTCGGATCCCACCAACACGAGCGATAGGTCGGTCACAAGAGGCGCGATGTGCGGGGATGAAACGAGGAGCTTGTAAAGCTTTTGACATGGAGTTGGGGACGCCGAATTGCGATCTCGAGGCGGGTTGATTTCCACTCTGTGGAATATGTGGATCTGAGCCGACCCCACAAAGGCGCGGGCGGTGAGAGCGCAGGATTTGAGACTGGGGATGTCGTCGTGGAGGTTATCGACGATGATATCGATGAGCTCTCGAGGTACCGGCATGCTCGGGTCTACGCTGCCTCGAAATCCCGCGCTGGCTTGAGACTTTGAGCCGCCGGATCATCGGTTTTGAAACCCCGCTGGATGCTCCGACTCGGCATCCAACCGGAGAAATAAAAAGTGAACAGACAAAACGGTTGAACCTTGTCGAAACCGGCGATGGTACATATGCATGGGCTCTTCTTTCCCTTTGACATAGATCCTTTATGACACGAGGACAGGTTAGAACTCTTTCGGAGCTCGCGTACATTCGAGGCGGTTGGGCAAGAGGCAAGTGACAACAAGCGGCGCCCCGGGCAGGTTCGGACTCGATTCCAACCCAAGGGGATATAATGCCCGCTTTGGTTGGGCTTTGGAAGACCGCGACATCTGTCTGCCCTTCAACTTTGAGGAGGTTGTTATGAACCATGAACGCGCCCAGCCTATACTCCCCGGCCAGCGCAAATAAAGTCGAACTCACCAGTGGTGGCAAAAAATTGAACACAGTTCGAAGTTCTGACACATGAAGCATATTCATTGCAATTTGCACGTCAGCGTCAATAAATCAGCGAGGTTTGAAGGTTGCCCCCGAAGCCTCCAAGGTAAAAGAAGAAAGCGTAATCAATATTATACAGTTTGAACGTTACCACACGTTAGTCGACCCACTCAGTCCGGAATGGTTGAACGAGACTTGGTAAAGCTCGACGTGCTTGTTGCTGGAGTATGTGCGGCGACGCCGGAGGAGAGCGTCCGTAGTAGCCTGCGCGACGGCGGCGGGTGCTGGGGTGCGCAGAGCGGGCCAAGTCAAGTATGATTCAGGGCTAATATCCACATCCCAATCGACAGCGATATACACACAGTTTTGTTTTCAACTTGCCGAGGTGCCGAAGGGTCGGAGCTCAAACTGGGCACAGCCACTATCGGGCTCTTTCTTCCAGACCATCACGACGAATCGTAAGACTCAAGACAAACACATTTTCCATAGCTCATGAGCAACAGGGAAGTCCCAGAATGACCCACACACATCCACCGCAGACTGCACCAGAGAGGGCCGCTGATCGGGAGCGTCTTGTCGACATTGCCGCTCGACTGCAAGATTTGGAGCGCTCCCTTCGAACCCTCAGCGCGGAGAAGAATCTGCTAGAGACGGAACGAGATCTGCTACAAGACCGACTCGATGCCTACACCTATCCGGTTCTCACTCTACCACCAGAGGTCGTGTCCGAAATCTTTCTGCACTTTCTGCCCGTGTACCCGAAACGCGCACCGGACACCGTGACAGGGCTGTATTCTCCAGTGGTCCTAACCCAGATTTGTCGCCTGTGGCGCGAAATTGCCCTCTCGACGCCAAGACTTTGGCGCACGTTCAAGATTATCCTGAACACGAACGATTCAAAAGAAACCGACCTCGCCAACCAGATCCGCGTCGAGGAATGGCTCCGCCGATCGGGTTCCTGCGCGGTTTCTGTCGAACTGGTGTACTTGCGCCGCGAACCGCCACTTATTTTCCAGACGATCATGGCGCACAGGCACCGTTGGCAGCATTTGAAGCTCTTTACGGACATGTTCAATCTCCCAGCTATCATCGTAGTCTCGCGGCCACGACGTGGCTTTTCCGCCCTCAGACTGTGATGCATTGGCCGACCACCTTTCGTGACGCACCGCTGTTACAGCGGGTGGCACTGGACCGATACGATGACCTCTTCCGCGACATGCTCCCTTGGTCCCAGCTGACGGTCCTCATAATACACGACATTGAAGGAAAGCAATGCCTGGCAATTTTAGCCCTTGCCCCCCGTCTTGTTTATTGCGACCTCACCATTGGATCCGTTGGGGAGGGTGATGCACCGAGGTACGCCAAATGGTTGACCTGCAAAAGTACATTTCTGATGTGCTCCGGATTCCTCAAGCTGCATATTATTACTCGATCAATTGAAGACCCTGAAACTGCGGTCGTTGGGTGATACTAATACCTGGTATTCCGAGATGCCCAATGCCCTCGTCATTCAAGTTCCAGCGCTTCGAAGGCTGTATATCTCCGAGCCATTTCTCGCCCCGAATCCTATCGAGGCCCTTCGAGCACTTCTCCTGCGCTGGAATTGCAACCCTCAGGAAATCTGCATCGCATTTCCCCAGCACAACATTGACATGTATTCCGAGGCACTACCCTCCATCTTGATCAGTTCCTCCCGACGTAAACCCAGCAGATCTGGCTCTTTCGATCCCGGCTCAGTCTGGGTCGCGCTAGAAGCTGCGACTATTCACGAGGATGACTGGGAAAGCGATAGCGAAGATACCTCGGATCGTAAAGGCGCCTCGGATCGGTGAAGAGGAAAACAGCAGCGACGGTGATTCGGAATAGTGGGTCGTTTTCCATCTGTTTTCCCCATTCTCACCACTAATACTCAACGCCCCCAAGGTTCATTCTACGCAATCCGAAGACTGCCTCAATCCAGGCTGACCTGCAGAAGAAAACATCGATTTACCGTCTTACCTTGTTGCCCTACCTGACTCACGCCTTATTGTCCTCATCTACAGTCACAAATCTAAATAATGCTCATCTCATAATGAACTCCAGGGAATGTCGTCTGGCACGCGCCGAGGTATAACTCATGCTATCTGCATACTCCAAGTATCGATGGATCGAGGCCGACTTTCTCCGATTTCTAAACAACATTCTGTCGACCTTGAAGCTTTTGTGGCTGTAGCTCAATCAGCAAAATATCGTTCTATGCCCGAGTTCCCGCAACGCCACTCATCAGTATTCGCCATTCTAACATTTCTCACCAACAGGTAAAAGCATTGTCGACGGAGTTAATATATTTCCCGAACCACACCTCCGCTCTATCCTTCACCGACGCGCTCAACTCCCAACTCTCCCTCGAGGGAAGATCTGCCCGGACGCAGGGCGGCGGCAGCGGGTGCCCGTGGAGGGGCAGACAGCGCTGGTTGTGGTACGAAGACAAGAGGTGGTTCAAACTCCGACGCTGACTGTTTTGAATGACAGATGACCCGTGTTTACCGCGACTCAACGCGAATCATCGCCAGCAAGTTGACAACGTACAGTATTTAAATGGGAGCCCAACCGCCACTACAGAATCCACCAGATTCCCATGCTCTTTCTCACCCTTCTCTTGGCCCAGCTGGCCTGCGCAAACGCGTCCCCGCAAGTCAAACTGGGAGAAACAACTCTTGTTGGACGCGATATACCTTCGCTAGGGCAAGAATTCTTTGGAGGTTCGTAATCTCGCACCTCAGCGCTTCCTGCTTACAGATTTGTTCCAGGTATTCCGTATGCGGAGCCACCCCTCGGACCCCTGCGCCTGATGCCTCCCGTGCTCAAGACATGCCCTGGAGGTCGCACGCTGAATGCCACAGATTATGGACTCGCGTGTTTTCAAACCGCCAACGTATGTATGATTCTTGAACCTCTCCCCTTTCGAATGTTCGCTGATTCTCTCGTTACTATTTCCAGGGGGTTACAGCGGACCAGGTATCGGAAGATTGTTTGACGATAAACGTCCTCCGTCCCGCCGGAACCACCGCGAACGCAAGCCTCCCCGTGGTGAGATCGTCCGCGAAACTCGTCCTGTGTGTAATTAACGCGCCGCCTCGCAGTTGTTCTGGACGTGATTGCGCCGCACCTCTCCCTGTTTGCCTGTGTTCACAATGATTACCAGGTACGGCGGGGGATTCGTCGGCGGCCTCTCCAGTCAATTCAACGCAAGCGCCATCGTCGCGCAAAGCGTCGCCCGGGTACGCGATCGGTTGGATTCCTCCAAAGCTCGATCGATGCTGATTTTCGGTAGGGGACACCTCTCATCTACGTCAATTTCAACTACCGTCTGGGTCCACTGGGTTTTCCGACCGGTACGGAGGCCGGCGCCAAAACCGCGCTGAACCTGGGGCTCAAGGATCAAGTGGCCGCTCTGGAGTGGGTTCGTGGTAGTCTCTTTTAAACAGACTCAACAACAAATGAATCATGAATAGGTTCGCGCTAATATCGGGGCGTTCGGTGGGGACGAGACCAAGGTATTCATTCCCCTTCCCCGTGTTGCGAGTCGTACATGCTTACTTGACGCGAACAGGTCACCATGTTCGGGGAGAGCGCTGGGGCTATAATGACGTCCATCCTCCTCCTGAACTCGTCGCTGACATTAGCGAGAGCAGCAGTACGACATATATTCTCTGAACTTACTACCACTTCGAAGTGACATTAGTTTTGTTCTGCAGATCCTCGAATCGGGGTCACCGGCCACCAAGGCATTATTCACCCCAGATCACGGCGAGCTCGACTGGCAAGCCTTCGTTGCCGCCGTCCCCTCCTGCGCCTCAACCGCGAGATCCGACTCGACCTTCGACTGCCTCCGCGCTGCGACTACGGAGGAGATATATCAAGGTCTTGCCGTGGCTACCACCCCTCCGACTACAGGCCTGGATGCGCCTAACCAGCCGCTGCCGTGGGGACCCGTCCTCGATGGGGTGGGTGGGATCATCCCGGATTTGCCATCCGTTTTGTTGAAAGAGGGCAATTTTGCGAGGCTGCCGTTCATTGCGGGGACGAATAAAGGTGTGTACGCCGCTCCGTCCGATATCTCAACTGTGGCTCACCGACATCCGCATCCAGATGAAGGCGAGATTTGAAACACACACATCCGAGGTATATGCCCTGTTTTCTGATGTCTAACGCAGGAACCGTGTTCACCCCACCCGGGATCAATTCTACCGAACAGCTCGTCGGGGGGATCGTCAAGCTGTTCTCACCCACAGCGTCGCCCACCGCGGAGTTCCAGAACGCCGTACAGACTCTGCTGCAGTTGTATCCCGATGTCCCCGCTCTCGGTTCGTCAAGCCCATCTCCTTCCAATCTGAGCTTGACTGGAGTCAACCTTGCGGTTCACCAGGCTCACCGTTCGACACTGGGAACGAGACGTTCGGACTGAACAGCCAGTATAAACGCGCCGCGGCACTGAGTACGCTTTGTTCCTTCCCTCATTTCCTTTTCCTTTCCCGCCCTCCATAGGCTGACCCTCGAGTAGTTGGCGACATCGACTTCGTCGCGCAGCGCCGTGCGTGGATGGCCACCGCTGCAGCCGCAGGCGTCCCGACCTTCGGGTACCTGTTCGCGCAACCGCAGCCCCTGCTGCCAGCGGATTTTGGTGGTTCGTCGATTTACTTCCTCCTGCCTTGTCTTGACAGATATGATACTACTATAGTGCCCCACACATGTGACCTGCTCTACGTCTATGGCGTCCCCAACGACGGGACCGCGTCCTCCGCGCTGCTGAGTCGCCTCATGATAGACTATTGGGTGTCCTTCGCGACGAGCGTGACGCCGAACGACGGCAGGGGCCTCGCGAGGCCGGAGTGGGGGCAGTTCACGTCGGGGAACAAGGTTCGTGCCCGCAATGTCTTCAGGGGGATACATAACCTAAGGAGGAGGGTTTGCAGATGTTGATCCAGTTAAACGGAGACAATGTTACTATGATACCGGATGACTTCCACGCAGGTGTGTATTGAGGTCGTTTGAATGGTAGACACACTTGCTAACGATGAATCGGTTGGCAGAACAGATCGAATTCATTAATTCGGAGGCTGCTACTTGGCGTCATTGAGCAAACCTACATACCTATCCCATCCGATCGTTGAATAGAAGTCCTCGTCTCGTTGTAGTTAGTTCAACTGAAAGTTGAACCATGGTTGAATTTACGTACTTTTTCAACCGTGCGAACAATCTGCCACATCAAAGAAAACGTCAAGTCATCAACTTGAATGTCACGGTGTCACTGCGGCACAGTCGCGCAGTCTTCGTCCTTCCCCTCATGCTCTTCCTCCTGCAAGTCGCCATAACGGCGAGCGCATTCACGCGCGTTTGCTTGGCCCAGCAGCAGCCGTTTAAACTCTCCACAACCGATGTCTTGAACGCTGAAGTGGACGCAGCGGTCAACTCAATTTTGAAGGATTTCAACTCACCTGGCGGGGTCGGGGTCGCTGTTGTGCATCGGAAGAGCTCCAAGGACGAGTGGGTGGTCGAAACGAAGGGCTACGGCGTTGCGAAGGTCGATGGGACAAGGGTGACGAGCGATACGCTGTTTGGCATTGGGTCCAATTCCAAGGCGAGTTTTTCGTCCTTCGGTTCGAGTCTGCTCATCATCGTCTGAATGTCCAGCTGTTCGATATCCTGGCGACGGGACTGCTGATTTCCAATGAGAGTGTCTCGCCGCGCATCTCCTGGGACACGAAGATCGCGGCGTTCGTCCCGGAGTGGGGGCTAATGGATCCCATCGCCTCGGCGGAGAGCACCATATTGGACGTTATGAGCCACCGCACCGGCCTGCCTCGACACGACTTCATCCTCCAGCATGGCACTGTCACAGATACGGTATGTCTGCGCGCGTTGATCAACCTTCTCCCGCCGCTGAAGAAAAGTTACTAGATCGCGCGGCTACGATACCTCAAACCCTCTGTCGGCTTCCGGGAACAGTGGCAATACAACAACCACATGTACTCGCTCCTTTCCTCCTTCCCCCTACTGCTCACCGGAATCCCGTTCGAAACGTATGTGGACCGGTTCATTCTCAAGCCGCTCGGCATGGGGGCTACGACGTACTACTCGAAAACGGCTGAGGAAAGCGGCCATCTTGCGGATGGTTTTGGACGAGACGGTGTTAACGAGACCGAGGATATCTTTGGCCAGGGTCGGGCACGGGCGTATCCCTACTGGGCACCGAATGACGGCAATCCTGGACATCGTGCGTATGATTCAGTTCTTCGTTTGCTTGGATTGACTGGGTTCTACTACCAAGTGATATCTGGCGCGGGCGGTTTGATCTCCAACGCGAAGGATATGGTCCGTTGCGCCTGCCCATACCTTTTATCTGCCACTAACATACGCTGCCAGGCTACGTGGCTGCAGACTCTGCTGGGAGAAGGGCGACACCCGGTTAGTGGGGAAACCATCATTCCAGAGCAGGTCATTAGGCGGGTTTCGTCTGGGATTACTGTCGCCGCTGCCGTCGCGTAAATCCCTCCTCGTTCTATCTCCTGTCAACGACCTGACCATCTCCACATTGGTAGGCCGTTCCCGGAAGGGTCTCCCGTGGTTTATGGCGGAGGGCAGTCTCGCGGGACCTACCGCGGGTTCGGTGAGTGTCTCATTGAAACTTGCCTGAGTTTTGTTCACGTCAGTTCGATGTTGTTAGAATATATCGAGGCGAGTACTTTCCGAGTCTTCAATCCCCTTCGTTAATAGAATTTCCTTAGCATGGCGGCTCTGTCACAGGTACGGTTACTTATTGCAGCATCCGTGGCAAACACTTACTGACCGCCGTTCTACTCAGGGTTTAAATCCCAAATCACCCGGATTCCCACTGAAAACTTCGGCGTCGCGGTCCTCTCAAACGACGAGAACTTCGGCACTGAGATCGTCGAGGCCATCAAGTTTCGTATCATCGACAAATTTTTGAAACTCGAAGCGATCGACTGGTCTGAACGGTACAGAAGCCTTGCACCAGAATTAATTCCGACTTTGAAATCTGTCGTTCTACAGATTCAAATCGCGCATCATCGGAGGGGTCAACGCTCGTCCTGCACCGACACCGCGCCCTGAAAATCCAAAATTACCTTCGCTATCGTTCCACCGTCTAGCCGGCAGATACCACGACCCTGGATACGGAAACCTTGACTTGTGTCTCGTTTCTCCGGGAGGTGCAACGAAATCGAGATCGGGACGGTCAAAGTACTGTCACCAACTGGCTCACGATTTTCGGCAGCTCCCTCTCGACCCTCGTCTGCCCACGTTGCTGGCGCGGTGGTCGGGGTTCGGCGTGTCGCACGTAGCCTTGGCCCACTTTGAGCACAATGTTTTCAATGTCACGGGGATGAATAGCATCGTGAGTCCCCTCGTTAGCTTACCCCGAGTCATGCATGCTCACATCTATCCGTACAGCCCACTGGGAATGATTCGGACTCGGAACCATGGGTGCAAGCTCAAACACATCCTGAATTCGCCGGCGAGTTTTCGGTCGTCGAAGGAAAATTGGGGGTTGGGCTCCGAGGCTTCTGGGGCCCCGGTGAAGATGTTGAGAGTCCTAAAGGCGCTTCGGTGAATGAGAGAGCGGAGGTTTGGTTCGAGAAACAATGAGGCTCGCCTGGATGTAAATACATGTAAAATGTTCTTTGTCTGTTCTTTCCCGGTCCTTCGACCTTGGTAAGGGCTGCGAGAAGCACTTTCAATCGGAAATCACAGAATGGCAGATACTGAGGAGCTTCGTTGCGGGAACTTGGCCATTGCCGATTGAGTCACAGAAGAGCCACAGCCATCCGGCAGAAAGAAGTTGAACACGTTGGTCAGAAATTGGAGAGCGGCGGCTCTGGTCAACTTGAAAGATGCCTTCCCAAGCATCCATGATTCGGAGGTTGCATATACTGATAGGAGTCAGGCGCGTGGCAGACCATATTCTCTGGAGGAGTTCATTGGTAGTGGAAGAGCATTATTCAAATTTGCGACTGCAGGTTGCGAGGGACAATAAGGAGTCAGGTAGGGTACACAGGGCAATAAGGCGGTCTCCGCGCCGTAAATCGATGTGTTCTTCTGCAGGTCAGCCTGGATTGAGGCAGTTCTCGGATTGCGTAGAATGAACCTTGGGGGAAACATCGAATATCAGTGAGGATGGGGAGACGCACGGAAAATGACTCGCCTAACTAATCCGAGCCAGCGTCGCTGCTGTTTTCCTCTTCACCGATCCGAGGCGCCTTTACGATCCGAGGTATCTTCGATATCGCTTGCCCAGTCATCCTCGTGAATGGTCGCAGCTTCTGGGCTGACCCGGTTTGGCTGGAGATTGAAAAAGCCAAGGATGGTGATTTGACGTCGGGAAGAACTGATCAAGATGGAGGGTAGTGCCTCTGAATACACGTCAATGCCGTGCTTGGGGGATGCGATGCAGATCTCCTGAGGGTTGCAATTCCAGCGCAGGAGAAGTGCTCGAAGGGTCCCGATAGGATTCGGGGTGAGAAATGCCTCGGAGATATGCAGCCTTCGAAGTGCTGGAACTTGAAGGACGAAAGCATCGAGCAGCATGGAAGGTAAGCCATGAACCCGCGACCGGAGTTTCAGGGTCTGCAGTTGATCGAGCGATAATACATGGCTTGAGGAATGCGGGCACATCAGGATGGAACTTGTTATCTAGGAACTGGCGTACCTCGGTGTATTACTCTCCCCAACCCATGCAATGCCGAGGTCGCAATAAACGAGACAGGGCACAATGGCTAAAATTTCCAGACATTCTGTTCCCGCAATGGACTGGATCACAAGAACCGTCAACTGGGACCAAGGGAGCATGTTGCGGAAGACCTCTTCGTATTGGTCCAGTGCCACCCGCTCTAATAGCGGAGCGTCACGAAAGGTGGTCGGCGAATGCATTACAGTGCGACGGCCTAAAAGCCACGCCGTGGCCGTGAGAGTACGGAGGAGGGGAAACGGTCCGACGATGGCAGGGAGGTTAGCCATGGTCGTAAAAAGTTTCAAATGTTGCAAACGGCTGCTGTGCGCCATGATCGTCTGGAGAATATGAGGCGGTTCGAGGCGCAAGCAATGCAGTTCAAAAGAGAGCGGGCATGAGCCCGATCGCTGCAGCCATTCTTCCGCGCGGACCTGGTTGGCGTCGTCGTTGTCTCCTGAGTCGTTGGCGCGGCGCAGGATAATCTTGAACGTGCGCCAAAGCCTCGGCGTCGAAAGCGCTACGTCGCGCCACAGACGACATATGTGAGTGAGGACGACCGGAGAGTACAGCCCTTTGTCTGGCGCGCGCGGCGCGTCTCGGGTACAGGGGCAGAAAGTGCACAAAGATTTCGGACACGACCTCGGGTGGCAGAGTGAGAACCGGATAGGTGTATGCAGAGAGGCGGTCCTGCAGAGAGTCCTGCTCTTTCTCTAAAAGTTCCCTCTCCGCGCTGAGGGTTCGAAGGGAGCGCTCCAGATCCAAAAGTCGAGCCGCAACATCGACAAGACGCTCACGATCGACGGCCCTCTCCGCCGGGGTTTGTTGAGGTGTGTCGACCATATCTGTGTCCTTTGTGTTGTTCGTGAGCGATGAAAAAATGTCCACATCTCATTACTTACGATTCGTCGTGGTGGTCTGAAAGAAAGAGGGTGATAGTGGCTGTGCAGTGGTAATCACTCAGTTCCAACTCCGACCCTCGGCACCACGGCAAGTTGAAACCAAAATTGTGTGTATGCCACCACGCGGGAGTTCCGTTGATACGGGGCCGTACCCGAGTCGACTGAGAGGTAAAAAGTGCCTCAAGCTGTCTTCGAACGTCTCCGTTTTAATTTCCAACAGTGTCAAACGGCGGATCGTCGTAAGGCTGCAGCACCGGCATGACAAGGATGCTGTTTTCTGAGCAGCTCAGGACTTCACGCATCGGATGCGGTGGTTGCGAGGATCTGAAAGCTCGGGAGGTTCACAAGAATCGCGGGTGCCCACTTTCAACATTATCGCTTGTGCACACCACTGATGCCAGCGTCCACTTCTGTCCTTCAACAACTCAAGTACTCACGAGTTACCCTGAAAACCAAAATTTTCTGGGTACTGTACCCACCACCGTTCGGTCGGCTTCCGTCTTCATTGAACTTCGCGCTCTCCGCCGTCCATGCAGGATTGTACCTCGGATGGAGTTTATAGCCGCTTCTTTTGCTTGATCGAGTAGTCAAGAGAGTGGTGGGCGGGCTGGGTGGCGCGGAGTGAAAAGTGTAGTGTCCAAAAAGTTGCCAGGTGGGAATGGCAGACAAAACAAGCGTCTTGCACCAGATTCCATGCGTCGGCCGGGAGTCGAACCCGGAGCTAGGCCAGTCTGTGATGACGGAGACGTGGGAAGACCCAATGTTACCGCTACACCACCGACGCGATGAAAACCGATCGAGAGAAGTGGCCCCGGCCCAGCCGCCACCGCGAAGCCGCAAACGGAAAGAATACATTGAGCATTTTCGGGAAACCACGACCTACCCAAGACCTACCACGACAGGGTAGAGCTGGGTCGAGTCTCGACGAGCCCGAGATCTTGGGGCGTAGATAAATGGGCGCCGTGGCGATGTTCGTGTCAACGTCAAGAGAGCACGCAGAGCGCTGAGTCAATTTTGCGTCAATTTTGTGCGTCAAATGCCCAAGTACATGTATGGCAGAGACGAGGTGGTAACAGATCCATCCGGATTCAGAGCTTGTAGAGAGGACGGAGGCCTGCGCGTGGACAAGAAGTGCCCGGGCAGAACATCGTTGGAACATCGGGCCATGGTGGTGGAAAGAGAGAAAGCACGGCTGACCGGCTGTAGCCAATTGCAAGATTTTACGATAGTCGTCTATGTATGGAACTGAAATACTACAATGTGTTATGTATGCTTCCTCGAGTCTGCGGGTATGTGAACAGAAAAAGACTATAATGTATGGGGATGAAGGCTAAATGTGTATAAGGGCCATGAACGAAAGAAGAACTGCGCGCGACTAGGCCACGGCAACGGACGGCGCGCGACTCCTGCTCCTGCTCCGGTCGCGGCTGCGCTGCCACCACCGATGCGCGCGCCCCTCCGGGGCCCCGGGACTGAGACTCGCACTCGCGCTCGGGCCCAAGGACCCATGCGCGCTATACACCGAGGCCGTGTCCGCGCTGGACGTGCTCTCGCTGCCAGTCAGGAGTGACGATGGCGCGCCCAACACCGACAAGAACGAGTCAGACTCGTCCGCGACGAGGCGCGTGAAGGGGCTGACGAGGCGCTCGTCGCGCACGGGCGCGGGGTTGAAGAGCGCGTCGATGAGGGACTCGGTGGGGCGCGGGCCGTGCGCGAGTGGGAGCGCGCGGATGTCGAACGGGGGCCGTCGATGCGGGCTCGACTCGGGGGGAGAGGGGCCGACGGGCGCGTATAGGTCGAGCGCGCGGGGGCGCGTGCGGTAGACGTCCTCGTGCGTCGACAGGAGGGACGCGACGCCAGCGAGAATCTCGCCGGCTGGAAGCGGCGGGGCGGTGAAGGGCGGACACGCGCCTGCGGGCTCGACGCGGATAGAGAGACGTAGTGTGGCGTTGGTCTTGCTGTCGCGGAGGAGGTAGCGGCGGGTGACGATCCCCTTACTCGGCGCCGAGGCGGGGACGCTGTCGGCGTACTCCGCCAGGTCGAGGTCTACGATGCCGAGCTGAGGGTTATGCGGCGCGTCAGGGTCGCCGGCGATGACCCTTTGCATGACCTTTAGCTTAAATGGATGGGGGAGGAGACGGTGGGTGTCGCGGTCAATCGACATCTGGACGACGGCGGAGAGTGGCTGATCCCACGACACTGAGTGGTCGCGTAGAGGCAGCCAGGGGGTTTGGCCACGCGTCGAAGTAACGTCCTGTTCATCATCGGCGCCGAAAACCGTAGACTCCGAAGCAGACTGGGCTCGAGATGGTTTCGCCAGTAGATGAGGATGTGGGTCTTGCTCGTGATGAGCCGGGCTCGCAGGCTCAGGGCTGGTATCGCTGCTGCCGAAGCTATCCCCGTCGCCGTCGGGCTCTGGGCCGGTGCTCTTGCTCTTCCCCTTTATTTTCCGTGTGTTCTTGAACTGCCATTTAACGCCAAATTCGCCGTTGACGAGGGGTACGCTGGCCAGCTGGTGAATATGGATGCGGACTTGGAATAGGGCGTGGCGAGGGAGGAGGTGATGAAGCTGCGCTCTCAGGCCAGTGGGAGAGGATACGTTTTCGGGATTCGAGGTCGACATGGAGGCATGGATGTGGAGGGGGACAAGGAGGAGGCTGCCATTTTGTGCCGCTGAAGGGGATCATGGAACCAAATCATAATGTCAGGAGCAAGCCCCGATTGGGAAATGAGACAATGCTGACTGTAAACCCGCCCGCTGCCATCCCGCATCACCCCTGGAGTTGCTGTCCTTCACTGAGACACCGAGACACACCTCAGCGCTGCAGCAACCCATGGACAGGCACCCTGTCCAGATCTATGTATGCCAGGTTGAAAAAAAATTGAACCACGGGCGCCGAAATGACCGACACGGTCTCTCAGGGTTCATTCGCCGGGAAACAGCGGGATATGACGCCAATGGGAATAGCCGTTTACCGCCCGGGCAACCCTTCTCACAGGATACGTGGCCACCCGGTTTTTCTCCGGACCCACAACGTCTGAAATGACGCGTTTTATTTCGCCACTGCGTGGACCTACAGAAAGGAAGGACAAAAACGTCAACTCAGGGCCTTACTGAATTTCCTGGAGAAGCGGGATGCAAGTATGTATTATCCAGCGAGGGCTTCGTTCCGCAAATATTTCGCGATTTCTGCGGCGAAAGAACGAGTGAAGCGGGATTGATCCAGGACCCAATAAATTCGGTGAGGCACGAGGTTGAAGTGACGATTTACATGGTCCCACGAGCGAATCGATTGGCGGAGGCAGGTTCAACCAAGTTCAACCAACACTTATCGTACAATTCCGCTCCATCCCGCTACTTAATTATAATGCTTGACCACGACCCCATTGATCACCTCCTCCTCCACCTTCCCCTCCTCCGTCGCCTTGAGCTGACTCTGCCCATACGCACTCGTCCGCCCCTTCCTCCACGCCTCCATCGTGGGCGCCTCCGCATCATCCTTGAGCCGCGCTTGCGCAATGCTAGCACGTTGGAGAACAGGGCTGGCGGACAAGGGTGCGAGCTTGACCGCGTCGTCGGTCATAGCGAAGTAGAACAGCCCGAGGCGGGTGTGGGTCTGCTGGTCGATGGGGGGCTGGACCACGCTGCCAGATCGTTGATCAAGTCGGTGGTGGATATCGCGAGGGGAAGGCAAGGGCATACCGGTGGATTGTGGCGCGGTAGTAGCCGCCGGAGAGGAACTCCAAGGCGTCTCCTGCGTTGATGACCTGTCGGGAATATCAGCTCGTTGCGTTGAAGATACTGAAGCAGTACTGCGAACCAAGGCATTTTCGATGTGTTTAATCCACTTCCATTTTCCGTCCCGGGTTAGAATCTGCAGCGCCGCCACGGGCTGGCTGTAGAGGATCGTGATACTGCCAAAGTCTAGACGAATCATTGAGCACTGGCTTGGACAGGAAGCAGTAATTAATACCGGTGTGCCCTTTGAGCCAAACATTTTTCGTTTTGAGCTCGTCGTCCTGAGATCGAGGATAGCTTTATAGTTGTCAGAAATATTAATGATACTCAGATACAACGGCGCCGCACTATTTCATGAATCTGACTTGAAGGAACGTGAGTCGCGATATTATTGAACATCGAACGAGTTACCATATGTCTCGCCCACGGACGAATACCCGTGAAGGTCGACGAGCGCATCCTCCGGCAGTTCAAGACCAAGCGCCAACAGTCTAAGCCGGAGATTAAAACATCAACATGATCGTTGTACAAATGAGCAATTCAAGACCGACCTCAAGATTGGGTGAAGCACGTTAAAGTGATTGTGTCGCGCGAAAGCCTCGATCTCGCTCAGGAACGGCCGAACTGCTTCAGGATGCTGCCGTTTCGTGACATCGCGATTAACTGGGAGGTAGAGTGAGTATATTCATGGGATGAGGTTACATTCGAACGGACTGTTGTAATGTTCCAGCTGGTCGTGGACGCCGTTGTCAATATGCTGCAGTAGTTTGACATTAGCTGGTAGATCGTACAGTCGCGTTCAACTCACCCAATATTGCCGGGGTTTATATCCCTGGTAGGAGCCGCTCTCCTTCATCTTGGCTGTATACAAGCGCTTTTCGTCGGGATCCACCGCGCTGAAGGGCACGTCGGCGATATCGAACATCCGCGCCGTCTGCAGCCCGCAATTCAGAGCGCAGCGGCAGCCAACGAATCAATGCATACCTGTGCGGAGGTGTAGCCATGGTTGACAACGTAGAAGAATCCGTGAGTCTGCATCGCCTGGGAGACTTGAATGGCCAGCTCTGCGCGTCCTTGGGCGTCCTGGGCCTTGGAGAGGTCAATTACGGCCAGGTCCGCATAGTCCACTAGGAAGCGTGGGTGTTTCGACCGCGACTAATTTGAGGTTCACATACACTTCTCTTGCGTCGTAGGAGGACTCAGGTGCGGAGGGGCGTAGGGAGCGGTGAGACTGGGCATGGTCCAGGAAGGAGAAGATATCAGAGTCCCATGAGAACTTCGGGTTATATGACGCCATTCAGCTGAGAGATTGGCTGCTCAGGTGGCAGGCAAGGTGTGAAAGAAATAGCTAGCGCCGTAGATGCCGTCGGAGGTTACGGTGCGCACTGTGGGTCAGGTTCAGCTTCAAGTCTTGGATTGCTGGAGGATGTAGTCCGTGTTCCGAAGCTGTTTTCCCGTCGAGAGCCAAGAAAGTCGAAGTAGTTCACGGCGCGGAAACTCGTTCGTGAAGGAACTATGCGAACAGTTTGACCTTCGAGCTGTTGCACGACCTGGGCCGACACTCAGAGCTCAACGTCCGCTTGATGTTAACGTTCAACTAGCCAGACTCCCAACTGGCCATGTACCCAATATATTCCGACTCGTCTTGGATCACCGGAGACGGACGAGGAGGATGTGATACTGCCATAGCGTCCAGTGAAAAAGAGCTCTCTGAGAAACAGAACACTGGAGTATCCTTCGAGGGATGGAGCCAGTAGGAGGAGGATGGTGGTTGAGGTCAAGGAGGCGCCGCCGGATCGAGCCTGCACAGCCCTTCCAGGCTCCCTTTCATCTCTCACTTGGACCCTCACCCCGACACGAGGCAGCACGAGGCTTCCTTATCCTCACCTTTCTATGAGCCCCACAATAGAGGATGTACCACCACGACCTATCGACAAGGGCAAACGTCGAGCTCAGGAAGATCCGACAGAGCGAACACCACTCCTCGCCACTCATTCATCCAGTCTATTAGATGACCCACCACCCGCTGTGGTTCGCCGGAGGCTTCTCTCGAAGCTCGGAACTGTATTCCTGGCCTCCCTGGCCATTTCGGTACTCGTTTGTGTGGGGCTGGCCTTTCTCGTCTGGTCCTACGCCTCCAGGGCGTCGAATGTCTCTCCGGACGATATCATCAACGAGGGGCTCATATTCGAGGGGCCAGACCGCGTGGACGTCCTGAATATCACTTGGAGTGGCGGTCTCTGGGTCAATGTCGAGGGCCGCATGGGCTTCGATGCTGGTTCCGTCATTGGCGTCAATACCGCTCCAGACGGCGACGGTATCCTCCAGGATATCTGGAAGTCAATTGGCCGGTGGGGCGTACGCAGACTGGATCGTGTCTCAGTCAATATGAGCACCATCTACGTGACCTCCCAGTCCGATCCCTCTGTTATTCTCGCCTCAATCGAGCCCGCGCCTGTGGTCGTACCGCTCACCGCCAATCCGCCTGCGGATTCGTCTTGGTTAACACACATCTCTACACCTCTATTAATCCGGCCCACCACCAACACCTCTGCGTTAATACACTTTGTGCGCGAGGCGTGGAGAGAAGGCTCGGCCGCTGTCAAGGCAGACGTGGGAAGCGTCGACGTTCGAGGCGGCGCTCTTCGCGAGGACAGTTGGAGGAGTATCCTCCATAGTCAACTGTCGGACGTGCGGACAGCGCTCCGCATCCAGAGTACGTCGTCGTCGTGTTGTGTCGTTTTTACATTTCTGACGAACACTCAGTACCACCTATTCCCGGTATCCCCCACACTGGCCCAGTACCCTCACTCTCAGAGCTTATTACCCTCCAATCCTTCACCGTCCACTCGTCCCCCGACTCACTCAACCTCGCCGCATACGCCACGCTTCCCGATCCTGCCCCAACAACCTTCAATCTCACATCCCCCTCCCTCCCCTTCATAATCTCTCTCCCCGACCCTGACGCCAACGCCGACCCCCACCCTATCGCCTCCGTCTCCACCGCCCCCTTTACTCTCACCCATCCAAACATCACCCTCGCCATCACAGGCACCGTCCTTCCCATCCACGCCGCCGCCTCCCCCCTCCTTTCCACCTTCCTAACACGCTATCTCTCGGGCCGTCCGAACCCCATCCTCGTCTCCAGCCCACACATCCCCGACCTCGTCGTCGACCTCGACTTCCCCGCGCCCAGCCCGCGCCCACAGATCCTCCGCAACGTCACCATCCGCGACATGGCCATCAAGCCGCGCGGGAGCACCTTCACCGCGAGCGGCACCGTCTACGCGCGCGTTGTGCTCCCCGAGGGCATGGACGTCGGCCTGCACGTCGGGCGCGTGCTACCCGATGTGCTCGTCTTCGATGGGGAGGTGCCCGACAGCGCGGAATTCCTGCCTGTCGTAGGCGGCGACCCGACGTCGCCGCCCCTTCCGGATCCGCTCCCCGCGCACGCGTTCGGGCACATCCGCCCCGAGAACTGGCTCGTGTCGCAGAGCGGGCCCGTGCCGTCCGAGGACGGCGAGGGCGCGGCGTTTGCGGTGACGGCCAAGATCGTGGACGTCCCGCTCGAGGTGCTGCCTGGTCGGCAGAAGGAGTTTAGCAATTTCGTCTCCAAGGTCTGTCTCCCTCCTTCAAGTCTCCGTCCACGCTTTTGTCGCTGATGCTGGACAGGTGATATTTGGTACAGACGGCGCCGTCGCAGGGATCATGGGTGTCGCTGCCGTCGCCGTCGACGTCTTTGGGCTGCCCCTCCCGGGCAACGACGGCAGCGGCGAGATGGAGCTCAGCGGACTGCCCTTCCGCGGGTCCGTCCTCGTGGGGAAGAAGAGTCTCCTCGGTGTCGGCGGCGCGGCGAGGCAGGGCAAGGAGGATCTGCAGCGGTTGATGGATCGGTTCTTGGGGCGGGGGCGGAAGCGGATGGAGCGCAAGCATACACGGACCTAGGTAGGATTATGCATACGTAGAACACAGACGCTGTATTTTTTGTATTTAGTACTACGCCGCACCACCTCTTTGGTTCTTGACGCCTCACACCGAATGCAACTGCTCCATCGCGATGACCTGTTTGAAGATCTCGAGAGCCGCCTCAGGCTGGAAGGCGGGCTTGAAGAGGAGGGAATGCAATCAGTCGTGGGGAAAGATAATACACGGAGCCTGGCGCACCACTTCATGACCCGCTGCGTACACTCGCCTGTGCCACAAATTCAGCATGTACTTATATCCCAGGGTCGCGACTCACGCAAAGGAAAAGTTGTCGATATTCTTAATCGCAGCCACCGCCGCGCCATTGATCGTCATATTCGTGAAGACCGCGTCCGCGAAGCGTTCCTTGCCGTACCAGTCCATCGCCAGGACCGACTCGTGCCCGCCAATCCAGTTGCAGCTGTACGCAGGGCCGTCAGCGTATGTACAATGCCAGCTGGGAGATGTCGCACTTGATATCCGCGTCACCGGCCTAAGAATTATTCAGTCAGTGGGCTGTGAAGCGGCGACGGACGGACGCACCCAGATGAGGATCTTCAGTGTCGAGTTGGCGAGCGCGCCGAGCTGAGGGAGCCATGTCCGCGCGTCCTGCGGCCTTCGATGAGTCTCGCCCCACAGGGAGAAAGAGCCACTAACGTCTCCAGTCCTCTCAAACAACCGGTCCGGAGCACTCGCGCATTCCGAATAGTTGCTCTCCGCGCCAATAGCCGCCTTGACGCGCGGGTTCGCAAGATACTTGACGTAGAACTCGGGCGGGAACAGCGCGGACGAGTTCTGCCGCAGGTCGTCCGAGTCGCGGTCCCCCACTCCCGGGATAAACAGGTTGTCGACCTGCACGCAGACGGAATTAGGCCGGGATTGCGCTTGTGGGCAATGGGCGGGGTACGCACACAGAAGTTGTCGGCCTTGATGCAAATGGCGTTGGACGCGTCGGAGTCGCCCGCGTCATAGCACGCCTGTTCCTGCTCGAGGCAGCCGCCCGCCTCGAAGTACGTGGTGTTCATCTTCTTGAGGACGGCGTCGCTCTGGAGCTGGCCGTAGCCCGGCGCGTCCGTCGCGAACGTGAGGTAAGCGAGGTTTTGGATGAGGGGGTCGTACCACCCGCTGCAGGGTGGTCGGTCAGTACACGAGTTTCGTGGATGGGAACGGGGAAGGTGGCATGCGTACTTGTTGATCATCAAGGCGCTAACGACGATGGGGACGCCGGTGAGCGTGCCCGCCGCAATTGCGGCATTCTGCTCGTCGAAGTAGGTGACGAAGGAGGGGCCGTAATGACCTCCGTACGATTCTATCGGCGTGTTATTGAAGCACAGATAGAGTAGTGGCGGTATCTGGCGGTATACGTACCGGTGGAAAAGATGAATCTGTGGGATGCGTTAGGTGCGTCGAGTAGCCACAGTGGAATACTCACTCCCGACTCTGGTACGCGCAAACTCGCCGCTCTCAAAAAGTATCTGGAAGACCTTCCAAAATTGCACTGCCGCACTCTGATAATTCCCCAATCCAGTGGATGTCACTGCCGATACAAAATAAACTGACCTGGGTGCTGTTTACTGTGTCCGTCCCAAAAGAAAAGCCGGTCCCAATAGGCTGGTCGACATAAATCACTGTGCAGCAGCTTGAGCGCCTTAATCAGGGGGAAGGAGGAGTTAGAGTTCACTATTGCTGACGCTGTTCCAGCTGCGATCCAAATCGCATGAGATGTAAAGCAAAACAGAGCAGAAGAGTGTAAAGACCTGTTGGGATTCAAGGTCGTCGAATTTCCATCGGCATTGACGGTACACGGGCCATGTTCTGGGAAGGAATTTAGCGTCAAACCAGCTCCATTAAACATTTCACCTGCCTTGGAACAAACCCTGACGCGGCCACCTTCAGCGGGTTGTAAGGAATGAAGCGGAGCGAGACGTACGATCTCTGACGCACACCCGGGCCCACCATTAATCCTTTAGTTTCGTACCCTCGTCAGAGCAAGCAGCATGCAAAGGGAGACGGACGGCATATATACCAAAGTGTGAAAGGCGCCGTCTCTGGTGCCGTCCGCGCAGCAAAGAACCAGAACCACTAGGAAGGGAGCACGATTTGAGTAGACTCGAAGTAGAGTACGGATAGCATACAACATACGATTGACATGTTCGTTCCGATATCGACATACCCCGACATCTGGTGCACTCCGGGCGTTGTCTCGCAGATACCAGAGTTGTTGACGAACCGCAGAGATACGTTGTCCTGGACCTGGGATGAGAATACGGTGTGCTTGGGTGAAAGTGAGTCGGCGTGGGTCAGGAGAGCTGCCCAGGCGAGGAGGGCAGAGAACTGGAGGAGCATGACGAGGATTCAAGCTGGGATCTGGATGGGAGGCGCAGTCAAAGAGCAAACGGAACCGGACCGCATGCTTTGTCGCGATAACGGTTCATTTTTGGGTTCGTGGCACGAGTGGCGAGGGCTTCGCGATTGGAGACTGTGGTGCATGAGAAGCCTGAGAGGTGAACTGCCAAAACGGGATGACATCAAACACGACCACGTGACTCTCATGGTCCCGGGTACCGCGCAGGGGCACTCTATCTCACGTTCTTCCAGAAATTTGGTTCAGAAATCTATAAAACTCAATAAAGGTGACATGACCGAACCAATCTTGCCCAGGGCCATGGACACCCTTCCTTCATCGAGACAACATCGAGACATGGACACGAAAATCGGAGGGCAAGAAGCTGCAGGTGGACGTCAACCGAGCCGTGGTGAGTGTTATCTAGGTGTGGGTACGTGAATCTGGTTGCAGTTAGGAGTTGTGTCGTGACCTCTTTTTGTATCGCGAACACCACGACGGATGCGTCCGGAATTTATCTAAAAAGCTTTCAGCTCATATGATATAAACTCTTTATTCCCGAGGTTAAGCCAGACGATGGTGGGCCCCCATGTCATCTAATCGACTTCGGACCTACAAGAGCTTCCCGTCCGGGGAAATCCCCTACGAGCGGCGGCGACAGAACCGTGCCGGAGTATTCAACCCCAGGCATTGGATGTAACCCATTCTCAACGGAAATTTACTCTCTGCGGAACGTTCCTCGACTGAAATTCCTTGGACATTGTCTTTCAAGGTGAGTGTGAGGACCGGGGAATGAGTTTAGGAATCGTTTGCGTCTAGGTAGTTGGTAGTCTCTCGTAGACAGACGCCACAACAAAGTTCAAACTACCTCGTACCTCGGTATGTTGTAGTAGTAGGTAGTTGGGTTAGACAAATTTGAGCCGGCTCTTGAGCACTTCTGAGCGACTCGGAGCCCACACCATGACTCTCTGGCTAGAGAGTGAACGATTTGTGTTTCTTTCAACCTGCCGTGGTGCCGAGGGTCGGAGCTCATGATCAAGCTGCCATTGCACAGCCACTATCGGCCTCTTTCTTCCAAACCACCACGACGAATCGTAAGTAATGAGATATGAACATTCTTTCATCGCTCATGAAGAACACAAAGGACACAGACATGGTTGACACACCCCAGCAAACCCCGGCCGAGAGGGTCGCCGATCGTGAGCGTCTCGCCGACATTGCCGCTCGACTTCTGGATCTGGAGCGCTCCCTTCGAATCCTGAGGGCGGAGAAGGAACTGCTAGAGACAGAAGAGGATCTCCTGCCGGACCGACTCGATGCCTACACCTATCCGGTTCTCACTCTGCCACTGGAGGTCGTGTCCGAAATCTTTGTGCACTGTCTCCCCGTGTACCCGAGACGCGCGCCAGAGAAAGGACTGTACTCTCCGGTCGTCCTCACTCACATATGTCGTCTGTGGCGCGAAATAGCCCTCTCGACTCCCAGCCTCTGGCGCACGTTCAAGATCATTCTGCGCACGAACGATTCAGGACGGGCCGACGACGCCAACCAGGTTCGCGTAGCGGAATGGCTCCGGCGATCGGATTCCTGCGCGCTTTCTGTCGAACTGGAGTACTTGCGCCGCGAACCGCCACTTATTTTCCAAACGATCATGGCGCACAGGCACCGTTGGCAGCATTTGAAGCTCTTTCCGTCCATGCCTAATTTCCCTGCCATCATCGGACCCTTTCCCCTCCTCCGTACTCTGACGCTGACGACGTGGCTATTGA
The DNA here is from genome assembly GCA_029281495.1 of Mycena filopes. NCBI lineage: Eukaryota > Fungi > Basidiomycota > Agaricomycetes > Agaricales > Mycenaceae > Mycena > Mycena filopes. The sequence continues at coordinate 246,559 of JARIHR010000063.1, read as the reverse complement.
CTCCTGAGCATGCAATGTATCGGTCGCCTGCCTTCCGCTATGCGCCACTGTTGCGCCGCGTAGCAATTGACTCATACGAAGAGGTCTTCCGCGACATGCTCCCTTGGTCCCAGCTGACGGTCCTCGTAATACACGACATTGAAGGAAAGCAATGCCTGGCAATTTTAGCCCTTGCCCCCCGTCTTGTTTATTGCGACCTCGCCATTGGATCCGTTGGGGAGGGTGATGCACCGAGGTACGCCAATTGCTAGACCTGTAAAAGTGCATTTCTGACGTCCCCCGCGTTTCAAAAGCCATGCGTTACTCGATCAGCTGAAGACTCTGAAAATCCGGTCGTCGATCTATAGCTCACATTCAACGGTGCTCAGTGCCTTGGCCCTTCAACTTCCAGCACTTCGAAGGCTGCATATCGACGAGATGTATCTTATGCCCGATCGTGTCGTGGCCCTTCGGGCGCTTCTCGTGCGCTGGAATTGCACCCCTCAGGAGATCCGAATCGCACGTCCCCAACAACCCCTTCACGCATATTCCGAGGCACTGCCCTCCATCTTGATCAGTTCCACCCACCGTCCGCGGGTCACAATTCGGTTTCTGGATCCTCAGCCAACGACCATCGTCGGCCTGGAGGCCGCGAATATTCTGGAGGACGATTGGGACAGCGGTAGCGAAAACAACTCGGACTCGGATTTGAATGAAGAGGAAGACAGCGATACTGATTCGGAATAGTCGCGAGTCGTTTCCCGTGCGTCTTGCCCTTCCTCCCAAATACTCGTCGACTCATTATCCCTTCAAGTAGCTATAAACAACGGCATAGTCTGCACCGTTTTTGAATGACAAGCCGTCCGATAAACATTTTCATTCGTAAACACTGTCATCCCACCAGTCCTCTCGTTCTTCAAAGTCGCAATCCCACATTTATCGGATGAATGGCTAGCCTTCGACCCTCGTCCCTGGTTCGAACTTCACTATATCTGGAATAGCGCCGGCCCGCCGCCGGGTTCAACCACGCCCGCCCTACGATGGTTTCACGCTGCGAAGTGATTTGTCAAAGAATTGCGATGGAGCAGCCTCAAGTTTCCTTTACATTGCGCCCATAGTATCGACCCCCTTCTGTGATTCTCCGCGTCTGCAGAAGTTTGCGCGAGAGGGGCCCGACCGGCGTTCATTTCTGTTCTTGTCCTTTGCTTGATGCTCGCCGCCAAAAGCGGCGATAATCTCAGACACATACATCCTTCCTTGAGCTCTCCACGTCGATGTTGAATATCTTCGCCGCTGTGGCGTTCTTCCACTCACCTCAGGCTCCCGTGGATAGGAATTGTTTCGAATTTGGACCTGGGATTCCGGGCGTCGGACGACGAAAACAGAGGCAAGACGCTACTGAACGGTATAAGTACATGTCGTAGATGTGGACATCATACCCTACATGTTCGCCGTCCGACAGGGATGGTCCATAATGAAACGGCATAGCCGTCCGATTTCTGACCACCGCTCATTCTTCAACGTTTTTCTCTTAGCCTATGACTTTTTATGGGTCTTAATGTGCGTACATATGGCTCAATCAGAATAATACAACCAGAAAATGCACCGTGAATGTATAGTTCGAATTTGAGAGGCAATTGTCACGATGCTGCAATGTTCGATTGTTACCGAGTGATTTGTCCCCACGGAGCCTCTCAAACCACCATGTCGCTTTTCTGGACCGTCTCGCTTGCTTGCTTGCCAGTTGAAGAACGCGTCTGTTCTTGCCCGACGAATGTGAACCTTGCCGGCCTCTTTCGGCCTCTCTATGAGCCAACATCTGAAGAAATTGGAAGGAAAAAACTCCGATCTACGGCCATTCAACATGGACGATGGAAGGAACAGAGGCGGAAGAAATAGGCACCGTGCAGACGAAAACTTGTAGTGTTGGAGCCCCGGGTTTCTGCGCCCCCGAGTCGGCGCACGATATTGCTGGCGAACAAATGACACGTCCTCACAGATACCTTCATCCCTGTGGATTTTTCTCTCGGTCCCATGGATCGTCAACGACGTTTTTCAGCGTTTTCTTTGCCCCTCCCGCGGTCACGTTATAACGGCGGAACCAAAACGCGGAAGCAAATTTCAAGTCCCGACGGCAGGGACGGCAGTATAAGAGGGCTCGTGAGGCCAACAGCGCACCACAAACGCTTCTTTCCTCTTACCACCACCATCTACATACCTCAGGTCACTGGTTGATCTCAGACTTTCCACACACAACAAACCTTAGTACGTCCTCTCTCCCTCCGTCCTTCTTACCTGCCTTCCTTCCTTCCTCATACTGACGACCCGCCCGGCGCAGACACTACCAAAACCCTTCGTTATCTTCATCACCATGGTCGCCGTTAACCGCAGCCTCCTCGCCTTTTCTCTCGCCTCGATCTCGCTCGTCGACGCCGCCGCTCTGCCCTCCCCGCCCTCCTCGCCGTCGAAGCCCCCTCGCCAGCCTCGCCAGCAGCGAGAGTCCCCCGTGCCCTTTCCCATGAAGAGGTTGGTCCGCGAGCGTGCGCCCAGCTCGCCGACGAAGGGCGGTCGCAAGTCTGTACGTCTTTTTCTGCTCCTCGCCCAGTCCCTGTTGCCCGCCTAGTCTCATTCGCTGACGACTGTCTTCAGAGAGTCGCCGAGGCCGATACCCCGTCGAAACGCCAGCAGGACCAGGTTCGCTTCGATTCCCAGCGCCACCAGTCTCGCCAGCTCGCCGAGCGTGACGCCCCCGCCAATGGTACTGCTGGTCGCATCGACGTCACGCAAGAGAACGAATCGGTTCGTCGTCTTTGCTTTCTTCTTCTTTATCCCACCCCTCACACGCGTCGCAGACTGGTAACCGCACTGCTGTCGCTTGCCTCGTCTACAACACCACATCGGGCTGCCTCGACGCGTCTCCCAGCGAGTGCTCGACACTTTGGCTCGTTCCCGCCTCTCAAGCTTCACTCGCCCGTGGGGACCAGCAGGTTGCGTTGCAGATGTCAATGACCAACTCGGACGTCCCTTTTTGTGGAACTTACAATCCCAATCCTCCCTCGCCCGAGCCCATCTGCATGAAGCCTTGCGGCGCTGCCACCACTGCCAACTCATCTCAAGTCTTCGCCTACCGTCAGGACGATGGCACCGTCTCGCCTATGTGGAACAACGCGGACGGCTCGAACTCGACGGTCGCGCAGCGGGACACCTCAGAAGTCTCTCCACAGGACGTCGTCTTGATCTTTGTTCCCCAAGGCGCCCCCGCGGCGCAGGAGGCAGTCTCACCCAGCTCGTCCGAGTCCGCATCCTCCTCGTCGACTTCGACGTCGCAGCCCGCGTCTCAATCTTCGCAGGCGACCTCGTCCGCGACCGCGCCTGTTACTCCGCCCAAGCCGTCCGTTGGCATTCCTGTTGATCCCCCCGTCCCTGCTCCTGCTCGTCAAGCTGCGACCGAGTCTGTGTCTCAATCATCGCAGTCGGCGCCGACGTCTTCCGGTTCTGCCTCGCCCTCCGTTCCCACACCCGCTCTTCCCGTTGGCCCTCCCGCTCTTCCCGTTGGCACGCCTGTGCCTCCTCCCGTCGGCGGCGCCCTTCCAGCTGCTCTTCCCGTCGCCCCTCCCGCTGCTCCAGCTCCTGCCGGCGGTGCTCCCACTCTTCCCGTCGGCGTCCCTGCTCCCGTCAACGCGCCTTCAGCTCCAGCTCCTCCCGCCGCCCCTGCTCCTCCTGCCGTCGGCGCCGCTGCTCCTGCCGTCCCTGCTCCTCCCGCTCGTCAAGCTGCGTCCGCGTCCGTGTCGGTGACCGCGTCCTCGTCTCAATCCTCGTCGGCGTCGGCGTCTTCTTCCTCGGACTCGTCAATTTCGTCGCAAGCTTCCCCGAGTCCCTCGATCGTCGCGCAGGAGGTTGATGACGTTTCTTCCACGACAACGACCGCGTCCTCGGATTCGTCGATGGCCACGTCTTCGGATTCGGACCCGTCAATTTCGTCAACGAGCGCGTCCTCGGACTCGTCGACCCCGTCCGCGACACCAGCAGCAGCAGGAGCATTTGAGGTGGAGATCGCTTCGTCACCAAGCGCCGTCGTCTCCTCGTCGATGGCCACGTCGTCCACGGCCACGGACTCGTCAAGTCCCTCAATCGTCGCGTCCTCGTCGATGGCCGTCTCGTTCTCGTCCTCGTCGACCCCGTCCGCGACACCAGCAGCAGGAGCGTTCGAGGTGGAGATCGCTTCGTCACCAAGCGCGGTCTCGTCGTCGGCTTCGGCTTCCTCTTTGGCCAGCAGCAGCGCGAGTCCGAGTGCGTCAAGCGTCGCGGTCCCGATGGGGGGTGAGCAGGAGCAGGTGTATGTCTCGAATGAGCAGGAGCCGCGGGAGGAGAATAACGGCGGGGGGTCGCAGTTGTGGAAGAAGGAGCCGCGGTGGTAGTTTACGAGTACTCTTTTCTATACTTTTCATTCGAATATATTCGTTGAGCGAAGTCTTTCGAGTGCGAGTCTGAGTGAACTCGAGCAGGAGCGAACAGAACTGAGGACGAGGACGCCAGAGAACAGAGATGCAAATGCATTTTGAGGAGGAGACGGTATAGAAAAACAAGGTAAGCTACAGGAACGGAACTGTATGAACGACAATGAGAACAACAAGGGAGGACGGGGATACTAGTATGCTACATATGTATGAATCGAGTCGTCGTGACTGGCGTGCGGGGTATGGTATAAGTATGTAAGTGTGGATGGATGGGAAGAACAGAATGGATGGACGGAGGAGGGGTGATATAATAATAGAGGAAGAGAAGATGGATAGGATAGTCTAGAGGACGCGTCGCCTTGCGTCGCGTCCCCCTGCGCTCACTCGCGCGTTGAGCCTACTCGTGCTCTTTGGTCGCCTCGGTGGCGCTCTTTACTCGCCTCAGTGCGCTCTTTACTCGCCCCACTGGCGCGCCCACTCGCAGCACTCATCTACCCGCACCCGCAGCCCCACTCGCCGCCGCCAAATTCATCGCCCCAAGCACGACCTCCCACGCCAGATCCAGCGCGTCCCAAAGGACGGGGTCGTACACCCCCAGCGCGACCATGTCGTGCCAGAGTTCCTTTATGTGGGTGGAGTGGGCGTAGAGGGTTGTTAGGGAGTGGGAGGAGGTGTGGAGGAGGTGGGTTGAGAGGGCGTGTAGGGTTGGGGGGGAGGTGAGTGTTGCTTGAATCTGCGCATGCGCGTTATTATTGGAGGAATTGGAGGAGGGGGAGAGGGAGGCGAGGAACGCGGGGGGGGAGGGGGAGGAGGGCGCCGAGGGCGGCGTCGATGCGGTGGGTGTACATGAAGGCGTGGAGGATTGAGAAGGCGGCTTGGCTGGGGAGGGCGATGGGGAGGATTGGTAAGGTCAAATGCGCGCTGCCCCGCGAGGACGAGCTAGAGCGGGAGGGTGGGGGGAGGACGGGCAGCTTGGCGCAGTGCGCGGCGAGGACGACGGCGTGCACGGGGAATATGAGCGCGTCCTTCTTCTCCTCCCCACCCCCACCCTCCTCCCCACTGTGCCCGTCCTTGGCCTTGGCATTCTGCCCAATAGCAAGCGCGTGCGTCGGGTAGCTCGGGGATGGTGCGCCTGGTGCAGGGGCGCGGAGGGGGATGGTGAGGCGGTCGGGGAGGTGCGCGCGCGGGATGGAGGGGGGGAGGTGGGAGGGCGCGAGGGACGCGATGCCGGCGGCCATGGCGGCGGCCTTGGCGCGGAGGCCGTGGCGGATGAATTCGGCGGGGACGCCGGCGGCGGCGAGGTCGGGGGCGGCGGCGGCGAGGGCGGCGCGGGGGATGTCGGTGAAGGGGGGGCGGTCGAGGGTGCGCGGGAGGGTTAGGGCGTGCGGGGCGGGGGCGTCGCGGTAGCTGCTGTGGGAGTCGCGGTGGCCGTGGCTGTGGCCGTGGCGGCGGGACGAGGAGGAGGAGGGGGCGGGGGTTGGATGGCGCTGTGCGTGGGCAGCGGGGAAGGGTGCGTGCTGGGGGTGTGCGGCGACCTGGAACATTGCTGCGTTTTCTTCTGGTTATGGTTGTCGTTGGGTTCGTTGGTACCGCAATCCATTTTTGCAGCGCGGATTATATAGAACTCTGTCCGCTCGCTTTGAATTTTAGACCGAATCGGGACGGTGAAAGGGAGAGCCCGAAATGGAACCAAGGCAGAGGCCTCGTGCCGTGCGATCATTGTTCTTGTTCTGGCTCACCTTCAAACGGGCATTATTCCAGGAATGGGCCTGGGAGAGGCCGATCTGTGGGTTCAGATATTCCGGTTTTGGACGAACGCTCACGATGCCCGCCCGCCAGTGCAAGTCCTCCGTGGTGGTTAAGCGCCGGGTTGCTGCCTCGAGTCGCGCCGCGCCAGTTATGCTCTCGCTAGGCGCAAATCGGTGGCCTCCGTGGAAAAAAACGCGCAATAAGCATAGGCCATTGACTCGACTCGATCTCTGCCACTGGCGTCTCTTTGCTGCTTGTCACCAATCTCCTTTGCAACCTTGTACCCACCGTGGAAAAGATTTCGCAATAAACATAGCGCATTGACTCGGGGCGCCTCTTTGCTTGTCACTATCCTCAACAGCACCTTGTACTTATTCCAGCAATCTCCACAGCACCTTGTACTTTCTTCGCCGAACCGCGTGCTCCCCCTGCTATGCCCTTGTCCGCCTTGTCACCCCTTGTTCCCGTCTTGTACCGTCTTGTCTTGTCTGGTGCGCCACACTACGGCTTCCACGCTCAAGCGCCCACAACCAAACTCCGTATCGGTATGTCATGCCATACGCATGAATGTTGCGGTTGCGGCTCCTATCAAGCGAGTGAATGGACGGACGGGAATATACCTCCGCGGGACGGTTTCTGCCTCTGTTCAACTGCCACGGAGATCAGATCATCGACGAATCTGCCCTGCAATCTGCAGCTGTCCGGAGATCATCGACGAGTGCCATTACATCCTGTCAACGGTCTCGGGCGAATGTATTGCATGGCTCGCTGCCCCGATGAAGGTGACGGAGGCTGAAAAGGGATGGAATGCAGACATCTAAGCGCCCGACGCGCCCCTATCCCTATGATGCTATCCCTATTTCCGTGTCCGTTGTATATGTATCCCGGCCGCGGCCTACCTGGTTGACTCGGACTCGTTATTGTTCTTTCGACCCTGCTGCGGTGTGCGCCCCGACCACCGCCTCTCCTCTGAGCCTCAGTACAGCGGCGACCGACCGGCCTTGGCGTTGAATCACTATGATCAACCGTGGGATCCACTCCGAGTCCGAGTTCAACCGCGACTTGACTCGACTCGAGCAACGTAACAGATATACGCGTGTGTCTTATTGTCTTTCGTTCTTGGATGGATCTGCGTTACCCTCCGCCGGCCACTGACGCTGCGCATGGAGGGTAATCCCTTCGGTGTGGCTCTGGTCGTGCGCCTACTCGTAATTTTTCGACGTATTTAGCCCCGCGCTCAACTCCGACTCCGAGTCTGACTCTGACTCTGACTCTACTCGAGCTCGAGGAACCCACGCTGATCATCTCGATATTGACTCGAATCCTCGTGAAATTAACACCTACGGGATCAACCCGGTGAGCCTGAGCGCCCGCCCGAGGATGGACCCACAAATTAATACTTTTGCATCAAATCCATACGGTTCGTTTCGCGGGTCCTGCCCGCACCGTCCCCCACAGACGCGCGCGCCGGGTCTAGTGTCGCCACGACCAAAGGCTCGAAATTATCGTCGTGTCGGTCCCGCTCTCGCACTTACCGCTCTTCCACATGCATATATCTGGCGCGGCGCCAACCTTCATGATCAGCCCACGCGGAATGCGGCGCGCTGCTGCGTATATATTCCCACTCATCTCGGTTCAACACACAGAAGCGAAGCGCTCAACAAATCAAGATCACTGCGCGTTGGTCGGATGGATAGTTGGAGATAGGTGGACCCACATCGCATTGTCCTGTCCTGTCCTCGAGGCTCATTCCCACCGGTAGGCGCCGACCCACACAGAAGTTGTTGGCCTCGCCTCGAAAGAATCGGGATTGAATCAAACGTTGGACCCAACTAGCACTGCGGCGATCGAAACCTTTTGGAGGTTGTAAAAGGGTCTTTGAAAAGTTAATAGACGTACGATTTGATTTTCCCGAAAGTGCGAAATTTGAGGGGAAAATCTGCTTTCCCCAAGTTTTATTGCGACCGGCAAAAGGCCCCAACTTACAAAGGGGAAAATGTGGGACAAACTTGCAGCTGTAAAAAAATTGCCTTTGTCGAGCAGTAAAATAACAGGTTTTCCCGCCACAAACTCCCACGAGGAAAAGTCAAATTTTCCGGCCGGGAAATGTACCGCTGCGCGAAAATGTACCGCTGCGCGAAAATGTACCGCTGCGCGAGTCGCTCATCTTTTCCACCTCGGAAAATTTGACTTTTCCTCGTGGGAGTTTGTGGCGGGAAAACCTGTTATTTTACTGCTCGACAAAGGCAATTTTTTTACAGCTGCAAGTTTGTCACACATTTTCCCCTTTGTAAGTTGGGGCCTTTTGCCGGTCGCAATAAAACTTGGGGAAAGCAGATTTTCCCCTCAAATTTCGCACTTTCGGGAAAATCAAATCGTACGTCTATTAACTTTTCAAAGACCCTTTTACAACCTCCAAAAGGTTTCGATCGCCGCAGTGACTCCCATTGTCCTTGCTCTCGCTCGAAGTTGAACACCGACGTCAACATCAATGTTGAGCTCCTCCTGCGATCTCGCGTCGAGCGCCTCCCGCGCGTCTCCCGCGATCTTGCGTCGAGCGCTTCACACAGAAGTTGTTGGCCTCGACAGAATCAAAGAACGGACCCACATCGCATTGTCCTCGCTCTCACTCGAACAGTATCCGCTCCGGGTCGCGTCGCGTCTCGCACCGTGTACCTCAGATCCCCACCCGAACATACGCGATGCCAACCCACACTGCAGAATTGGACCCACCTCTTATTGTTCTCGCTCTCGCTTCAACTTCATCAATGCCAACCGCGTCGCGTCGAGGGCACGAGGCGTGCTTTTGGGGCTACCTAGGATTTGGACCCACAAATACAACAATTTGCGGCAATGTCCGGACTCCGCGTCGTCCTGCCCTGCCCTGCCCTATCCTGCCCTGCCCGGCGCGCCGATCCGAGGCACTGTTTCACTATTAGCTTCAGTTCAAGTTAGTCGGCAGATACTCGATTTCTCGACGCGGCTCCAATCCCCCCCCCATATTCAAGTTCGCAGCGGCCTGGCCGACAGTCCAACCTACAGAACTTATCGGCCTCGGCCTCAACAAATCAACATCACTGTGCGTTGTATTTCAACATCACTTCGGTGCGCGGACCCACACCGTTGGATCGATGGACCCACCTCGCCTCCCATTGTCCTTTCTGCCTGTCCTGTTTTCGCTCCCTGCAATAGTTCCCGACTCCCGAATCCTTCAGTTCCCCGGCGCTTAACCACCCACGAGGCGCGCTGTCGCTGTCGGTTATTCAAATTATTCAAACAATGCTCAACGACCGTGATGCAAGATATCCTATTGTGCGCCCAATCGAGCTGTGGGTCCTCCTCGGCTGGATTAAGCGACCAGCAAGCAGCAGGCAGGTAGGCGAGAGTCGGATACTATCTGAATCTCAATTTCAATTTGAGATTTAGGGTGGGCAGGCGGGCATTGTCGGCTTCATTTGGGAACCTCAATGGTTGTTTTCGCGTCGGCTGGAATATTTTTGGTGCGTATGTGTAACTGCAATATCTTCGGTGTGCGTTCGAGGCCGCGCCACACTGCCCCCGCTCATGAATCACGATCGTCGTCGGACGCCGCTCGTTCTCACACAACTATGGCCACATCGTGTGTCTCCGCGCCCAGACGCCGTCGATGCGCGACCGGTCGGGTGCACACTATGGACAGCTGGCCAGGCTCCGCGTCGCCACACTATTATCGGAGTTCGCCGATCGCACGCCACCGGTGACTTGGAACTGGTAATATGGTATGTGGCCACACTAGGTTGAAATCAATTGAGCGTTTGAACCCCGCGCCGCTCCGGAAGCCTTAGATTGGCTGACCACTCCGACATTAACATGGTTCCGGAATCTTGGTTGACCGGTCTGTTGCGGAAGAATAGAAAAATTAAAACTCGACCCCACTTCCGCCGACGTTCAAGTTGATGCAGTCACAGTTGGCCACACTAACGACGACGGGCTCGCAGCCCTGGGCCGGAATTTCGGGGCGGGCGTACAGTTCGTCGGAGGATCACGTTTTCATTGCAATCTGAACTTGAATCTGGTTCAAAAGCCATTCCCGCGCCAAGCGCTAAATTACACTAGTGAAAATTGTTTGAACCCCGCGCCGTGCCGGAACGTTGTCGATGGCCACACTCGAATTCCATTCTCAGCTGAGCAGTACATAGGCAGTGGGACATTTTTCCTTAATTCCTGCCCTGGGTCTGCGCGCAACCGGGACGTGCTTCCGGCCCTGAGCTGTCCTTCGATATTATGAAGCACCGACGTTTCATTTCGCGGCAGGCGGGCCTACAGCGTTAGTTGGATTGGAATGGAGAACCCGGCGGTGGTGGTTGAAAAACCGCACCCTCTCTGCATTCGCTAAGAATTCTTTCCCGCGGGCAATGGTTTAATTGAACTTGCTACATCGGGCCTGCAAGAAGAGAATGGAAATGAATCACTGTCTTCCGCCGAAATTGAAACGCAACGAGCTTACTGATCGATAGTGACGGACTACTCGCCTGGATTTCTCAATGATTCACCGGCTTCAGCCGAACGTTGAATCATTTTGCGGCGGCGGTGGTTGAAATATTAATTGAACCCGCTCAAGTTGCAGTTGTTCCTTCCCTTCATGCTCGACGACGGACCGGCACGCGCAGATCGGACCTGGGCACTCGTCAATGTTGGCGTGTACTTATGTCCCGCAGACGGACGCGGACGCCCGGATAATGGAACGACCTGATATGCAAAAGAAATTTGAAACAAGTAATATCAACCACCGCCTTCCGTCTTCCTTCCGCCGAGTGTGAAATGCAACGAACCTCGACGTGATACATCCAACAGCATCCAATTACGAGAAACAAAGGAAGGAAGGGTCCACATGCGCCCACAGCGACGTCGACGTCGCTAACCAGCGCTGCATTTCAACCCATCTTTCTTTCTTTGATGGTCGCCTCTGCGACGTAAATTTGTGGGCGGCGGAGATGCCAGTGTGAATGAATGGAGGGGAGGGATCGGCGTCCACATGCGCCTACATGATACCGTGTTATGATACGTACGATACATAACATTGTAACGGCGTCTGTCCTGTTTCCGAGACGCGGAAGTTCAGGTTCGAAACAATTGCGGGTGAGTTAAAGAACGCCGGGCTAGCGGGTCAGTTAAAGAATGCCGCAGGTGATAAAATGTTTGACCATCGAATCGGAAGCTTGAAGGAAGGAATCCGGCTGGGTGACGCGTCTTGCCATGCTCCAATTTCGAACCCGTTTCCACTTTGTAAGTTCAGGGGCGTCAACAAAGAACAAGAATGAGAACAAGAATGAACCCAGGCCGGCGGTCCGGAATGAACTGTGAAGCTCCGCGGAAGCGGATCGAGTTTTGAGCCCGGGGAACCAAGGGCAGAAAGTCCACATGCGCCCACTAACGCTGCATTTTGATTCCTTGATGCATCATCTCGCAGAGGAAAATCATGTTGGCCCCGGCGGAGTGCTGCCACGCTATTCCAGATACAGCAAATTTCCAACCGCGGCTGCGGCTGCATCGCGGCTCCGACACGAAGGCCGAAGGCCAGCTCCACGTTCTCGCGGTTCATTCCCGACAAATGTACAGTGTAATTGCGAATTGGGAGAACAAAAAGGACGCGTCGGATGATGATATCTACCTTCGTGCCGTGAATGGCTGTGATTCAGAACGGCGCAGATCGCGGTTGTTTAGAGTTAGCTGGAGGGAGAGTAAGTCTAGGCATGGACTGACGAACATTTGGGAGGAAGGCGCAAACACACGTCGCCTGACTATTCCTCCTCTTCTTCTTCCTCTTCGGAAGAATCCTCTTCCACTTGCTCTTTTTCTGAGTCCGAGGCGCCAGCATTTTCGCTATCGCTCGTCCAAACATCCTCGTCAATATTCGCGGCCTCTGAGGCGGGGCTGCCACTGGTTCGCCGAGTAAGTACCCAGTGAATCGAAGGGGGGTGACGTTGGGAAAAACTGATCATGGTGGAGGGTAGTGCCTTGGAATAGTCAATGCCGAGCTCGGGGAATGCGATACGGATTTCCTGAGGGGTGCAATTCCAGCGCATGAGAAGGGTTCGAAGGGTTCGAAGGGTCACGACAGGATCTGGCCGAGCCCAGTCTGGCGTGAGATGCGCCTCGTAGATATACAGTCTTCGAAGGGCTGGAACTTGCAATTGAAGGTTGAGTATCGTGGGATACAGTGGGTAAGAAACAGACTCGTAGCGGAGTTTCAGAGTCTTCAGCTGATCGAGTAATACATGCCTTTAGAAATGCGGGGCACATCAGAATGGTACTTTTTTGACAGCTCTTCCATCTAGCGTACCTCGGTGCATCACTCTCTCCATCCTGTCCAACGCCGAGGTCGCAATAAACAAGACAGGGCGCAAGGGCTAGAATCTCCAGACATTGTGTTTCCTCTATGGACTGGATAACCAGAACCGTCAACTGGGACCAAGGGAGCATGTCGCGGAAGACCTCCTTGTATTTGTCGAGTGCAACCCGGTGTAGGAGGGGTGCATCACGAAAGGCAGTCGACTGATGCGTCATGTCTCTAGCGTCCAACAAATACGCGATCACTGTAAGAGTATGTAGAAGGGGAAAGGGTCCGACGATGACAGAGAGGTCATCCGTGTTGAGCCGTAGTTTTAAATGCTCCCAACGATTCCTGTGGGCCACAAGTGTCTGGAGGATAGGGGGCGCCGGGTCGGGACACAAGTTATCCAGGTGTACATTGACAGAGAGCGGGCAGGAACCCGATCGCTGCAGCCATTCTTCCACGCGGCCCTGTTTGTTGAGCCGTGAGTCATATGGGTAAATGCTGATCTTGAAGGCGCGCCAAAGCCTCGGAGTCGAGAGCGCTATTTCGCGCCACAGCCGGCATATGTGAGTGAAGATTATCGGAGAGTATCGCCCTCTGCGTGGCGCGCGTCTCGGGTACACAGGTAGAAAGTGCACAAAGATTTCGGACACGATCTCGGGTGGCAGAGTGAGAACCGGATAGATGCATGCAGACAGGCGGTCCTGCAGAGAGTCCTGCTCGGTCTGCAACAGTTTCTTCTCCGCACTGGGGGAGCGCCCCAGTTCCACAAGTCGAGCGGCAATGTCGACGAGACGCTCCCGATCAGCGGCCCTCTCTCTCGCAGTCTGCTCGGCGGGTACGGGGGACATATCTGTGTCATTTGCGTTGCTCATGAGCAATGAAAGAACATCGATCCGGATTCCAGGAGTCGTCGTGGTCTGAAGCGAAAAGGCGGATAGACACGTGCACCGGCAGACTCCGATCCCGGGATCGGCACCACGGCAAGTTGAAAGAAGACATCGCATTATTATATCCCAGAGAGTCAGGGGTGGGTTCAAGATACTACGAGAGCCGTATGGTTGAGAACCGCTTCAACGTTGTCTTCAAATCAGCTCTAGGTTGAAAAACCCAGTTCTATTCAATCGCCACAAACCTTTGCACTTTCGAATCCAGTGGTCAAGCAAAGAAACAAACTAGGGAGTGAAACACGACCAGTCCGTCTCGTTCATAAAACTCAAGGGCCCCCTGGGAGGCATCGAAGAGCGTTCATATTTCAACTTTTTTGATACATCGATATCATCTAGCGCCCAGAAGCAGAGTGCTGGTGGCGCTATGCCGGATGTAGCGAATTTCCAACCGCAGAAGTTGTACCGCTCACGAAGGCCGCAGGGCCAGCTCCACAGTCTCGCGGTTCATTCCCATATTCCGACAAAATGAGCAATTAGGAATTCGGAGAACGAACGACGCGTCTGACGATAATATCTACGTGACAGAACGGCGCAGAGCACGGTTGTTTAGGGTTACTTGGTGGGAGAATGAGTCTAGGCAAAACCGACGAACATTAGGGAGGAAGGCGCAAACGTATGGAAAACGACTTGCCTACGGCCTGGCTATTCCGAATCAGCATTGCTGCCGTCTTCCTCTTCCTCTTCATCCGAGTCCGAGTTGTTTTCGCTATCGCTGTCCCAATCGTCCTCCAGAATATTCGCGGCCTCCAGGCCGACGATGGTCGTTGGCTGAGGATCCAGAAAACGAATTGTGACCCGCGGACGGTGGGTGGAACTGATCAAGATGGAGGGCAGTGCCTCGGAATATGCGTGAAGGGGTTGTTGGGGACGTGCGATTCGGATCTCCTGAGGGGTGCAATTCCAGCGCATGAGAAGCGCCCGAAGGGCCACGACACGATCGGGCATAAGATACATCTCGTCGATATGCAGCCTTCGAAGTGCTGGAAGTTGGAGGGCTAAGACACTGAGCATTGTAGAATATGCGTTGAATTTCGACCTTCGGAGTTTCAGCGTTTTCAGCTGATCGAGCGATAGATGGCTTTGGGAATGCGGCATCTCAGAATGTGACTTCTCGCAGGCCGAACATCTGGCGTACCTCGGTGCATCGCCCTCCGCAACCGACCACAAGGTTAGATCACAGTGAACAAGGCGGGGCGTGAGAGCAAGAATTCCCATGGATTCATTCACCTCAATCGACTGGATTACAAGAACCGTCAACTGGGACCAAGGGAGCATGTCGCGGAATCTCCCTTCAGAATAGCATTGGGCAATCGCTACCCGCTGCAACAGCGGTGCATCACGAAAGGCGGTCGGCCGATGATCGTTAGAGTCCACCCACGTCGTGACCGTAAGAGTACGGAGGAGGGGAAAGGGTCCAACGATGGTGGGGAGCTTCGACACGGACGCCGCAAGCTTCAAATGCTCCCAACGGTTCTTGTGCGCCAGGATCGTCTGGAGAATAAGGGGCGGGTCCTGGCGAAAGTACTCTAGTTCGACAGAGAGTGGGCATGAGCCCGATCGCTGCAGCCATTCTTCCACACCGACCAGATTGGCGTCGTGGTTTTCATTTGATGAAAGGTTCACGTGCAGGATAATCTTGAACGTGCGCCAAAGCCTTGGCGTCGAGAGGGCTATTTCGCGCCACAGACGACATATGTGAGTGAGGACGACCGGAGAGTACAGCCCTTTGTCTGGCGCGCGTCTTGGGTACACGGGGAGAAAGTGGACCAAGATTTCGGATACGACCTCGGGGGGAAGAGTGAGAACCGGATAGATGTAGGCATCGAGTCGGTCCTGCAGGAAATCCTGTTCTGTTTCCAACAGTTCCCTCCCCGCACTGAGGGATCGCACCAACTCCAAATCCTGCAGGCGAGCGGCAATGTCGACGAGACGGTGTTGATCGGCGGCCCTCTCTCGCGCCGTGTGCTGAACGCGTGGATGGGCCATATCTGGGACTCCTCCGTTGATCATGAGCTATGAAAGGAGTCCGGGAGGACGTCCGTCCATTGAACAACTTACAGTTCGTTGTGATGATCTGACTCGGAAAGAAGCTCGATAGTGGCTGTGCACCGGTAAACAACCCAGTTTGAGCTCCGACGCTCGGCACCACGGCAAGTTGGGAACCTTGTTGGGAAGCCTTGGTTCGACTTGGTCAAAGATCGCTGGAATTCAAGATTTACACCCCCGAGAAGAAGAGGCCCACGCAAATCTTACAAAAGCCCCGCAAGTTGCTCTGAGGTTCCGCTCATTATAACAATTTAATTAGTTCTCGCTTGAAGCTTAGTACGATTCTCGAGGACTCGAAGCCTACACCAAGTCCATCGTGGGTTGAAAAAAGTTGGAAAGAGAACTGAATCGGTCGATATTGAAGAACGCGCTGAAAGCAGCTGGAGACGAGGAGGTGGGGCGCATTCAAAGAGCAAGGCAAAAGACGACGGATATGCCTGCCTAGGCGTTGGACGTATATTTCCTGTGGATCAGCCGCTGGCGGGCGGCACCGTCGAAGCGTCGGGTTCGAGCGATAACGGGCAAGAATGAAGAGCGGGTCTACCCGCAATAATTCGTCGGGGGTAACGACGACGCGCGGACCTTGGACTTGGAGCTTTCAAGTTATGTTTTACAGGGTACACTGTGTTAAGGTCTTCAATCGTGCTGACAGGAGTGGCAGCTTCGGCTGCGATGTATCCTGCGCAATGTTTAGGTTTGAAGTAGGGGCAAAGCACAATGACTGACCGGATGGCATCTCGACACTTCCTTCGCATTGAAGACGATTGTAAGCAAGTTCAAGTGCGTTACGGTTGAATTTACGCAAGGATGTAAGGCAGAACCCACGGCGTAGGGAATATTATCGCGAGATACTGCGTTGACAAGTCAAAGGCTTGTATACAAAACGCCAAAAGAACGCCCTCTTGTCATTCACGACCAATTCTGTCACACCGAGCGGAGTGTCGCTCGTTATTTGTACGGGGCCTATTACGATGTGTTCACAGTGAATACACAGAGGCAGACATTCGTTCATCACGCACCAAGGATATCCTTCCCAATATCACAGTAGGAAAAACAAGCATAGGCAAACCGAACAGACACCACTCAACCTTCTCATCCCTGTCTTCCAACCGGGAGAGTTGCAGCGCTGCCTCGGGGGGTCGGAGTCCAGGGGACGCACTTTTTGAAACGCGGTCGCGTCTCCGCCTGGCAGGCTGTTGCTGTATCAAGTCCAAGACTCCGACCTGGTGGCCGTCCGCCAGCCCCGCGTCTCAAATTGGCACAAGAACCATGGAGAGAGTCGCCGGAGGCTTTAGAGAGGCGCGTGAAGTGCATCTTGGCGTTCGAGACTCCGAGCTCGCTAGCATGCGCGTATGCTTCCGGGAAGTATTGTGAGGGCTGTGGGTCGCTGGAGACCAACCGCGTACTCTATTTCAAGTTCAACCCAAGGCGGGAGTGACTTGCTTTTGCCTTTTCATGGTCTTCGTCCGAATCTTCGCTGTCCTCTAGAGTCTCGATTCGCTGCACCGAAAGACTGGCTGACAACTGAGTCAACATTGGACTGCGAACTCACCAGTAACGTAGATAAAAGCCTACTCTGTGCGGATATCCCGTCCAAATACGTTTGTGCTGTGGTCGTTGAGAGCAAAGGTCATGGTTCGCCCTGTTTCGGCCGAGGGGATTATTGAGTAAACGCAGAAGAAAATAAATTGAGTACAACGAGCAGCAGGCGACTGGAGATCTAGAGCTATACAATGCAGTAACTACACCGAGAAATTGAATGAGAAACCAAGTGGAAAAAGATCAGGCCGTCCGAGCCCGCTTGCAAGTCGGCGGAGAGAACACTTCATCTCCATCCTCGCTCTCTCCATCCGATTCCAAGTCCTCGCTCTTCCGCTTGAGCGAACGCGGGAGCGGCCAAGGCGAGCCGTCGTCGACGCGGCTCGACATTACCGCGAGGTATTCTCCAAGGGTCTTCCCCGTAGGCACCCCACCATACAACCGATACCGATCCCAGACGTTGTTTGGACCCCAGTACGGACCCACCGGCCCCATCAGCGTCTCCTGCACCGGTGGGAAGCCCAACGGCCACGGCGGCTTTACACCCGCGTACGGGTCAAATAGCCGCCTCAGCATCTCCGGCTCGTCGAGCTCGTTGTCGCCCTCGCTCACGTTCGCATCCCAGTCGGCCCTTAGTATAAGGGGGATATTCGACTTCAAGCCGGGGAAGCGCTCCGACCCTTGGTCGCTCTCCCAGCGCCGCATCCACACGCGGGCCCACTCGTCGGCCGTCAGCAGGGGGTCCTCCTCCTCGTCCCCAAACACCACGCCCGCCGCGAGCTCATGCTCGCGCCGCAGCTCGTTGACCCGTTCAACCTCCCACTGTTCGTCCTTGCAGAGCATCGTATATGCGTGGGAGAAGGACATGTTCTGGTCCCCGAGGTCCCTCTTTGCTACGATTCGGCCCTGCTCGGCGAAGAACTGGCGCTCGTGGGCGTTGTCGGCGCTGGGCACCCACGTGCTATCCGTCTCAGTGTACCAGGGGTACGGCTCGATGCCGTGCTGCAGCTGCCAGACGATGGAGCGGTCGTAGCGGCGCAGCTCCTCCAGATCCATCTCCGCGTACTGGGACAGATCGATCATATCGGGGGAGAGGGTGAGGAGGCGGCGGGTGATGGATCCGTGGATGGGGACTGTGCGCGGGTTTTCGGCGAGGCGGTAGATGACGACGGCGACGGCGAAGGGCTGATTGAAGGGGGTGGGAATGCGGTGGGTGTCGTAGAGGGGGGAGAACGGTTTCTCTGGAGTAGGCGGCTTGGGGTTCCTGTCGACCGGCGGCTCGGCCACGGGGCGAAGGGATGGGTGGGGAACCTCCCATGAGCGAGGAACCGACGGCATGGGGGCTGTGAGAGGAGTATATCCTACGGCGTCTGTCGTTAGTTACGATTCAAGGAAAGCACGAACAAAAAACGCACCTATCTCCTTTGCTTTCTCTTTACCTATCTTCTTTATCTCTTCTACCGCTGCAGAAGGATTAGGATGAGAAATTCAATACCAGGAAGAAAGCGGCGTACAGAGGGTCCAAGGCGGCCGATGGAAGGGATTCGTGTGTCCGACGCAGGTGGCAGGATAAGCAAAGTCCCTGACTTTGACGCCGTGCGATACGGCATTCTTATGGGCGTCCTCACCCCAGTCAGTCGCCGTGGCCGGTAGTTGGACGCCCTCCTCAGGTTCCTCCTCGGTTGGCACATTGGGGTCCGGAAGCTGTGGTGTATTCTGCCATGGAATGGTTTGGGGGGGAGGGCGTCCCGTATCCGCCGGGGTCCTTGTGCGGATGACGAGCTTCCCCGAGACCCTGGTCGTCAAAAGGGCCTTGAGACCGCCGCCGACGATTCTCAAGGTGCGCTGGCCCCGCTTCTTCACGGGGATGGAGATGGTAAAGGTCATGGTAGGAGTTTGCTGGTGGTGGAATGTGTGGGTGGCCCTCGCGTTTATATATGGTCCGC
Organism: Mycena filopes; assembly: GCA_029281495.1. Lineage (NCBI taxonomy): Eukaryota > Fungi > Basidiomycota > Agaricomycetes > Agaricales > Mycenaceae > Mycena > Mycena filopes. The sequence goes on along the minus strand of JARIHR010000063.1, from coordinate 227,577 downwards.
GCATTGGCCTTTGTCCCCGGTTAGGAAGCAAAGGGTCAAAGCGTCGAGAGGGTCAAAGCGTCGAGTGATGGCGTCCTATTGTCTGAGGATAAGGCATTGTGTAGCACCGCTTGGAGGGCCAAAGCGCGAGCAGGTGGGGTCCGGATGAGTTGTCCACATGTACAATAAACCGTCTGCATTCACTGGCCTGGTAGCGGCTGATCGTTAAACTGGAGCAGTCAGTGCTTGGTTTTGGCCCTTGCGCGTCAGTAGAAAGGAGGAACAAGGACCACGCCGTCAAGAAGGATTCATCCGTAAGGTAGGCAGCTTGAGCTCGAGCTCGCTGGCTAATGTGGGACCACTGGAGGCGGGAGGAAGAACTTGAAGCGATGCGTCACAGTCGCGGTCATGTGACACTGACAGTTCTCGACGCGCTTCGAACAGCGACAAAACACACGGACACCACCACCCACACAAGGAAGCGATGGCTGTGCACTTTTACATAATTGTGGGCGAGGAGTGATAAGTTTGCTGTTATGCTACGCAGAGTATTTTGCAAACAACCTTGCCCAAGCCGAATCGGCGCTCGCACCTGGCCTAGAATCCGCTACATGTCGAATTCCAAGGTTCAGCCTGAGCCGGCAAACCAGCACTTCTCCGTCGACGCCAACGGCAAGACTGTCGTCGACCTTTCCTTTGCCTCAGAAGCTTCTTGATAGCTTATATGAGTGATCCTGACTAGCTCAACAACAGGAGGGACCGTAGCAGTGGGCTTTGGGGCGAGCATCAACATCAAATCCTGCCCGATATGGAAGGTGGCCAACCAGCACGTGCAGATCAGAGTGGGCTCGGCTAGCAGATCGGACGCCCTCGGACGCCTCTTGGACCTGCCAGCGGATATCTGGTCCTTTGGATGTCTGGTTCGTCTCACATTGCTGCCTCGACAACGCCGAAAGTTCAAGGCTGCTTGCTAGGTATTCGAATTAGTCGCCGGTGCACCTCTCTTCCACTACGGTCTCAATGAAGAGCTTGATCTCACAGAGGTCGAGGGCATGCTATACCAGATGCTTCTATTCAGCAACGACCCCGTCTTCAAAGCGGCACAGCTCAGTGTCTGGCCGTTGGCGGGAGAATACTTTGACGCCTCATGTACGTGACTGGCAACTGAACCTTTCCTTCATCGACACCCGATCCACGCAGGTAATCTGAAAAAAAATCGGAACTGATTCAGGTGCCGCTGGAGCACAAGCTCTTATGGTACAACAAGGCTTTATCGTCCGAAGACCTCTCTGCCATTGCTCAACTTATACACCGGTGCTTGCGCTTTAATCCGGATGATCGGGCCACCGCGGCAGAGTTACTCCAGGACGCCTGGTTTGAGGGTACCGAGGACTGAGGTCTCCGCCGTATAGCTTCTTTACGTCGGAATATCTATAGCGCTGCACAATCTAACTTCCCCTTCTCAAACGACGACGACCCACTGGGAACCGCAGTCGTAAGCGTGTTTTGAAAAAGAAAATCGTATGTTGCATGGATCTCATCTATCTACCGTCTAATTGATGTTAACCGACGAATCTAAGGTTTAAACCTTCGCCCAAATGCGCTTATCGTGCGAGAAACGCGCTGAAAAGGGGGAAGAGTGAGTGAAGGGAAATCGAGTGAGATTCAAACACACCGTATAAAACAAACAGCGACCCGAGGAGCATCACGCCTCCGGAGTACAGCGACACTGCCTGCCAGTTCTTGCCGGAACCAGAAAATACGGCGCCGCCGATCGAAGCGCCCGAGAGTTGGCCTACATCGCGATGAAAAATGCACACCGCGGAAGAATAGGTTGCTCTACATACCAACCGAGTTGGCCAGCACCATGAAGCCCGTAATCGTAGCCAAGTCGTTCAGGCCAAAGAGCTGGGCACAGACAACGGGGAGCAGGCCGAGGAACCAGCAGCCGACGAGGCCGTAGACGACGCTGAACACGATGACCGCGGCGTACGAGTGCGCAGCGGTTGCGAACGTCCAGATGAACATCTGCGAGAGGCCACCGAGGAAGAACGTCGCGAAGAACATGTTTATGGGCCCGAAGCGGTCTGCTAGGCGGCCGGCGATGATCTGGGGAGGATGAGAGTTGTTTCGAAGGTAGAACTTGGATTTAAGAACGCACGCGGCCGATCCCACCTACAGTGGAGTAATAAGTAAACATTCGAGGCGGGGAAGGAGGGAAAGATCGAACCAGACATGTTCATCACCACCAACGGGACGACGACCAGGATGGATTTCGGGTCGAGGGTGGGGACTTCATCTTTCACGTATGTCGTAATGAAGTAATACGGACTCTGTAAAACGGTAAGTATGTTGGATTTCATGGAGGAGATAGGCTCGAGAGATAATACCAGATAGCCGAAGATGCCGATGAAGACGCTGAGGGCGATGCTGTAAAATTCCGGTCCGATGTTACGCGGAAGCCAGCGTTTCTCAATGTCCGCGTAGCCAGGAGCGCGGCGCTCAGCCATCATGAACCACGCGGCTACCCAGAGTACAGCACACATGTTGGCGTAAATGAGCACCGTGTTGCGGTAACCCAAGCCGGAGAGCCTGGGCGCGCGTCAGAATTAAGTTTAGGGAGAGTTGAAGGGATAGGTGCCCACAGTGGTCGCACGAAGAGACATTCTATGCCGCCGCCGATGCCAGAGCCAGCGACGGCGATGCCCGTAGCGAGGCCGCGCTGTTTGAGAAACCATTGCGAGGGCAGGGCCATGTAGAGGGGCATGGATATGCCGAGGGAGAACCCGAGTAAACAGCCCTGGAAAAGGAATACTTGGTAGAGCTTCGTGGCGAACGCCGACGCGATGAGACAGAGGTAGGCCAGAACACAACTCAAGGCTATCATTTTCTGGGGCAAGTCAGACGGGAGAAGACCCCAGGAGAGACGGAGGCACCTTGTAGCCGCTGTTATATGATCGGTGAGAAATTACTTGTGCGATTCTTCTAAAAACACCTACTATCTATCTCCAATGCCTCCGAATAGATAGGCCGTGCAGTTCATGCTCTAAGATATCCAAATTCATCAGCAGAAGAGGTGGAAGAGAAGCGGAGGGGCTCACAAACGAGAATAAGCCGCCCACGAGGCTGAGGGTGCTCAAACTAACGTCGGAGAACTCGTTCGAGTGGTAATAGTCCTGGAAAACTCCCCACACCAAACCCCACGCCCTCGCAAGTCGTGTCGGTAAGGAGGGAGGAGATAGATAATGTTCACTCACATGCAGGTGCTCGCCATGATGAAGCAACCGAGTACAACGAGCCAGGCTCGAACCCCGCCATCGGGATACGTCCATTCGGTAAGTTCGTCGCCGCCGGCCTCTACGTTCTCCGTCGTCGCAAGGTTGTCCTTCTCTCGGACGACCGAGTTGACCTGGGGTAGTTGAACCCCGGGGAGGATGGCCTCAGCCGGCAAAAGCTGCTGGGGGGACGGCACAATCGAGAAATCGGACATGGTGGAGGGTCTCTTGAGACACCTAGGGCATGGAAGGCGGGAGTTCTGGGTTTAATAACTGGGGGGAAAATGGAATACAGACACCGTGAGATATATATACGCCTGGAAGTGGTCAAGGATAACCCGAGTGAGTCAATACTAGTGATTTGGGGTAGTTAACATACGGCCCGAGCGCAGGTTGGGCAAGTCCGAAGGGGTCCGATAATCAAACTTGGCCGCGGGGTCCACCAGAGATTCGCGACTTTAACACGAGGAGAAAGCATATGGCCGCCAGAGGCTAATTCACGGTACAAGGAGTTCCCCTGGCCCCAAGTTGGACCTCGAGTCAGCTCGGATTCTCGACATCAGACACAGAGCCAACACAGAGCTGAAATTTGGCTGAAAGTGCCAGCCCAGGTGGTGGATAGGGCCAGAGTATCGTCGGGGTTCCCTTTGCCAAGACGGTCGACGGCTACTAGATGTCCAGCGAACAGTTCACATCGTCGGTCGAGCGGGGCCAACTCAAGGCCAACTCGGAAAAGTCCGACGATGGCGGTTGTTGTTTGGATTCGAGTGTGTTTGGTGTTGTGTCCATCACAGGCCAACGACCACCCATCCGCCTTTGGGCGTCCATGTTCTGGAGGCTTTATATGGCACTAGCGCACTCGAATCGGCCACTGTGCTTCTAGCTTCCCTGTCACACCAATTCTACCTCCCATCCTCGCAATTCCCGCTGTAAATATCCACCCAACGCTCGCCGTTATCTCAATGCCACCGGCTCCTGGACCGTCCTCGCGGACGGTGAGCTCGAGCTCGGCATCTGCGACGACAAGTCGGTCAGAAGAGGACGAAGAGCTCCGGCCGTATGTCATTGTAACCGACATCGGCAAGGGAAGTTTCGCGACAGTGTACAAGGGCTACCATGAGGTACTCGCACCTTTGCCCTCGGATTACTCGGTGGCTTACCTCTTCACAGGATAATCACCACCCTGTCGCAATCAAGACCGTTCTGCGCCAGAAACTATCCGCGAAACTGTTTGAGAACCTACAGAGCGAGATTCAGATCCTGAAATCGCTCTCGCACCGGCACATTACCAAGCTCATAGATATCGTCGTATGTTCCTTTCAAGCGTTGTTTCATTCTGACTGAGTCCACTCCAGCGCACCGATCGCAACATATATTTGATCATGGAGTACTGCGCCGGGGGCGACTTGACGAACTACATCAAGAAACGCGGTCGGGTCGAGAGTCTCGAGTACGTTCCGTCCGAGGGCGCCGCACCGCAGTACTACCCACATCCGCGCACTGGAGGCCTCGACGAAATCGTTGTACGGAGCTTTCTCAGGCAACTAGGTTTGTCAAACAAACTTTTCTCTCTCTCGGGCGTCTCTGATCAAATGTCGGCAGCCCGCGCGCTGAAGTTTCTGCGCCACAGAAACCTCATCCATCGTGACGTCAAGCCGCAGAACCTGCTCCTCAATGCGCCGCCGCCAGAAGAGCTCGCGCGCGGGCACCCTCTCGGCGTTCCCATCCTCAAGGTCGCCGACTTTGGCTTCGCGCGGTCGCTTCCGAACGCGATGATGGCAGAGACACTGTGCGGTTCCCCGTGAGTCACCAAATTCTGACTTCCGTCCTTCCATGTCCTGAGATTCACACGCAGCCTCTATATGGCACCGGAAATCCTCCGGTATCAGAAGTATGACGCCAAAGCAGACTTGTGGTCTGTTGGCGCGGTGTTGTATGAGATGGCCGTCGGGCGGCCTCCGTTCCGCGCCGCCAACCACATCGAGCTGCTCAAGAAGATTGAGCACTCGAAGGGCATCAAGTTCCCCGATGAGGACCCCAAGTCGCAGTCGGCGCGCAGTGGCGGTGGGGGGAGCGAGGACCTGCCTGTGCCACCCGACGTCAAGAAGCTTATCCGCGCGCTGCTCAAGCAGAATCCCGCCGAGCGCGCGAGCTTCGAGGAGTTCTTTGGCAGTACTGCGCTCGCAAAGTCAAAGTTCCCTCGCCCTTCCGAGCAGCCGTCCCCGATGCAGTCCTCCGCCGACGTAACGGACGCAGACGGTCCGTCGTCGACTATTCCAGCGCACCACTTGGTGATACCACCTGAAGTGCTCGACCCGAATGCGATGATTCCGCCGAGTAAATTCAATTTCAGGGAGCCGCGACTAGAGAATGGCAGTGTTACGCGGATTCCTGTGGCGACTCCCTCATCCCCTAGGTATGTATGCGTATCTCGTCTTCCTGAATCGCTGCTAACGTACACACGCAGCTCTGCCTCCTCAGGGGATAAATTCCCTCCACCCCCGTCAGAGAAGGTCCGGCGGCCTTCGATCCCCTCTAATCCGTCGCCCTTGCGCGTCCCGCGACCGCTGTCCACCGAGGGCTCCATTATTCCTGGAGAAACGGAGGAGGATGGCATTCTCCGCCGTGAGTACGTCCTCGTCGGTGATACCCGCGCGGTCGAATTCAATCGCGCTGTCGATGGTATGTCGTTCTCCTCCCTTCCCCCTGCCCTTAAATCTATGTAACTCACATGTATCCCACAGAGTTGAGCGCAGCTCCGCGGCGACCGCTTCAAGACCGACGCCTCCCGCCGACGCCGTCGGTGGAGGACTACCCTGGCGTCGACCCCTTGGGCAACAACTACACCACGTCCTTCCCACCGGCGCCCAACACCGCCATCGCGCCGCCGCCGCCGCTGTCTTCGTCTCCTTCGAGTATTGCTTCGCGCGCAGCGGGGAACGCGCTCAATCGCGCGTTGAGCCTGGCATCGAAGAAACTCTTTGGAGCGGCGCACCGGCGGTCGCCCTCGCGCGACAACGTTAGCATCAATAGCGGTACCCCGCCTTCGCCGCGCCGGCGCACCACGCATATCATCGCGCTGGACAACGACGGAGAGCGCGACCCGCTGGAGGACGAGCTGCTCGCGTCGCTGGAGGAGCTCGCGCAGAAGACGTTTGTGCTCACGCATTGGGCGGATGAGATGTACGAGTACGTCAAGGCGGTGCCGCAGAGTGAGTTCCTCCCCCCTTGCGTTCATCGTGAGTGATTGAGTAGTCCACTGACGATGCCGCAGAGCCGCTGCCGGACCCGACGAAGTTTACGAAGCGGGAGGGCGAGGCAGATAGGCATGCGCGGCGACGGAAGCATGCGGATATGGAGGCGGAGTATAACGCCGTGACCTGCGTCTCGGTGTACATGCTCCTCATGGAGTTCTCGCAGAAGGGGATCGACAAGCTGCGGAATCACCAGGAGCATATGAAGATGCGGCACCCCGAGGGCGACTTTGTCGTCAGCGAGGGCTTTGATGACGGTGCGTTTTGCTTGCGTTTTTGTGCTATCGTAGATGGTGATACTGACTGATGGCGCAGCACTGTCGTGGTTTACGGGGCAGTTCCGCAAGTGCTATGATCGGGCGACGCTCGTCAAGACGTGGCTCCCTGCGCAGTATGACGGGCCCAAGACGTGGCTCGACCAACTGGTGTATGACCGTGCGCTGCTGCTTGTAAGACTCTTTCACCTCCCCTCTTCTTCTCGGTCGTTAATCCATCTGGGGGTCATGCAGAGTCGTAATGCAGCACGCAAGGAGCTATTCGACAAGGCGACCAGTCCGGACGAGTGCGAGAAGCTGTACGACGAGTCGCTTTGGTGTCTGTACGCGCTGCAGGACGACCTGCTGCAGACCGGGAACCCGTTCCTGGACGAGGACCGCACGACGATCGATACATGTGCGTGAAAGCGTTTCTATCCCATGCTATTATTTCTTTTGAGCTTACGATTGGTTCTTAGGGATCAAGCGCACGAAGCTGCGCCTAGTACGCTGCCGCGCGCGCATGGCCATGAACGACCAGGACCGCCTGAACGACGCGAGGGCGGATGATAACCTGGCGGACGTCGCGCGCGTACCGGCGCCGTGGGATGTCAAGCCCGCGTCCGCCGACTCCAACCCGACGAACCCGACGAATCCTACGAATCCCTAGCACCCGGCACACTTCCACCATCGTCTGTATCACCATCTAATTTACTAGAGACATCTCATGATCTTGCCACTATTTTTCCGCATCATCGCATCTAAATATCACTCGTACATATGGATCATCTCCTGCTCGCTTGCATCGGTCTAATGTACATACCACTTGTTACTTATTGTCGGCGTATCTATCTAGCATCCATACATTCAATGTACCACTATCGGTGTATTTTTCTTTTGCAGCCTTGTATAATTCAGTCCTCTGACCCGTGAGATCTTGAGAAACAGTGCGGATGAAACCATCCTAGGATATCGACGGTATCGACGCAAGTACAGAGTTACATGGATGTGGAGTTGTACAGATGTATGGAAACCTTCCCGCAAAACCGAAAATCATGACCCCGACCTTCACTTGAGCAGTGGCTGGCAAGAAAATTAGCTGCGCCTAGCAAAACCATAGGTGAAGCGACCACACACCCCGCGTAACTTGCAAACATTATTAGTGTCCAGTCGGATAAACTCATTCAGCTCGCTAAAGCATTATTTTGATTATTTTACCGAAGATGAGAAAGCGGCGGCGAGACTCACGCAACGACTTTATCCTCCGAGATGGCGACCTGGTCGTCAAAGACCGGTCGCATAGCCGCGTGCTTGATCAACTGCGGCGCCAGGGGATGCGGAATGAACAAAAAGTTGTCACCGTCCGAGCTGAAGTAGAGCAGCAGGGGCGGCGGCGTGCCGGGCGGGGTGCGCGCCTTGAGCTTCTGCAGCGCGGTGCGCATGCTCGCCGTGAGCACAGACACGGGGCGCACCTCGAAGCGCTCGAACTGCAGCATCACCATCGGCTTCGGGTTAGTACTACTACCCGACTTTGAACTCGAAGAAGAAGACGCGTTGGCGTTGGCGGGCGGCGGGGCGGGCTTGATGGTGATGCGCGCGCAGAAGCACTGCCGCGTGGCGTTGGAGAGGTCGACGTCGAGGCGCAGGGCGATGACGGCGTACATGTCGATGAGGATCATAAGCCAGGGGACGTGTGTGAGATGCTCTGCGAATTTTTGGGCGCGATATTCCTTGGGGACGTCGCGCTCGACGTCCCCTGCGCCGAGTCGACAAGAGGTCCTGTGGTGTTGCCTGTAGGTGCGTACGATGTTAGGTGAGTATATCGCGGATCGAGTGCATTATATTACCAGTGAATCTTTTGACACTACGGAAGTCGTCAGGAATTGTCCTGTTCTGTGGCCACAATATGGAAGACATACCTCCTTCGAGCAATACCGCGTTAATTTGCACTACGCAGCCCATTGAGTACCTTCGCCACTCGGGTGACCCGCCTATCAACAACGCACGACTCACTCTAGCGCACAATCGCAACACATCCCCAGGCGGCGCTGCAGAAGAGCAGTTCGAGCAGACATAGGCTTTCTGCGCGATTTTGGCGAGGCTCAGATATTCGTCGATCGCTTGCTGCGCGGTTGGAAGGGTCTCGTACGGCAGGTCTGCCATGGTGCGTGGTAGCGCCGCTTGAGTGGCGCCAGGCTGCTTATTATAAGGTGCAAAAGACAAAGAGAGAAGCCGAGTTGATGAACAATTGTTTGCCCTTGTTCAGCCCATTGTTCGAAGTTGATCAACAGCGCTTGGACCCCGCGTCGAGTCGGCGGCGTGGGATTGCTAACGAGCTGGAAAGATGCTGATCATTTGTTTCTCGTAGGAAAGTACTGCTAGTAACCTCCACGCAAAAACGGGTCTGGGACCTCGAGTGGTCCATCAAAGAGGAACGACGCGACGGAAGGCAATGCAGCGCTATAATCCGATGGCTTTGAGGGCCGGTATCGGGCCCGCAAAGGCCAGTGTTCAGTGATGCACAGCTCCAGCAGGACACATCCTGAGCGTGCAACGAATGCTGTTAATGTCGCAACAGGATCGTCTCTCGCGAGGAGCATCTCGACGATGCTCAGCCGTTTGAGAGCGGGCAGAGTCAGCATGTCCAAAATACTCGACGGCGGGTCTTCCCAAGACGAAGCAGTCTCAAAGATGAATGTTTCCAGGTGATGGAGGGTTACGTTCCTGATGATTCAACGTCAATTGTTATCAAAGAATGGAGTCAGGGAGTAGTACCTGGGCTCGTTGTCCCTAGCTATCCAATGCTGAACTTTGAGACGACAGTGAACGACGTTGATGAGCAGAGCCAGTATGTTCAAACAATCCCTTGCTCTGATCCAGCCCACATCTAGCACTGTGAGCTGCGACCACGGGAAAATAGATGGGATACCGCCGCAAACTTCGAGGTTCAGCTTTCGCAAGATTGGGGCGGCGAAGAAAGTGGGAGTGGTACCGAAAGTACGAACGTCCCCGAGCCTGAGGGTGCGGAGAAAAGGCAGGGGGAGTTCGCCAGCGGGAAGGTGAGATAAGGGCGCAATGATACACAGATCCACATATTCCCAGCGGGCAGAATGTTGCGCGGCCGTCGCGACGACTTGAGCCAGGCCAGGCTCGTTGTTCGCACCTCCCAGCCGCGGTGCTTCTGCTGGTTCCCCAACCCTGATCGAGAGGGGGAAAGCGCCCGAGCGATCCAGGGAGATGGTCAGCAGATGACAGGATCTCTGCGGATAGAATTTGCTTTGGTAGGATGGTATCGACATTGCGCGCCACAGTGCGGGAGTCGCAACGGCTATGTCCCTCCACTGGTGACAAATCTGGGCCAGCATGCTGGGGGATAAACGGCCAAATATTGGAGGTGGTGTGGGATAGATTTGGATGACCAGAAGGAATATTTCTGCGACGATATCATAGGGCAGAGTCAGGGCTGGACTTGAAAGGGGAGACATGGGAGTAGACTAGTATTTCGATTGTCAGTGGTTAGCTACGCCCAGGGTTCGATAGGTCACCCGTACCATATTTTGGCGTGGTCGTTGCGGTCAAGAAAGCTGACAGCAATGATCGCATCATAATGTCGCTTGCTCAGTCTTCAGAACCTTCATCGCACAGTGAGTGCCACTGACCTCTCAGTGAATCTCCCTCAGTCCCGCCGGTTTCATCTGAAGCTCTATCAGTACCAGCTTGTATCTCGCCAGCCGATGAGCTTCTTTTCAGTCACCCGCGAAGCTCTAGTCGCCGGCACGAGCGCCCTTTCAAGTTGCAATTACCCTCCGCCGCCCTGGATCGGGATGCTCACGGTGACCGAGGATACGCGCGCAAAACACAGCGGGACCTGCCAACTATGTTTCAAGGCGGACACGGTCACTACCCACCATCTGTACCCACGCGCCGCAGCAAAGACAACGACATTCACGCACGAACAGGCAAAAGAAGTCGTTTCCCTGTGTTGGCCGTGCCATTGTATCGTCCATCGCCTCATACCGGCAGACCAACTAGCCCGCATGTTTCATTCCATCGAATCGCTGAACACACACCGCGGTAGTAAGTGCACCCTTCCTTTTACGACCGTTGACAATGTTAGCTCAACCCGCCATTGAAGTCCAGGCTTGGCTCCGCTGGTCGCAGCCCCACTCTGCAGAATACCTGCGCTCCCTAATGATCCCCCGCCCCCCGCTCGGAATCGGGAAGGAGACGAACGCAAAGCTTCAGACCGCCCTCGCCGCGATATGGTCGGAGAATAACAGCACGTTTCCCAGATTTGAGGGCAAGAAGACGCGGGGACACGCCCTTCGACAGCAGCTGCGGCAGGTTCCGGGATTGGGCGAGATTAACAAGAACCACATCGAAGCCGCGATGCAGAGGAATGCGGCGTATCGGGAGTGGCAGCAGTGGGTCTTTAATCGCTAGGGTTGAAAGGAAAGAAAGTGTTTTCCGCAACGGAGTGTCCACAGGCGCCCACGGAGCGGCCATTCCCGTAAGGCGGCGATGTGGTTGTGACCACGTTTGATCGAGGATGCTAGTAAGTTTGGTTCGTGTGTATTTTTTCATCGCTCCTCTGCTTATCCCTCATACTGTTCTCCGTCGTCGAAAGGGAGAAGGGTTGAGTTGTTGGAGCGCTGCAAGTACGTCGTGTCCTCTTGAATCCTCTGTTGACACAGGAATCAGTGTTGTATAGGTTCTGGGAAAACATCGCCGGGGGAACCCAAATCGTGAAATACATTATCAATTTGTGGAGTGTCGGAAAAATACAACTTTGCAATTTATGCAGAGGCGAGGCGTGAACTTTATGTAAACAACTCAACCCTTCTCCCTTTCGACGACGGAGAACAGTATGAGGGATGAGCAGAGGAGCGATGAAAAAATACACACGAACCAAACTTACTAGCATCCTCGATCAAACGTGGTCACAACCACATCGCCGCCTTACGGGAATGGCCGCTCCGTGGGCGCCTGTGGACACTCCGTTGCGGAAAACACTTTCCTCAGCTTCCCTCTAATGCGCTGGACTCTACTCTTCTTCGCGACGCTCCCAAGGGTCGCTCAAGTTACCTCGAAACTGGTTGATCTTGGCTACGCCACGTATCAGAGCGATCTTACCCTTGCAGAAGGCGTAACGAGTTTCCTGGGTATCCGCTACGCTGGTTCTCCTGCAGGTAAGTAGACTAGCTTCAAACAGTCCGCAGAGCATTCAAACTGATTTCCATTTTTTCGAAGGTGAACAGCGTTGGAGAGCGCCTCAACGTCCGACCGATGTGCATGGGGTGCAAAATGCGACAACACCACCTCCACAATGCCACTATGTTCCCCTGATGGGTTCACCCGGTCGTTCAACCACGTCTGCCTTTTGGGAGCCAGCTATCGACAGTCGACCCGGTATTTGTGTCCAGGAAGCGTTCAGAATATCGTATCCTGCGATCGATGTGGCTCCTTACAGCGAAGACTGCCTATTCTTGAAGTGAGACGATTTAATTCTTTCACCCTTTCCCTATTGACAGTTTTTTCTATTCCAGTGTCCATGTTCCAGCCGAGCAAGAAAACACGGGGTCCCTTCCCGTTGTCGTGTACTTTCACGGAGGAGGGTAAGCTCGTGTATTTGTGTGGTTCCGGTCTGCTTTGCTCACGAATAAAGTTCAGTTACGACGCCGGAAGTGTCTCTCTCTACCCTGTCCACGATTTCGTGACACTGTCCGGGTTCGGTGTTGTCGCCGTTGCAATCCAATATCGCCTCGGCGTATTCGGTGCAGATCATTTTCTTCTGCCCTTGTTCGTTCAATATGATGTTGACTCGATGCAGGCTTCCTACCCGGTCAAAAGGTCAAGGCAGAAGGAGATCTCAATGCGGGACTACGTCAGTATCAATCGTTGAGCATACGTTGTCATTCTAATTTTCCCAGTGGACCAAAATTTTGCCCTGCAGTGGGTTCAAAAACACGTAAGTAGATTGCCAGTGTAACTTTGGGATTCATGCTGAGTCGGCGGGCACAAGATATCCTCTTTCGGGGGCGATCCCGCGAGGGTGACCATCATGGGGCAATCGGCTGGTACGCCCAGTCTTTCGGCCGAGTATAGTTAACTAATAATGCCCACAGGCGCGGGCTGCATGCTTCAGCATGTCGTTGCGCACGGGGGAAACACTCAACCCTCGCTCTTCCGCGGGGTCATCGCCCACTCGCCGTACCTCCCGCCACAATACCAATACGACGAACCGATACCTGAGGTACTTATCGTTTGATACGCTGCTAAACCGCTCCAACCTGAACGTCTACCAGGCCTTATACTCAACGGTCGCCTCTCACCTCAGGTGTGCCTGGCGTCGTAATTCAATCTCAACCTCGCTTACTCGCCTCCAATAAATACAGCTGCCAATCTTCCCGAGACAGCCTCGCCTGCCTCCGTAGCGCCGATGCATCTGCGCTCCTTGCCGCTGCCACACACATCGGCAGCTCAGGCTTTTTCGGGACGTTCACATTCCTTCCAGTCATTGACGGCACATTTATCGTCGAGCGGCCAACCGCAACCCTGCAGCGGGGCCGCGTAAACGGGGTACGCCGTCATCATATCATATTCCAACCACAGCGCATATTAAACAATCGGATCGCAGGAAATGCTGCTTCTAACGACAGACGCGGACGAAGGCGCGCTTTTTGTGAATCCGGATGGCGTTACCTACAGTAATCTCACCTTACACGAATATGCGCGAGGCTTGTTCCCGCGATTGGATCAGAGCGAGGTCGAGCGCGTCGTGGGGGTGTACTCTACTGCCGATTCGATGGCGAGCACGGTCGACAAGGCATCGGGTATAATGGGAGAGGGCACGCCTCGCCTTTGGGTACATCGGCGTGCAATTAACTGAGATTTGTGCAGCCATATTCGTGTGCCCAGCGTACTACCTCGCGCAGGCCTTCGGCGCTCACGCATGGAAGGTTTGTGTCTTGGTTTCAACTTTTCAAGATAACACTCACTGCTCTGCTCTAGGCGCGGTTCAGCGTCCCACCGGGGTTCCACGCGCAGGATTTGTCGTACGAGTTTTCAACGTGCGCCTCATCTCTCTGCCTGTGCATAAACTGAAACAAATCCAGGTTCGCCATCCCTCCCGCAGTCACAGACCTCGAGTTCCTCGACGCCTTCCGCCAGTCGTTAATGGCTGCCACGATCTCCATGGATCCCAACACCCGCCTCCGCGTAAGCACCCTCCCGCCATGGAAGGCCTGGGGCGCGGGCGAGGGTCATGGTGAGATGGATTTCGGCGCAGAAACTCCGGACGGGTCCACGCCGTTCATTCGGCCATTCACGACGGAGGTTGAGTTGTTGGAGCGCTGCAAGTACGTCACGTCCTCTTGAATCCTCTTTCGCAACCTGAATAAGTGTTGCATAGGTTCTGGGAAAGCATCGCCGGGGTAACTTCTCAGTGAATTACATCGTGAAATACATCGTTGGTTACAATTTGCGGAGTGTCGGAAAAATACAACTTTGCAATGCGGGTTAAAGCCAGTCTACTGAACTGCGAGAGAACCAGCGTAGCGGATTCCCAGGGAAACTCGTTACGCCTTCTGCAAGGGTAAGATCGCTGATACGTAGCGTAGTCAAGATCAACCAGTCTCGAGGTAACTTGAGCGGCCCTTGCGAGCGTTATCAAGGAGAGGAGCATTAGAGGAAAGTGTTTTCCGCAATGGAGCGTCCACAGGCGCACAGAGCGGCCATTACTGTCAGGCGGCGATCTGGTTGGGATCTGGTTTGATCTCGGGGGATGCCGGTTTGGTTCAATTTGTGTGTATCTTTTTTTTCATCGCTCCTCTGCATCCTGTTCTTCGTCCTCGAGGAAAAAATCCTCTGGCGGTGCACTCTGGGTGTCTCAGGCGAATTCCTTCTAATATTTTTCTGCGGACACCTTCTTTTCGCCGTTCGGGAAATGAAGTTCCCGTTGCAGGTTGGCGATAGATCTCAAAGAGCCTAAATTACTCCCGTGCCTTCCCCTTCCCACACTCTCCTCGCCCTGAGGACCAGTCTCATGATAAATATTGACGTCTCGCTTCTTTCCAACCGACCTCCCCGTCCTCACTCTCCTTTTGCCTCAGCAATGTCAGATCTCACCGCGCTCATTCAATGCACCGTCGGTCCTTTGGTTCTTGGGATTGTGTTCCACGCCATTTTCTTCGGGATCATATGTACCTCAACCTTCCACTACTACGCCGTGTTTGCACGGACAGACTGTCATTTCCGTCGGTGAGTCGATACTATTCTCGGGCCAACTCTCGTCGAGGAAAGTAATAATCGTCTAACATAGTTACGCTGTCGGCACACTCCTCCTCCTCAACACCTTCCAGTCCGGGACCTTCATGTACGTTTCTTCTCGTCCTACCTGTTGAAATAATCAATCTTTCGCCCGTAGGGACATCGTCTTCCGCGCTGCCACATGGTTCGAATCGGACGGCACGCCGTATTTCTTTGCGCCGCAGAATTGGACCATGTGCATTCAGCCAGTAACCACAGCAAGTATATTATCAGTGCCTCGTGATGTTGAACTAATACTGCATTAGGCTGTTATCGTTTTCGTTGCCCACCTTACCCTCTTAGGCCATTCTCGAGCTGTCTCCAAAGGGGCCTGGGGTGTCCTAGCGTTTCTGGGCCCGTGTGCGTATGCGCCCCTGCTCAATGCTACTCCTAATAATTACTACTATCCAGTGATTCTTCTTTCCCTCGGTGCTGGTCTGGCGTGAGTCTCCTGAATCGGGGGAGCATGGACATTCACAACATTGCAGTTGTTCGGTTCTTCTTTTCAAGGTTGGGAAGCTGAGCGACGTTGGGCGAACCGGTTCAATTGCTCTTCAAGGATGGTTGATCTCGGTAAGCCAAGATTCGTGTGGTCTGTGTCGAATCTCAGCCGACTCAACTAGATGCTACTCTTCGATCTGAGTTTCTTGGTCCAATCATGGGTAGTAATCCGGCGTAGTGGCCTCGATGCAAATAAAACCCTACGCGCGCGAGCGCTGAATTCCGCGATGTTGACCTTCCTGACCGTGCTCACAACTGTAGTAAGCGCCGCCTAAATTTTATAAACGGAATATTGTCTAACCTCAGGTTCAACCAGTTTGTCGATGCCAGCTCCTCGACTACTGCTACTTTCTAGTGAGTTAACTTCCGAAATGAAGTAGCGGTCAAGCGCCAATGTTCTCGTTTAGCCTCATGACACAGTTCTCAATCGGGCCTCTTTACACATTGAGAGTATTGATGTCCCACTGTGTCAACGCCCCCGCCCACGCCCCGGCTTTGAACGTACCAGACCAGGATATTCAGGGTGTTACGGTGAGATGCAAATTTACGATGATACCTACCGCCAACTTACCACAAACATCTGTTCAGTTCGTTCATATCTCTACGACGGATGCGCCGACGCAGACTGCGGCTGTTTGACTCGAAATCGACCGTGTCCCTCCTTTCCAAAAGCTCCTTCACGTTTTCGAACACTCTGGGCCCAAATCCGTTAGTAATTACCACACCTTGTCGCTCTTTTTGTAGTAGCCTCCTTGTCGCTTGTTGTCCGTCCTTGAAATCCTTCCGCTGGGACCTCTCTACTCTCCTTTGTGATACCGCCTTTTGTCATGTGCTCTGTATTGACTTGATCTCAATTTCAATTTTGGTTCCACCGCGCTGGATAGACTGTGCGGAAAGATAAATGCTGAGAGGATAACGAAAGCCGACGGTGGGTTCAAAATAAATCGAGCGCTAGATGGATCTCGTCGCTGAGGCCAAGCTGCGGAGCGAAATTCGACGGATTTTATCGGAGGATCACAATCACTTTGAAGACTCGAGACTAACAGCGAAAGCTGTATATTATTACATGTAAGCGGGAACGATTCGAAGTGGCGGATGGTCTATGGTTAAGTAAATAACAAGCGAGAGTCTATGTGTATCGCAGTAACAGTAAGTTTAATCTCACGCCTCGGAGTCGTCCGTCTCTTCCGCGCTGTCCGATCCTGTACCCGCATCGTCGTCACCTGACGACCCTTCGAGCTCGAGCTCCTCGTCTTCGGGTTCCACAAAAGGGTTGACCCAGGGGAGCTCAACATTGAAAAGGATTTCTCCAACCGTTGGCAGCCCAAGGAGGAATGAAACAGGTTCTTTGGACCGTGTGATGGAGAGTGTCCGGATGTTGCAGTTGGATCGCGAAATCAACGACTTCAGACGGGCGACGGGGTCTCTGCCTGAATGCCTGTATTCTGAAATTTGAAGTGTGACGAGCGCCGGAAGGGCAAGTGCGTCCAGAATAATCCAGGCTGAGCTGGAGGTAGGGGAGCCGTCGAGAATGAACGTCGAAAGATATGGGAGCGTTACATCTCGCGAACTGAGTTTTACAGTCAGTTGCTGATGATACACAGAGGCGTCGATTTCACGTACAATGGGGCCTGATGAGCGACCTCGTCAACCTCCACTTTGCAGTAGACAAGATTCGCGGCTTCTTGCAGAACACGCACACATTGCTGGGGTAAAATCTCGTGTCCGATGAATGTCGTCAACTGGGACCACGGGTACAGGGTGATAAAGCTTTTATATGGGCAGAGGACGGCGACAACTCGCAGCGAAGGTGCAGCGCAGAGAGTAAGCGGGAGTGAGGTGTTGTTCGCCGGTTTTGGCACTGGTTCAATGTAAACTGAGCGAAGGAACGGCAAGGGGGCTTCGAAGGATGGGAAAGAAGGAAAATTTGAATGTAATCGCAGGTGTTCCCAGCGGACGCGTTGAGCTGTGATTGCCACCAAGAATGGCTTTGCGGCCAGGGAGGATCCCAGGTGCGCGATAATAGAGAGCAGACACGAGCCGGAGCGCTGCAGCCAGGTTTCCAAAAGATGCAGTTTTTGGGCTAGCCTTTTCCCGTTTCGTAAGGAGAAACTGATCCCTCGCCACAGACCGGGAGTGCTAAACGCGATCTCTCTCCATGTCCGACAAATTTGGCCGAGTACGTTTGGGGAAGAGCGGCCGATGATTGGAGGAGTGTCGGGGTAGGTGGGAAGGAAGTGGACGAAGATCTCTGAGACGATCTCGTTGGGGAGTCTGAGGACGCGGTATGTGTATGCGTCGAGCCGCTCCTGAAGCAAGTGGTTCTCCTCATTTAGTGAAGCAAGTGAGCGCTCCAATTCCAATATTTTAGCCTTGTTTTCTGAGAGACGAGCGCGATCGGCAGCGAGCGAGGAGCTGTGCGTGCGTTCTACGCCATCCGGCGGGGTCATACTGGGTTGACCACGAATGAGCTCCGCGAGTGTCGTGCGTTATCTGCACGCACCTTTTTTCGCTTTCAAGCTGGTGGCACTGAGGAGAGGAGTGATCATCTGATGGCAGTGTTCGCTTCAGACTCCGAATGATCGCCGGTGCTCGCCGTTGAACTGACTTGCCCAAAAAATCGTGCAACAATTCAAGACAGGTTCCATCGCGAAATGGAATTCCACGGCGTATCTGATGCAATCGACGAAAAGATTTGGCTCAACGCACGCTATTGAATCAAGACCCGGGAAATTGCACACAGGAGAATTTAGGAGGAGGAGGAGAGACTCAGAGACTGTCCATGTAGACTCAGAGCAATGCATTGTGCGTCCCTCAGAATATCCATGATGATGATTTCAGCTTGAATATCGCACGTACGTGCCACCCAAAGTGTTGGGCACTTCAACGCCATTAGCAAGTTCGAGCTAAATTCGATGCCGCCGGATCGATGATTGAGCTCAAGTCGATGGCAAGGGAGTAAATTACTCGAGGAAATCCTTGTGCAAGCTTGGCTTGAGTTCCGAATGTTAAGCCATACGAATTTGCGAGTCTACAACGTACGAGCTGGGACCGACTCGTAGGCCGCTTCGAGATACCGGAGAATGCTTACAAGTTGGAAACTCAACCGTCGACAAGAAAACAATTCGAACTCGTCGCCTGAATTCCTCACCGCCCATCCTCAGCCTCGCTCTCCTGGTCCATCGGCTGTACCAGGACCGAAAATGGCTCCGCAACCCCAAGCAGGTGCGCGTCGAGGACCAGTTTCCCCACGCCGGGCCCGGGCAGCGCAACGCGGTAGACCTCGGGCGATACGGCGACTGCGCTCGTGATATATACCGCCTGAAGGGTGCAGCCGGAGCGCGCGATGAGCGAGGCAAGGGGCGCGGGGGAGGCGCGGAGGAGGTCTTCGCTGATTTGGAGGTGCTGGAGTGCGGGGAGGGTGAGCGGGTCGAGGATGGTGGGGCGCATGTGCGGGGGTGGCGTGCCGAAGAGGATGAGGGTTGAGAGGGAGGGGTGAGTTATGGCGGGCGAGCTGGGTAGGTAGTGGTTAGTCTCGGGTATATGTACTTGAATGGACAAACATACAATTGAGCGACGCCCTGCTGGGAGATGTAGACCGTACAAGTGACGAGGGCGGATGCCTGCGCCAAGATGGCGACGCAGTGGTGCGGCAGGACGAAGTACACGACCAGGGACGTCAGTTGGGCCCAGGGGTAGAGTGAGATGTAGTGCTCGTGCCAGATTGAGACGGCAACGGAGCGCAGGAGGGAGGCGGCGTGGACAGACGAGGTGGATACGCCGTCATTTCCCGGCAGGACGCGGCCGGCACCACTCACGCCCGGCATGCGGAGGAGCGGGAGGGGCGCCTCGGTAAGCGGGAAGGGGTGCACAGGTGCGTACAGCCAGAGGTGTTCCCAGCGGGCGCAATGCACGGCGAGTGCCTGTGCGAACGGGAGCTGGCGTTCCGAGCCGGCGTTGCGCAGGTCCATGTTGATGGAGAGCGAACAGGAGCCGGAGCGGCGCAGCCAAAGTTCCAGGAGACGAAGCTTTTGGTCGAGTCGTTTGCCGTTCGCGATGGAGAGGGAGATTCCGCGCCAGAGGTTAGGCGTACCGAACGCTATTGCGCGCCATTTTTGACAGATTTGGCCGAGGACGGTCGGGGACAAGCGGCCAATTATTGGCGGGGTTTCAGGATAGACGGGGAGGAAACGAACAAAGATTTCCGAGACGATCTCGCCGGGTAGCGTGAGGACCGGGTAGGAGGACATTTGGTCGTCGATGGTGGTCCTTGTTCAGGAAGCTGGCTGCGATGCGGGCATGAGCGGAGCAACACTTAGTGGACCTCCCCAGAACGACATCTCTGACCGGCGAGGAAGAAACTGAACGCACTCGAGTGTGGCAAACGATGTTGTACGTAGAGGAAGAGCTGGTGGCAGTTACCGGTGTTCCGAGTTCGGCAATATCCGAGTCGCCGTGATTTCAACCTTCGAAAACGCCTCTCCCATTTCACGGACGGAAATTCGGCCATGCAAAAGCCTTCTATGCGGCTGGTTCATTCGCCCTGTGGTTTCTACATGCGGTCCCTGGTGCGCCCTTCTATCTATTGTTTTACTGAAGTACTAATCACCTCTGCCCACTGGTCAGCCTTCCATCCCAATCCCTCGCGGCCAACTACGGTGGTTTCTAGTAGAATCGTGGGTCGGGTAAGATTTTCTCCGCAGTGAGTTTCAGATTCAGACTAACCTTCGTCCAAGCGATTCAGGACTCAGAATACCGAAGCTGTTCTTGGATGACCACAGTCTAAGGAGTCAGTCCTCCATCTGTTTCACTGACGGTACGTAGCTCATCAGATTGAATTTGAACTGACTTTCGTTCGAGCCATTCACATTCAATCACCCTCCACGTCTTTCAGCTCCTCGGAATACCTAAACAGTTATTCCGTCAGACTCACCGTCGCCTCAAGGCCCACCAAGAGTTCAACATCGCTTAATTGGAGTCGGACTCGATTATAATGTGAGTTGAATTTACTTAAGTTTCATTGAGCTCGAGCTTATACTTACTGTCAGTGCAGACCCGCGGCCGGCTCTTCGATAGGTTTCCCTTCGGTTCATTTCTACCTTGGCAATGGCTGAAATCCGGGGCTATTCGGCCTCCCTGCGGGTGGTTCAGGTTCTGAGTTCTCCTACGTTTACGATGCCGGTGAGTGAGGCTCAGAACAGCCTCAGATAATTGATGGTGGCTGCAATACGGGCATCGGCGGCAAGGTGGGAATTCCATTTCCCGACTAGCCATTCTGGGCACGTCCACTGAGCGCCGGCGCCCGGGGGTACTTGGTTTGAATGAAACGCACTTCAGTATAGGGTGTGCGATTGCGGGATGAGAGTCCGAGTCGGCGGTGTTCCGAGATCTCGGCAAGTTGCGGGTTTGGTTGAATTTTGCATGCACTGGCAGCCCTTCAAAAGAACACCTCTCTCTCTGTCCGACTGGCGTCACCGATCTCACGCTTCGGGTTCTCATACCTCTATGAGTCCCTCGAATGTTTGGTTAATTCAAATATTCGCCGCACCGTTAATTTTGACCTTAAACATGAACCTGAAACACCTCGATGAGATTGTCCAGTCATATTTGCTTGTGGGATACCGAACTGGGTTCTGACCAGGTTATTTGAGTGTGCATATAGCTTGGGTTTTGGTTGGTATGTGGCCAATAAATGGTAAGACAGTCGGCCAACACCAGCAGACTGATCTAAAACGCTTCTGCAGACTTCGTTGTTATATTTACCAAGGAGGAAAAAAAAGCTGTGGCACCTACAACAATGCCCCACTCAAACTCAGTGATTCTATGATTTTCAGCAGCAGCACTAATTTTACCTCTGAAACACTGGATAAGATAAGATTGTACCTTGATGCGGCGGGAACAGTAACGGTATCACAGTGTCAGCCAACCGTTGTTCGCTGTCGTCTGCGTCCCCGGCGGTCTCAAAGCCAGCGATGAGCATGTTCCGCACCCTCCTCACACCGCTCCGCCTGCGCTTCGACTCGTCCCCGCGCTCGGCAGTGACCAACCATGTCACCACCCCCTCCATCCCCGACGAAGAGGAGCTCGACCCAGAAGATTTTGCCCGCGATGTCCTCATAGAGCTCATGCGTCTTGCCGTCGACAAGCTCAAGCTTGCACCAACGACTCACGAGCGAGTAGAGGTGCGTGTTGGTGTGCTCGCTGTCTGACCTTTTCTCAACAAATTTGACCCAGGTGCTGGTCGAGATACAGCGCATCATGACCCAGGACACACTCGGCGCGACGAAGGACGTTTTTCGCGAGATGGACGGCTTCGTGGGGCTCATGGGCGCTCTCTCGACGGCGCACGAGGGGCAGTCGTCGCAGTCGTCGGTGGCGGAGACGGTCGAGTGCAGCAGGCTTGCATTCATCATCACCTCCGACGCTATTACCGACCACCCGGAGAATGCAGACTATTTCAAGGTGTGTGCGCTGCGTTATATATACCTTACTGTGAATAACCCGCCCAGACCCGAGTCGGCTACTCCTCGCTCGCCACCGCCGTCCAAACCCTCGTCGCCGACCCCGCCACCGTCGACCACACCCTCGGCCTCGTCCTCGCCTTCGCATTCCGCAACTTCGCCGTCGCCAGCCTGTTCAAATCCCTCCGCGCCGCCGCCGACGTCGATGCCGTCCTCCGCGACACCGTCGCCCGCCTCGGCACCATCAAGCGCCCCGGCGCCATGGCCCTCCTCGTCCGCCTCGCCGAGCCCCATCTCCTCACCGGCGCGGACACCGACCCCGGCATGCGCTACGCCGTCCTCAAGCTGTACGAGCTCCTCTCCGCCACCACCCACCGCAACCACGTCGTCCTCAGCTCCTTCGCCCCCCTCACCGCGTCCCTCCTGAAGCGCTTCTGCGACACCACCGCCAACACCACCGCGCCCCTCGAGCGCAACGTGCTCCAGAAGCTGCTCCGGCGCCTGCTCGACATGGGCGCGACGCCCGCCGTCGCGCGGCTGCTCTTCCAGGCGGTCGTCAAGGCGCAGGATGGGAAGGACGGGACGCTGAGCCTCGACGCGGAGTTGCTCGAGCTCATCCGATACGCGATGAAGTCGCGCTGGCTCGAGCACTTTTCGCTCGAGAGCCCCGCCGCGCTGGCACTCACCGAGGAGGGCGTAAAGGGATTGGTGCGTCGCGTGCCCCTTTCTCAAAAAAACTTTTATTTACTGCAGACGACTTGCGCTTATGCAGCCGGTGCCCGGGTTCACGTTTATGATCTGGGTGTGGATCAAGGAGCTGCCCACGACGACGCACCCGCTCTTCAGCGCGCGGATCGGCGGGCCACTGGCGTCGAGGGCGCTCGTGACGCTGGGCCTGCGTGGGGATGGGAAGCTCGAGCTCAGCACGGCGGCGAGCCGCGATGTGGGCGTGTTCCGGAAGAGTAACGTGCATAAGATGCGCTGGACGCACATTACGCTGGTGCATTACCCTACGAGGGCGGCGAATCCGACTATCCGTGCGTCGTTTTTTGCCTTGATTTTTTCCTCCCTCCCCCTTTTTTCCTCTTTTTTTTCTTTGGGTTGGCTGGATGAGAAATGCTGATTGTGGTATCAAAGGACTGTACATCGACGGCGTGCTAAACGACGGCTTGAACTGGAACTACCCAAAGCTCGAGTCGGCGGCGCAGCCGGTCACGTATATCATCGGCGACGACACGAAGAAGACGCGGATGAGCTGGTGTGTCGCATCCGCGCACCTCATGGCCTTTCCCTTCGGTGCGTCCCTATGTGCATTTCAAAACCCAACACGAACACTAATTTGAACCTTCAACCAGGCGACGACCTCCCGCGCTTCATCCACCACCTCGGCCCGCGCTACGCCGGCACCTTCCAGGACCCGCTGCTCGTCAAGTTCCTCACGTACGAGGCCTCCACCTCGCTCAACATGTACCTCTCCACCGTCGTCGCCAAGTCCACCACCATCACCTCCCCGTCCCGCAACAGCGCCCTCAGCCCCAACTCGCCTGCGCATTTGAACGGCGCAGGGGGCGCGGGGACGGGCCTGATGAAGGTCGTGCGCGAGGGGCTCGGCGTCGCCGAAGCGTCTATCGTCTTCTCGGTGTCGCCGCTCAACTGCGCCGCCGCGGACGCGGCGGAGGTGCCGGCGAGTGGGAGCGCCACGCGCAAGGCGAATGTGCAGAAGGGGATGGGTATGGGGGGAAGGAGCGCGTTTGTGGTGAGGGGGGATGTGTTTATTGTGAAGGCGGCGTGTTTGGATACGTCGTTGTGGAAGATTGGGGGCGCGGCAGTGCCGTTGAGGTTGTTGCAGGTTGCGAATGTGAGTTTTCTCCCCACTTCACTTCCTTCCCCTCGATACTTCAACTTCAACTTCAACTCGAACTCCGGTTGCGTTATTTATTTTGCTAATTGCGTAACTACGATTTTTTTAGACGCCGCACGAGGTTTCGCGCGCGCTGGGGGTGTTGGTGGACGGACTGAGGAATAGCTGGCAGAATTCGGAGGATATGGAGCGGCTGAGGGGGTATGAGATCCTCGCGAACGTGCTGCGGCCCAAGGCGCAGATGGTCAATATGACCGGGTTTGAGACGATCTTCGAGTTTTTGGGGTTCAACTTCCGGTCACCAGAGTGCGTTCCGTGTCGCTCCCCCTCATTTTATTCAAGGAACTAACGGGGCAATTTCAGACACTCGACGGTGGTCAACGCCGTTGCGTACCGCGCGATCGCGCTAGACTTTGAGCTGTGGGCGCGCACGCGGCAGGAGGTACAGCGCGTGCATCTGGAGCACTTTACGACGCTGCTGCTCGCGAGCCGGTACAAGAAGTTCAACGTCAAGCAGCGATTCGCCAAGTTTGGCGTCGTGCGCAAGCTGCTGTTTGCGCTGCAGACGAACTGGTACCAGCCCGAGGTCGTGCCGTACGTCGTCGACGCGCTCAAGAGTGCCGCGCAGGCGGGTTTCGGCAAGGAGGAGGCGATCAAGCCGATCGTCTCGTACCTCGCGGCGAACCTGCACGGCGGGATGCTCGATGACAAGGAGAGGGAGGGCAAGGAGAACGCCAGCTCGCCGCAGAGCGTGCTCTCACGGATCGACTACGAGAGCCCGCGGGACAAGGCGGAGCAGGTGCTCGAGATGCTCATCTCGCTCCTCGCCGTGCCGACGCTGTACAACAAGTTCACCGCCGTCCTCCCGCTGACGCGTATCTGCCTCCTCCTCCTCGGCGACCGCCCCAGCCCCGTCATCGCCAACCAGATCCTCATCCTCATCGCCATCAGCATCCAGATGTCGCCGGCGTTTACGCGCAAGTTCGAGCTCATTAGCGGGTGGAGCGTGCTCAAGACGGTGCTGCCCGCGTGTTGGGACCCGAGTGTGAATGAGGCGGCGTTGGATGTGCTGCTGGGGCGGCTTGCGCTTGGGGAGGGGAGTATGAGTCCGGCGTTGAATGGGAGCGGCGCGGGCGGGGTGACGATCGCGTGTCCGAATATCGTGCCTACCATCTTTTGTGCGCTGCAGGCCGGGCTGTCGGCCATCGCGCGCAACTGCGACGTCCTCGAGGGTGCGTGGTTCAACTTCTGTTTGGTCTTGTTGTTTTGTTACAATTCTTGACGGTTGTTTCAAACTAGATGCGCCGAATACGTCCTGGGCGGTCGAGTCGACGATGGAGGTGCTGATCGAGGAGCTGATGGACCTGCACGCGTCGAGCAGTGGGTTCCGGGAGGTGTTCAAGAGCCAGCAGACGACGCAGCTGTTTGTTAACAGCTACAAAGCCTTCGTTCTGCGGGTCACTGCTGCGGAGCAGCTCAACCAGCGGACGATCCGGATTTTGGAGAAACTCACGCACTTTGGGCTTGGGCTCGCGCTCGATAATTCTGTTGCTGGGGCGCAGAAGCGGGAGGTATGTGTGGTGCTTGGGACCGTCTGCCGATATTTGGCTCATTGTTTGTTTGTGCTTCAGATTTTGGATATCCTGCAGGAGGCGGAGGCAGTGCTCGCGCCCTCGGCGGAGAAGACTGCGATTGACCCGAAACTTGTCGTTGACTCGCGGCCTCTCCGACAGCGGATCGCGTCGGCGAGGTTCAGTATCCAGGTCGGGGAGCGGACGGTGGTGAAGACCATGACGCGGATGAACGAGTGGCGGTTGACTATCCAGTCGTCGGAGCGCAAGCGGCTGCGGAAGAATATCCTGGATCTGTGAGTGCTACCGTCGTTGTATCTGACCCGGCTGACCTTCGTTCGTTGCGATCCAGACGAGAAAATAGACGACAGGTGTCGCGCTTGACGGAGTGGTCGCACCTGTTGACGTCGGAGCGGGGGTTGTGGCCCAACCCTGAGGTTCGTACCTGGCGGTTAGATGAGACGGAGGGCCCGTACCGTGTCAGGTAAGCGCGTCCTTGCGAAATATGAGCGCTGCTTGATTAACGACTATTGCCAGGAAAAAACTAGAGCCCTCGAACGATAAATCCCTTGCCATCCGGGTTGATACCAGCGACCAGAGTATTCGGAATGTAGAGGCGCCCGAGGCCGATTCGCAGTCTATCGTGCAGGTTGAGGTTGGTCTCTCCTTTTGTCCCCGGGATTCCGCTCATGACAGATTAGGTTCCACCATGGGCCGAATCCTACGAAATATCGGCGACGGATATGGAAGGCAAGTCCATAATGGTTAACATATCGACCGTTATTGATTTCGTTGCGCAGATCGACAGCTCGCGGAAGAGATTACCGATGACAAGCACCGACGAGTTCGCCATGAGCTGGAGCCCGGGGACGTCATTGACGCAGTAACCACCGTCGCGCGGATAGATGGTGTTGATTCGTCTCGTGAGTTCAACACCATTGCATACGCGATTTTCTGTTGACATTTCTCGTAGCCGGTCTGATCATCATTGGCCGAACTCATCTCTATATGCTGGACGGTCTGGTTGAGAATGACGACGGCGAAATCATCGACGCTCACGAGGCTCCGCGACGGTTGTTTTTCGTTCCGGGTAGTATTGTGGAGCTGGACGGTCCCCAAAAGGCGCAGCGCTGGTTCGTCTTCGCTGTGGCTCGCAGGGTTCATTTGTTCAAAAAACTTATTCAGGTCACACGATCAAGTTGCGACGTTCAGCGACAAGACCTTCTTATTCCGTGACGTTGCGCAAGTTGACCTGCTTCGTCACTTGAACGTTGTTCTGACTGTCGATTTTAGGCTCGAAGTTTATTTCAAAGACAGTCGATCTTTGCTGGTTGTATTCCTTGACAAGGAACGGCGGCGGGACATCGACCAGCGACTTGTCCGTATCATTGGCCGGCACAACCCGCCTGATGCGGTGTCTGCTACTCCGGGTCGCATGCGGACTCCGAGATACGGCACCCGAAAGACACAAAAATCCGATGACCTCTCCACCGCGCAGCGGAGGTGGCAAACTCGGGAAATCAGCAACGTACGCTCGTGTCTCGCCGTTCACAGTGCAACATTTGAAGTAAATCCTCCCCTAGTTCACGTATCTCAGTATTCTCAATCAAATATCCGGACGAACGCCTAGTGATGCTACCCAGTATCCGATCTTCCGTACGTCCTTGCTGTCACGGTGCCGACCTTCGTGCTCACTCGTCTGTAGCTTGGGTTCTCAAGGACTACAGCTCGAAGACGTTGGATTTCAACAACCCAGAAACCTATCGAGAGTACGTTCGATTGGACCTATTGACTGATTCCGTATGCTTACATCGGGTTAGCCTAACGAAGCCCATGGGCGCTCTGACCGAGACTCGACGCGAGGCCGCTGAAATGCGGTACTCAAATCTGGAGAGCGTAGGCGAGGACCCGTTCCACTACGGGACTCACTTTAGCTCCTCCATGATCGTTTGCCATTTCCTGATTCGGATGGCGCCCTTTACGAACATGTTCAAGACGCTACAGGGAGGCGATTGGGATTTACCCGATCGTCTCTTTAGGTATGAATTGTTGAACGTATCCGGAACGCTCAGACTGACGACTTGTTAGCGACATCCCCCGTGCTTACGAATCTGCCGCCGCCGACGTTCGTGGAGATGTGCGAGAACTCATCCCCGAGTTCTTCACTTGTTCTGAGTGCGTGATCCTCTATCTTACCCGCCCGTACTCTCTAACGCGATACCCAGGTTCCTAGAAAATTCGTCAAATCTAGACTTTGGCGTCCAACAAAATTCCGGCGAACGGATTCACCATGTTAAATTACCACCATGGGCTAAAAAGGATCCGTTATTATTTATCGTCCTAAATCGAAAAGTATCCATATTCTTTCCTCCGCTTGAACTACGCTCATTTTGGCTCCTCAGGCGTTGGAAAGCGCCTACGTTAGCGAAAACCTGCCAGCTTGGATCGATCTCATTTGGGGTTGCAAGCAAAGGGATCCCGAGTCATTGAACGCGTTCCACCCGTTGTCTTATGAAGGCTCGATCGGTCCGCAACCCTCTTTCTGTCATTGTGCGCTCGTTAAATTCTCCCTACCAGACCTGGACACCATCACCGATGAGCTGGAGCGAGAAGCGACAGTGGGAATTATTCACAACTGTTCGCCGGCAATTCCACATCACTTACTCCTACTGACGCAAGTTTTACAGTCGGCCAAACTCCCCGGAAGCTCTTCTCGACGCCCCACCCTTCACAATACGATTCCGGTATTCACACTCTCCCGATTGGCACACCCAACGGTATAGAGGAGGATCCACATCTACTCGTCCAGGGAGCCCGATCCTTCAGCGGTAGCGTCTATTTTCTTCCGTCGTATTACGCGTTTCTCATCTGCTCAAGATCTCGGTCCTTCCGTTCCCGTTCGCGAACTCGTTATGGACTTGATTGGCGAGAGGATGATCCCTTGTCCCGAGGGTGTCCTCGTCGTTCCATATCGTCCCCACGAGCGTATTGAATGGGGACAGGCGCGGGCGGCCGCGGGCCAACTCCGTTACGTGGTCGACCAACGGGTGGGTCCTACCAATTTCGGCCCAGCTATCGTTAATCGCTGCTCTAGGTTGTACAAGTGATCGAGGAGGCTTTCTGCATCTGCGCGGCGTTCGCAGACTCCGGTAATCTCGTCACTGGTTGCAGCGACTACACCGTTCGACTATGGAGGATCACCCGGGGCTCGGGCAACTCTCACATCGTTCGACTCGGGCTGTCGCATATCATGCGAATACATACGGACGACGTCATCTCGGTGACTGCCTCCCGACCATGGTCGGTTGTCCTGAGCGGCTCGAAAGACGGCAGTGCAGCGCTCTGGGATTTGAACCGGGGCATATACATCCGATCGATCTGGCACGGCGATGGCGGGGAACTGTCCGCAGTTCATTTGGTTGCGGTCAACGACAGCACGGTGGGTGTTTGTCAATATGTTGTACTTTGTGCTCATACATTATTGAAGGGTTATATCGCGACCTGTTCCCGCGCCAAGCTATGTCTGCACACCATCAACGGACGTCCAATGGCGGTGTTGGACCTTTCTGTCCCTTCATTAACGGAAGGCATTCCGCCCTTGATGACTGCGTTGGCATTCCATGAGCGAGAGTACTCCCATCTTGGGGTCATCGCCACGGGCGGCTCGGACGGGTCGATAACACTGCGGACGTGGACCACCGATGGCACACCGGAGGGCGAGGCGGCCGTGTGGGAGTTCCTCACCATACGAACGATGAAGGTTCGCTCAGTGGGGCAAGGACTGGATCGGCCACCGGCCGTTAGTGCACTAAAATTCTGCGGGTACGTGTCTTTGCCAAATTCTTGCGGTTTGTTTCTTAACCCCGCTGTAGGGAGGATCTTTACCACGGTGAAGAGACTGGGAAGTCGTTTTTATGGGCGCTTCCTGAATGATTTTTATTTTCGGATTTGCGTGTCTTGCGATTGTTGTATCCATACTTATATCCTTACTTTATCTTATTCGTTGCACGACTCAGATGTCCACTGTATGATCTACTATCCCATAATCTGCATGTTCGTTTTCTGTGTTTCCAGTGGGTTTTGAGGAGATCCTCCGCCCGCCTCGTCGTTTAACCGTCGAGGATCTGCGGCAAGCCGAGCACTGCCACCCGATTCCTTCTTTCCTTCGTGCCACCCACTTGAAACTGCAAAAAGGTGCGGGTAGATGCCGCACGGTCCTTGCACAAAGCTCATAGTCTTACGGAGCTTAGTATGACACCACCGGCTGGCGTGGAATGTACCCACAGCTCCCCAAGCGAGAGAGACTCGCTCCCCGACGATCGCACCCGTCTCGCGGAAAACAAGGCCAAAATATTGGAATTGGAACTCCCACTCTCCTTCCTGAAGCAAGAGAACGACTTGATTCAGGACAGACTTGACGCATACGCGCACCCCGTCCTCACTCTCCCCAACGAGATCCTCTCGGAGATCTTCATCCAATTCCTTCCCGTTTACCCCGAAACACCTCCAATCATAGGCCGCTCTTCCCCGAACGTACTCGGCCAGATATGTCGAAAATGGAGAGCTATCGCGCTCAGCACTCCCCAGCTTTGGCGAGCGATCAGCTTCTCCCTGGCCAATGGGAAGAGACTTGCTCAAAAAATACATCTCTTGGAAACTTGGCTGCAGCGTTCTGGGTCGTGTTTACTCTCTCTTAACATGGACCTGGGAACCAACACCAACGCCATGCAACCATTCCTCGTGGCACTTGCTGTTCAGCGCGTCCGCTGGCAACACCTGCGATTACATTCAGGTTCTGCTGCTCTCCCACTGCTCACCGACGCCGCCCTACCGTTCCTCCGAACAGTTTACATTGCATCGAACCCGATACGCATACACAGGGAGTGGATGTTGCAGAGAGACCGGTCACTTGTGTCTGCCGTTCGCACCGCATCTCTACTGCGAACCGTGGCCATTTGCTATTGGCACGAGGCCTTCACTGCCTTATATCCGTGGTCTCAGTTGACGACGTTCATCGGACAGAGATTCCTACCACGCCAGTGTGCAGATTTCCTGGCCCAAGCAGTGAATCTAGTCTACCTCAGACTGCATGTTTTCCCGGACGGCGCCCTTGTTGGGCCCCCCCATTGTACGTGCAACCGCTGACTCCACTACGTCGAGGTCCTAGAAAAAAAAAACTAACCGTAAAATGTAACAGCCCGCGGGGTGCAACACTACCATACCTTTCAACATTCATTCTCGAAGGCGGCGCCAGCGCTAACTACACGTGGAATATTCTGGACACCCTTACCATTCCTGCGCTCGTCACACTTCAAGTCTCGGAATATGTTTTTCACGGAGACTCCATTGCCCGTCTTCAATCCTTGATTTCACGATCTGGCTGCACCATCCAGTCACTCTATATCACACCGTCCAACCTATCCCCCGTCCTTTACCGCCTTGCGTTGCCGACGGTCGAAGAGTTCATCTTTAATGTTGAGCTGCCCCAGTCCGATTGTAACCCTTTCGAGGTACCTCAAGACGAGGAGTCTGAGGCCGAGGAGTGTCGGATGACGACTCGGATGCAGATGCAGAATCGGACAGCAGCGAAGGAACGGACGACTCCGAGTAGATCGTTGCAATCTATGTAACATAGACCGTCTACTCTGACTGACGCCCTTGGTGTACATATGGCATCGAATTTAATTTTCGGCGGACGAGTTTTTCTTTCTTGGAGGTCTTCGCGTGCGGAAGTGCGGTACTAAAGTTGCGGTTTGAACGGTAGCTTAGTTTGGATCTTCCGTGGCGAACTCGAACTTTCTCTAAATACCCGGACACCCAAACGAGTTCTTATGGAATTTACCCCGGACGTGTCACTGTGTGCTCATTCGACGCTTTCGAGACTCCCAGAATGTTGTATCGCGACACGATCCTTGTATTTTTCATACCCAACTCAGTAGCGCTCACTTGTACTCTGAAAATAATTAAAAATAACATACGTGAGTTGAAGGTTGAGAGAAGAGCAGACTCGCTCAATCGGAGAATCAACCGAGCGAACATAGTACCCAAGGGCTGGTGAAAATCCCGAAGTAAATTACCCAGTACTAAGACGGCCTCTCTCATGGCTGAATCTTAGTCCGTGGAAGGGTGAGAGCCTGAGAAGGGCTGCATGAAAAATCGATTGAACCCCGCAACTCGGATATTCCCGAACTCGGAACACCGCCAACCGGTAACTGCCAGGGCCGGCGCCGCTCTTCCTCTTCCTCAACATCTTCTGCTTGTCTTCTGCCACAAAACTCCAGTGCGTTCGGTTTCTTCCGTGCATGTCAGAGCAATAACCCCGGGCAGGATCCACAGAGCGTTCCCAGAGGTATCTTGACTGAGGGGCACGCGCAGCTTGCCGCTCACGCGCGTTGCAGCCAGCAACCCTGTATCCATAATCCGAGTCCTCGCTCCTGAACAAAGAACACCATTTGTTCCAGGATCAAATGTCCTCCTACCCGGTCCTAACACTACCTGGCGAGATCGTCTCGGAAATCTTCGTCCACTTTCTTCCCGTCTATCCTGAAACCCCGCCAATAATTGGCCGCCTGTCCCCAACCGTCCTCGGCCAAATCTGTCAAAAATGGCGCGCAATAGCGTTCGGTACGCCTAACCTCTGGCGCGGAATCTCCCTCTCCATTGCGAACGGCAAACGAATCGACCAAAAGCTTCGTCTCCTGGAACTTTGGCTGCGCCGCTCCGGCTCCTGTCCGCTCTCCATCAACATGGACCTGCGCAGCGCCGGCTTGGACCGCCAGCTCACGTTCACCGATGCACTTGTCGTGCATTGCGCCCGCTGGGAATACCTCTGGCTGTACGCACCTGCGCACCGCTTCACGGAGGCGCCCCTCCCGCTCCTCCGCACGCTGGGTGTGAGCGCGGCCCGCGTCCTGCCGGGAAATAACGGCGTGTCCGCATCGTCTCTCCACGCCGCCCCCCTCCTGCGCTCCCTTGCCGTCTCAATCTGGCGCGAGCACTACATCTCGCTCTACCCGTGGGCCCAACTGACGTCCCTGGTCGCGTTCGTCCTCCTGCCGCACCACTGCATCACCATCCTGGCGCAGGCACCCGCCCTCGTCAGCTGCACGTTCCTCATTACCCGGCAGGGCGTCGCTCAATTGTACGTTATTTGGCTTAACCTCTGAGTAGTCCCTACCCACGACTAACCACACTACCTACCCAGCTCACCCGCCATAATCCACCCCTCCCTCTCGACCCTCATCCTCCACGGCATCCCACCCCCGCACATGCGCCCCACGATCCTCGACACGCTCACCCTCCCCGCGCTGCAACACCTCCAGATAAGCGAAGACCTCCTCCGCGCCTCCCCCGCGCCCCTCGTATCGCTCATCGCGCGCTCCGGCTGCACCCTGCAAGCGGTATACATCACTCGCGCAGTCGCAGTATCGCCTGAGGTCTACCGCGCTGCGCTGCCCGGGCCCGGCGTGGGGAAACTGGTCTTCGACGCGCAGCTGCTTGGGATTGCGGAGCCATTTTCGGTCCTGGTGCAGCCGGTGGATCAGGAGAGCGAGGCTGAGGATGGGCGGTGAGAAATTCAGGCGACGAGTTCGAATTGTTTTCTTGTCGACGGTTGAGTTTCCAACTTGTAGGCATTCTCCGGTCTCTCGAAGCGGCCTACGAGTCGGTCCCAGCTCGTACGTTGTAGACTCGTAAATTCGTATGGCTCAACATTCGGAACTCAAGCCAAGCTTGCACAAGGATTTCCTCGAATAATTTGCTCCCTAGTCATCGACTTGAGCTCAATCATCGATCCGGCGGCATCGAATGAGCTCAAACTTGCTAATGGCGTTGAAGTGCGCAACACTTTGGGTGACACGTACGTACGATATCCAAGCTGAAAGCATCATGGATATTCTGAGGGACGCACAATACATTACTCTGAGTCTACATGGACACTCTCTGAGTCTCTCCCCCTCCTCCTAAATTCTCCTGTGTGCAATTTCCCGGGTTCTCAATTTAATAGCGTGCGTTGAGCCAAATATTTTCGTCGGTTGCATCAGATACGCCGTCGAATTCCGTTTTGCGATGGAACGTGTGGGACACTGGTCTTGAATTTTGAGCAAGGTTGAGGTCAACAGCGAACGCCGGCGATCATTCAGAGTCTGAAGCGAACACTGCCATCAGATGATCACTCCTCTCCTCAGCGCCACCAAGTGCCACCAGCTTGAAAGCGGAAAAAGGTGCGTGCAGATACCGCACGACATTCGCGGAGCTCATTCGTGGCCGACCTAGTATGGTCCCGCTGGATAGCCTGGAACGCACGCCCAGCTCCTCGCTCGCCGCGGATCGCGCCCGTTTTGCAGTCATTCGAGCTCAAATATTGGAGCTGGAGCGCTCACTCTCCTTCCTGAACGAGGAAAGCGACCTGTTGAAGGACCGACTCGACTCGTACACATACCCCGTCCTCAGCCTCCCCACCGAGATCGTATCGGAAATCTTCGTCCACTTCCTTCCTGGCTACCCCGAAACTCCTCCAATTATCGGTCGCTCCTCCCCGAACGTGCTCGGCCAAATCTGTCGTAAATGGAGAGAAATTGCGCTCAGTACTCCCGCTCTGTGGAGGGCAATCTCCTTGCCTCTAGAGCAAGAGACGAGACTCGCCCAGAAGCTGCGGCTCCTGGAGATTTCGTTGGATCACTCCAAGTCTTGTCCCCTCTCCATTACTGTGCGTGGTGGAGACTCTGAGGACTACCAGGGTCCATTCTTCCGGGTAATTGCGGCGCACAGTGGTCGCTGGGAGTACCTGCGCGTTTACGCACCCGGGTATCCTTTGCTGTCGATTGAGACTCCCATGCCGTTCCTCCGTGCAATTTACATGACAGAGGCTAGCAAATTCTCCCAGCCCACCGTCGATGCCCCAGACTCAGTCGGCTTCCATGGAGCACCTCTGTTGCGCGATGTCACCATTGTATTTTGGGGCGCGCACTGTCTTTCCCGTTACCCGTGGTCGCAGTTGACAACACTCAACGTACATTCGATACCCCCACATGACTGTCTGGAGGTTTTGAACCAAACAACCCGTCTCGTCCATTGCTATCTGTTTGTTTTCGGGCTAGATGCTGATGTCACGCCTCCCAGGTATGTTTGAACTCGCACCAAAATTGTCGGCACTAAACATGAAATTTAGCTCGTGCGTCGTTACACTACCCCATCTGGA
Source organism: Mycena filopes (assembly GCA_029281495.1). NCBI lineage: Eukaryota > Fungi > Basidiomycota > Agaricomycetes > Agaricales > Mycenaceae > Mycena > Mycena filopes. The sequence continues at coordinate 192,915 of JARIHR010000063.1, read as the reverse complement.
GACATTCACTGTCCACGGAAGGTTCGGCCGGCCCTCCTGGAGATTTATGGACTTCTTCTCCCTCCCAGCCCTCCTGAAGCTCCAGATTGAAGAAGAGTTCCTTCAAGAGATTGCTCCTGAAGATGATGTGGCATCGTTGGTTTCACGCTCGAAATGCATGCTACAGGAACTTTGGGTTCTCGATGCAGTCGAACCTCACCACCTTTACGACCTCGCGTTGCCAAGGGTTGGTTCAATCATCTTTGCTGAGGCCGCTGAACTCTACTGGCCGTTCAAGATGACCCCGACCGAAGGAGAAGAAGCAGAAGAAGAAGAAGAAGAGAGTGACCACGAGTCGGACTGATATCGCGTCCTGTCCTTGTAATAATGCAGTTTTGAGTATGAGAAGTACCGCCCATTGGCCCGACTTTGTGAGCCGCGACAGAGACAGATGTGTCGTTGCGTACGTTGTGCCTTCCACATTTCGTCGGCGGAGTCTTACCGCGCTGGTTCGTTGAAGACCTTGCAATTCCTCGCTGACGGATGAAAGCAATCCAAATCTAAATCTAAACGTGCCTGTGTAACAACGAATACCCACGAATCCTCCCGTTGCTCCAAGATTGAAACGATAAATTTAACGACATCTATCGTTTCGAGTCATCCTTGTCCTTCTGGTCTGGCGTACTCTCCCGGTCCGGCCGCTCCTCGTCACGGTCGTCCTTGCGCTCCTCTTCCTCCTCTTCCTCGTCCGACGAGCGATTATGGTCATAATCCTCCGATATCCGTCGAATCTCGCTCCGCAGGCTCTTGGCCTCGGAGACGAGATCCATCCAGCGCTCAATGTCGAATCCACGGTTCTTGTACAGCGTTTCGCGCCGTGCGGAGATGGAGCGATCGAGGACGGAGGTGTAGGATACCTCGCGGCCTTGGTACAAGAACCTGTGGTTCGTGTTGCGTTCAATTCCGGCCGACAGAGCGTGAAGAAGAAACGCACCATAAATATCCCGCCATGACGGTGGAGAGTCCAGATAGATACGTGATGGGCTCCATGACATCCCTGTCGGTACGAGTCAGTTCTTTGTGAGTTACTGACAAGGAGATGAACATACCACCCGTAATCCCAGAAGGTCAATCGCGCGACGGTACCCCCAATATATCGCGAGCGCACCAAACCCAGCGCTCGCCATCCGACGCGCCCCACGATGCGCCTCGCGGTCACACTCGTGCTTGAGCGCCTCCATGCCCTGGAGCTGCCCCCCAATATACTCCAGCCGCCGGCGCAGGAAACGCGTCCGGTCTGCAACGGTGGGCACCTCCACGTCGAACACCACCTCCGATACGTCCTCGTTCGTCTTCGTGCTCGCGACGGGGTCGTACCCAATGCAGATGGAGAATTTCGCAGAACGCGCGGCGTCACGGATGAAGTCGCCCACATCGGTGGAGTCTGACCATTGAAACTGCTGTCCCGAGGAGGACGCGCTCCGGAAGGATATATTCGGGGTCGCGGGCGCAAGAGAAGCCAGTATGAGACGGCTGACGTGCGAGAGGGGTTGTGAGGGATGCAGTAAGATAACCGTTGGTGGGGTGCGTTTCTGGGCCTTGCCCTTCGAGACTGTGTGCTTGTCTTGATCAAACTTGAGCATTCCCAGAGGGAGGATTAGCTTGAATAAATGCGACCCGGTGGGAGAAAGTTTGCCTGATACATGGCCTGGTTAATGTAGATCCACTGAACGATCGTGGACCCACGCGCCTTTGCCCACAGTGAGGTTGTCGAGCTCGTCAACGGTAGCGCCAGTGCCACCATCGAGAGAGTTTCCCCGGGATTCTTTCCAGCTACTAGACGAATCCGCACCCGCCAGAAACTCTGAATGGCTGACGTCGGTGTTGTTAGCGGCCTCTGAACGCGCTGGATATCGCGGGTGGGCTGTAGTTTTGAAGAATCTTGATATTGGCAGGGTGCATCGGGGATAAGCAAAGTTGAGGCGAGTTGGCCGGTGGCCAAAGTGCACCCTGAGTGCAGGAAACATGGGAGCGGGACGAAGGCGTGGTCGCGTACGGCACGAACAGCCACCGTCCCATGACGTCAGAATACGGCGGAGTGAAAAGTTCAGCGGAAAAATTGAAGAGGGGGAATGAGGAATTGAATGAGGGGAAGAGGGTGTCTGCTAGTCTGATAGACAACCATGAGCTCGTTACTTACAGCTAGTCTGGGAGCGGCGTGTGCGAACTCTATAACATGCCGAGAATTTGTGAGGAGAAGGATGCGGTGAGGCTCAGCAGGAGGTTTGAGGCATGCCAAAATCCTCTTTGTAGATCGTAAAACGTGTGGATTTGACATCGCGGTGCGGAATAAGAGGCTCACGAGGGTATGTTGTGTAAATTTTGAAAGTCGTGACATATAATCGATCGAGAGAATGGCTTAGGGCACTCTGTTGAGTTAGGGAGAGAATTTTCAGAGTTAAAAGCATCAAAACTGGAACGTTACGGGATGTGCAGGCAGCTCAGAAACACATTTGTGGTAAAGTTGAACCGTGCGAATGTTGAGTGATGGTGTTGATTGCCGGACGGCAAGTTGGAATTAGGATTCAACCACAAAGGAAACATTTGAAAGACCCCGAACCGCTGCTTCAATATTATCGAACGGGTTTACGTCCCCTCAATTCGAAAGACAACTGCAATAATAATAATTGTTTGCTGGACCAAAAGCAAGCGGGACTTCTTGATTTGAGAGTTGCGGTCGGCTATAAAGCAGCGCGGTGCAGGACGAGGGATATAAGGGATGATGTGAATTGATACGGAAAGAATATGCACGTTCGTCTGCGCTGCCCGCTTCTGCATCTGATCATGAAGCGTCGTCATCCGACTCGCCCCGGGTTTTCCATGAAGGGGTTGACCGAGGGCAACTCAACATTGAAGATGAGTTCACTGACCATTTTCAACGCAAGGCGGTAGAAGTCAGGGGTTCCTTTGGAACCTGTGATATAGAGTGTCCGGATGGGGCAGCCAGATCCTGGTAGAAAGGCATATTCGGAGGTTTCGAGTGTGACGAGCGCGGGAAGTGTGAGAGCGTCCAAAGGATTGTGGCGCCCAGTGTGACAAGCGCGGCAGGTGTGAGAGTTTCAGAAAATTCCACGTTGTGCGCGTGATGACCTTTGAACCTCAGTGTCGAAAGGTATGGGAGTGTTATACTTACCTCCCGGGCTAAATCCTAGGCGCTCGGCGGCGTACATAGGATTTTTTTTTTTTGAAGTTTGTTTTACTCTGTGCTCGATCCCGTTGCGTATCGTTCAATTCGTTCCTGCTCCAAGACTGGAAAACTCAGAACAAAAACTCAGAACAAAAACTCAATTTCGACAGGCCGACGAAATGGGGGTTGTCGAAAGTACGCAACAGGACATTTGTCTCTGTCGCAGCTCACGAAGTCGGTATCAAAACTGCATTGACTGTAAGTAAAATTTAAATGGCAGGACACGATCTTCTTCTTCTACTTCTTCTCCTTCGGTTGGGGTCGGTTTGAACGGCCAGTGGAGTTGAGCGCCCTCAGCGAATATGATCGAACCAACAGCGGGGAACGCAAGGTCGTAAGGTGATGAGGTCGCTGAGCTGAGGAGAGCTCCTGCAACTCACATTTCGAGCGGGAAACCAGCGATACCAGATTGTCCACGGGGGAAACGTCATGGAGGAAGTCTTCTTGAATCTGTAGCTTACGAAGAGCCGGAAGGGTGAAGAAGTCCATAAATCTCCAGGACATCGTGTCGAGCTTTCCGTGGAAAACAAACATCTTCAGTCACTGCGCAACATGGGGCGAGGGCAGGCGCGGGGGTACGGTCGCGCCTGTGTCTGTCTTCCGAGGTTTCCGATGCTCCCATCCTTCTCGTTGATATCGAGCCCGAGAGCCGCAAAGACAGGGTCAATGATCACTTCGCGCTGCTCTCAAACAAAGGGCTGGAATTCGGAGAGCGCTGGGCCCTGGTTTGCAGATGCGGGAGAGGTGGTGGTGGGGTGTTCATGTCGGTGAGAGATGGATGTGGAGGGATAGGAGGGATATAGATGTGGACACGGAGGTGGAAGCGGGGTTTGTAACACGGGCACCGACAGTGGAAGTGGCCGTAGGAGCCGCAAATGGGGGAAAGACACCCTTACACGCAAGATGTGCGGCACGTGCTGCGAGGCGTTGGAGCGGGCCCACATGGAGTCTGGACATGAACAGTGGCAAAATTAAAACCTGTTTATTATCCCAAGCTCAGACGATCCACCGCGGAAGGTGTCGCGTTCGGAGTGACGGAAGGTGGGGGCATTAAGCTAAAAAGCTCGTGAGCCGCTTGTATTGGTGACAAGGAAATGGGGCCACGAGTGTGGCATTTACACGTGCAATTGCAGCAAGCTTTTTGGCATCTTCATGGCTCAGATCTTCTGCCTTTTTTAAAAAGAGCTCGGGGAGATCCATGTACGTTGACCACCGTCCCACTGGATGAGGACGATCTACCAGGAGGGGTTATACTGCTTGGGTAACGCTCTGTATAGTGCCAGTCATCCATGTGCTAAGTCTTCTGTTGAGGAACCAATTGCGCCTGAAGGAACTTCAAGTTGAAGAAGCCAAAAGGACTTCGGCCCTGTGGAATGTGTCTAGTAAGGTTGAACCGATGTCTCCCTCGTACTAAGTTTCAACCCGTTTAACCCTACCAATATTCCCACGGTTTGATTTCACCAAACTTTGTTGCACTCCGAGTAAAATACGAATCAAGAGCTCATGGTCGAGTCCGATGTCGACACGAGTGAGCATTTCTTGCTTGGTTGGCCTTCTTATTTGTTTCAAATCTAACTTGCATGTCTTTGCCGTGGGCAGATTATGGGTGACCTTCTCACGGGGAGACCCACCCAGATATGCCAGCCGAGTGGACGGCGGCGTCTGGTATCAATATTTTTTACCTCTTCAAGACCTACCCCTGCTGCGGGCCACTGACAGGTTTGATATCGCACACAACCAGGGTTTTGCAGTGCTGGAGTAGCAGCCTGTAGCAGCGGTTCTATGCCGGAAGTTTCCAGTAGTTTCCTTTCCCCTTTCAGACACTCACTGTAGTTTAAAGCAGAATATTCCGGATGTTCCTGTAGGTATATAAGCTCAATGTATTCTACTGCTAGAGCATTTGTTTGCTCTGCAGCAGTCCAACTAATCCTTCTTTGCTCATTGCAAAGTCTCCCACTTCACATCTTATCTTGCCACCCCAATATTGTAACATGCAGAAACCTCTTTATGCCTCCTTCCCGATTACCGAGAAAACAAGAAACTCTACTCGTCAAAATCGGACCCACTTGCCGTGTACCACTCCCAGTCCGAGTTGTCAGAAGACTCGCTCAAAGCTGAAGTGTCCGAGTCCGAGTCAGCTCTGATCTCCACCGTAGCACCCATCTCAAAAAGGAAGCACCGCATTCCAGTGTGCCTGGCAGCCCCCAACACACTGCTAAACGTCCACCCCTGGCGTTCACATCAGCACCATGGTCCAGGAGGAGGCGGGCAACCTTAATGTGGTTGCGGCGTGATGCAGCTTGTAATGCAGTGCCATATCGTTCTGCCGGTCGTGTGTTCACATCAGCTCCATGGTCCAGGAGCAGGCGGGCAACCTCAATGTTGCCGCAGAATGATGTGATTTGTAATGCAGTGCCGTATTGTTCATCCCATGCATTCACATCAGCACCATGGTCCAGGAGCAGGCGGACAACCTCGATGTGGTTGTGCCATGATGCAGCTAGTAGTGCAGTGCCATATCGTTCTCCCCGTCTGTTCACATCGGCACCATTTTCCAGGAGCAGGTGGATGACCTTGACCTTGCCGCAGAGTGATGCGGCTTGTAATGCAGTGCCGTATCGTTCTCCCGGTGGTGCGTTCACATCGGCACCATGTTCCAGGAGCAGGCGGGTGACCTTGGTCTTGCCACAGAGCGATGCAGCTTGTAATGCAGTGCCATATTGTTCTCCCGGTGGTGCGTTCACATCGGCACCATGGTCCAGGAGCAGGCAGGCGACCTCAATGTTGCCGCGGTACGATGCAGCTTGTAAAGCAGTGCCATATCGTTCTCCCCGTGTGTTCACATCAGCACCATGGTCCAGGAGCAGGCAGGCGACCTTGATTTCGCCGCGAAATGATGCAGCTTGTAATGCAGTGCCATATTGTTCTCCCGGTGGTGCGTTCACATCGGCACCATGGTCCAGGAGCAGGCGGGCGACCTCAATGTTGCCGCGGTACGATGCAGCTTGTAAAGCAGTGCCATATTGTTCTCCCCGTGTGTTCACATCAGCACCATGTTCCAGTAGTAGGCGGGCGACCGTGACTTCGCCGCGGAACGATGCGGCTTGTAATGCAGTGCCGTATCGTTCTCCTGGCGGTGCATTCACATCAGCACCATGGTGCAGGAGCAGGTGGGCAACCTCGACTTTGCCATGGGACACTGCAGCTTGTAATGCAGTGCCGCATTCTCCTGGTGGTGCGTTCACATCGGCACCATGGTCAAGGAGCAGGCAAGCAACCTCGATGTTGCCGCAGGATGATGCAGCTTGTAATGCAGTACCATATTGTTCTCCGGACTGTCTGTTCACATCAGCACCATGCTCCAAGAGCAGGCGGATGACCTCGACTCTGCCGTAGTGTGATGCATTCTGTAATGCATTGCCAAGACTGACACTCCGTGTGGTCACATGCACTGTGTGCTCGAGGAGCAGATGCACGGGTCCACTATGACCCCCCTCTACCGCTCTTTGTAGTGCTTCCTCCACATCTAGCTGCTCCCCGTGCTTGAGCAGCAGGTGTGCTATCTTGGTGTGTCCACTTCGACATGCCCTGAACAGTGCATCATCTGTGATATTTGCGCCAGCCTGGAGGAGCAGGAGGACAAGTTCAGGATTGTCGTGAGTTCCATTGCAAGCATTCGGCAGAAGAGGTTCATAATTGTGGGAGACATTAATGTGTGCACCACTCTGGAGCAGAAGGCGCACAATGTCAATGTGCCCAAAAAAAGAAGCAGCATGCAGTGCGGTGCGCGACAAGCCATGCATTGTGTTGGGGTTGGCACCATGCTGTAGAAGCAGCCGCACAATTTCGATGTTTCCATCCCGGCAGGCGACATCCAGTAGACACAGGGGGCCATTAGGTCCAAGTTCCATAGTGTTAGGGTTGGCACCTCGGTCAAGCAACCTCCATACTACCTGGCCAATTCCAAACTCCACCGCAATGTATAGAGGGGTCACAAATTGCTCTTTATGAATTCTTGGATGTGGCATTCGGGACTTCAACTCTTCAATGTCAAAACAGCATAGTGTGCTATATGCTGGCGTATCAGGGCGGAGGAGTTCAAAGATTGATTCAATAAGACCCGTGGGGTCTTCATCTGAATTTTCCAACTGTAACCGCGGGGAGGATCGGTTGACTGATACCTGATAATAACACATTAGAACAAATTCCTGGAGCACAAAAAATATTACACACCTTATCCAAGCCAATTTCATCACAGAGAGTTACATGAATGGCCCAGTTTGCAACAGCGTACACTCCAAGGGGATATTCCCTATCTTCGTATGGGTTCCCTTCACTCTTGAGAGGCCTGTCAAGGCTCAAGAGATACCCGATGCACGTTCGGGCAATCAGATAGTGTGCCGCCTGCTTCGAGACGTGGAGGCATGTCGTGGAGAGGAAGTATTCTTTGACAGAGGCGTGGGCAAGCTTTACTATGGTCTGGGGACCCCAGATTGAGCTCTCCTCCGAAAACATGATGAAACCAGCACACAATGCAAGAAAGGCCTCCGGTGAACCATAACGGTTATTTCTGTCAAAGTGGAGTGGTTCCTTCGTGAAATCCATAGCCAGGGCATCGACAAGCTCCGCAGGGGCCAGAAGACGTTGGGCATATATCAACCAATTCATCGCACGGCTGATATCTGCAAGCATTTCTGCCCCAAAGCTTTCCATGATCTGGGTGTACTTGTTGTGCATTGACTTTGGCATTCTTGCCAGTGTCTCTTGGATTTTGTTTGGTCTCCCGGCGCACGCAGTGATTTCATCCAAGTGGAGGGTGAGCAAGCGAAACCTTGTACATTGAGTGAGCGGCACAAAGCTGGTCAGAGCTGAACAAACTTACATCCCACTTGAACGCTCAAGAACCTTGCTTTTAACAAGTTCCCGGTTATCGTGGATCCATCCATTCTGTTCAGAGAGCCATTCATTGAGATGTAACTCAATATCTTTGTTAACATGGCCATCAAGGGCCACTTCAATGGCATGCTGGACCAGCTCGGTACCATGCATGGTCTCCGGACGGCTCGTCACCAAAAGGTGCACATTGTCAAGCTTCTGGTCAACAATTTGGGTAATCAGCTTCAGTAGCTTCAGGTGATCTGAGCACTCGTCCAGTGCATCCAACACAATGTATACCGGTTTCTTGCATTCGGCCAGGAGAGGTAACAACACGGCTGATGTTAGGACCGCATTGGTGGGCAGTTAGTTGTTGGCCATTGTTATAGGACTTCCACAGGGCTTTGAGCTTCTCATCAGGGAGGTGTGCCTGGACAGAGAGCTGTGTGACAAGCGAGGATAAGAGATGGGTCACAGTGTTTTGGTCCGGGTTGTTTGTCTCGAAATAGAAATATGTGCACTGCTCTGCTCTCCATCGAAGGTCGTCGATAATGATCGAACTAGATAGGAGACATTAGGCAGTGTGCGACAGACAGAATGGCTGAAGGACCTGAGTATTGTCTTTCCACACCCCGCTGGACAGAACAAATCAATGACTTGATCACCATAGATGTTTGAAGACGTACAGATTCCATGGAGCCAAAGGAGCGACCGTGGGGTGTAAATCCACTCCTTGAACGCTGGGAGGGCGAGCAACCAGGAACCAGTTCTGGCTGGGTGGCGTTGGTTCAAGGCATTGCACTGACTAACAGATATTTGCGCTGGATGAAGCCAATTGTTCAGCACCGTTCGTGTAGTGTCATCGACAAGGTGTTGCCTGTGATGATGAGTACAGTTTGGATCTCAACTGAAACACATACATCTGCATATTGAGAAGATCTTGGCCTTTGGAAAGCTCAATCAAACGTGAGGCCTTTGTTTCAAGTTTCAGTTGCAGGAGTGTAGTACAGAGATAAAAAACAAATGGACAGACATTGAATAATTCGCGAAACGTTTGGATCTTGCGCTCCAGGTTTGTAACAATGCCGTGAAAGTCCGATGTCACACGGCGAAGAAATCCCTTTTCCATCCACTCGGTAAGAGCATCAGCTGTGTCACTGAGCACACTATCCGAGGTTAGTTCCCCCATTTTGCTAGCAGAACACTTGTCTTACATCACATATTGTTTGAGATCTTCGTGCAGTTTCTCTCCTGCAGCCCTTTGCTTCGCCACATCCACTTTCATGAATCCCTCCGCCAGCACACGGCTGACGTCCAAAATATTACCAAGAAGCTCCTTCGCGTGCTGCTTGTTGTCCCTCATCTCCTATATGCAATGAGACAACAGTCAGTGATAGTTTGCAAGCCTACCTTCCGCATGTCCAGTAGTTTCTTGATGCAGCCACTGACAACACCGAGGTATGGCACGTCCTTGGTCAGGTCGGCTAATAGGTTGAGGATTTTGAGGCCAAAGGCCTCTGCATCCTGGAGTCGATTGATCCTGGATTGAGAAGATGTTGGTCTTGCTGGTTTTGCAAGTGGAGTCATCACTGTGAAAAGAATTCGTCATGAACTTCATGATGCCCCGTCATGAAGTTCAAGTTTCATGGTGGTTTGTCATGAACACAATGCTGAATTTCATGACGGGATTCATGATGGTGAACTTGGTAAATTTTGGCTGTTTTCTGAACATCATGAATTCCTGATGTTTCGACATGAGTTCATCGTCCTCCCAGATTTCCCAGGCTGTGGAGCTGGGTGGAGCCTGAACCCGGTGTCTCGAACAAGGTGCAAAACTCAGGTGATGACCTCCCAATATTTTCTCCTGTGTATATGCGCGACTTCAACTTTGAGTTCCTACTAAGTTTGCCTCTACCAATCTATTATAATCCACTTGAATACTTACTTGTCTGACTATGTACCCCTTCCATGTTCAAGTTCCTCTGAGAGTGTGAGTGGTACCAGTGGCACGTAGGATGCTGCTGGTACCGTTCCTATTGTCTTTTTTTTCGGTTTTAGACTAGCCATTATTCATGATGAATCGTGTTGAATTCAAGACGAAACATCATGAAATACTCGTCATGAATGTTCCTATATTTGTCATGAAGTTCAACACCCCCGTTCATGATGTTTTGTTATAAAATCATGTTGAATGGTAAGGAATTTCCTGTTGAAACATCATGAATTTCACGGTGAACCATCGTGAACGACATCATGAAATTCATGACACTTCCTCTTCACAGTGCATTACTGAGATGCCTTTCGAGCGGAGGGAGTGAAGACAGCTGGCAGATGCTTACTAAGTGACAACACATTTCACACGATGCTGAGTCGATAAGTATCCAGCTCATGAGCCGAGGCAGTGCCCGGAAGTCGGCCCTTGATTTTACACTGGCACCGGGTAGCCTGCACGCACTGTTCCCAAAACTCGCCGAGATGAGAGTGGTTCAATTTTTCTCTTCTCTCCGATTGTCCCCAAACTTTTGAGTGGCACTTCTACCCAACTTCTCCCTGTAACTGGTGGGAACAAAAACTAGAAGCTAAGTGAAGACTCAGCAGACGCTTACCAAGTGGCAATCACAGTTCACACACGAGGCTGTGTCGATACTAATAGTATTGGCCGCAGCTGCGCCTCGCCTGGGGCTGGCACTTGATTTTATGCCGGCGCCCGGTAGGTAGCTACAGCTCTGTCCAAACTCGCTAGTGCTAAGTGTCTTGTCCGCTTTTGGTAGGCTCAAAACTAGCCTGTCTTCGAGGTGTAAACCTGAAGGCCTGAAGGCTCATACAATCTGAGTTTGAATTGGCAGATCAAAATTCTTACCAAAAAGGTTATTCCATTCACCTCAAACCTTATTTTTCCAATTCCGAAGTGATGGCCGCGTGGGTGCTGCCTGGATACTCTGCAAGCTGTATGCGAACTCTTCACCAGCCTAGACAGTGTGGTCACAGGTCAATGCCGATGAGCTCCGCGTAAAACCAGGGTGGGTGTCAACACTGGCCCTAGGTCGGCCCGGCGATGTGTCGATGTCGAGATCCCCAGCCAGGACGCGTACTCAATTAACCCGGTAAGAACCCAGTTCGGTATCCCTCAAGCGAGTAAGTTCGGTTTGACCGTACAAACAGGAGGTCGCGCGTAGTCGAAGCGAGGAGGGATAGTGAACACCCCAAAGGCAGAGTGATAACAGCCAAGGAACCAGACGCGGTATGGTGCCGAGGCGCAAAGGTGATAGAGATGTGCGAAAGCCAGAGCCGGGTGAGAAGACGCTCAGTGTAAGCCAGGCCAAAGTAGTGCTGGAATCAGACGAGGTAGAATCTAATGTACAAGTAGATTCTACTGAGTTTTATACTGCTTTGGTATCCAGGGGTTTGATCGAATTAGTTACTGAGTTCAATTTATCCTCTGTCGGTCGGCAGGGGAAATTGAAGGGTAATCAGACACCTAGGGTGTGCAATGTGTCGGATGTCGATTTGTGCGTTAAGGAGAGTGGGGGGTTTCGGATAACTGGAGGGGTTATTCGAAACTCCATCGTTTCGTATTTCGTCGGCAGGTTATTCCTCGAATATCCCGCGAGGTCTTCGCTGTTCGTTTTGATGACTTCAGGATTAATCCGATGATTAACCCGGCGATGTTTGATGGTGTATGGGTACCGGAGGGTTCTGGATTAGGAAATGAACGGGTCGTGCCAACCCGAATCATGACAGTGGGAACGAGGGTGAATACATCAAAGATAGTATTCTCAGTGGAATATGTACTAACAGTCTTTACCTCGAACCCTTAACGGAATGGGCAAGCAGCCGGGGTCCAGGGCGAACATCTGTGCACTTTCATGGCTCACCCTCGAGAAATCCAATACAATGCCTGTGATCTTCTACTAAGAAACACCGCTGGGACACCAGCATAACTGGATCATGACTGGATCTTGACTATCGCAAGTTCGCTTGAAGTTCGGCCGTGTCAGTTGGCTGGGCAGGGCAACACACAGAATACGTGATGGACAACAAGTATTTCCACTGTCGGAGGGATGCGGCAGAGAGCTGCATCGAGCAACGTCCCGCTAACAACTTGTCCACGGCGATTCACCGCTTGTGTTTGCCGTCAGCGAACCCAAACAAGAAGCAGGCATCAGAATGATAATCTAAGGTAAAGCAAGGAGGAAATAGTGTGTCCCGAGTCTCCTGGTCAGATTTGGTTGTGCTTTTGTGCCAGGTTCCTTCCCAGCCGTACTTACAAGGTTCATCAGTCACTGTAGCCGTATTATTTTTACACGAGAGGTTCATCTTGGGTTCATCCCCAACTTCAAGTCACGGTAAGTCACATTTCGGAAATTTCCGCAGCTCAATAAATTCGTAAAAATAATACAGCTATAGTGACTGATGAACCTCGTAAGTACGGCTGGGAAGGAATCTGATTTTGCGCAACCAGTCACATCAGGGGAAGAGGGTGTCTACTAGTCTGATAGACAACCATGAGTTCATTACTCACAGCGAGTCTGGGAGCGGTTACTTGACGCGTCGTGCATCTCCCAAAAGTTTTTGTCCACTTCAAATACATGAAATGACATCTTCAGTGTTTGAAACATCCTCTAGTGGTACAAAATCTTCTCCTTGAGTGAGGTTGGAAGATTACTGAAGAAAGCCCCTGTTTCCACATAGCAACTGAGGGAAGCGGGTCCCTTGCCCTCATTTAGAGTAGGTTTCGCCTCAAACCATTGGGGATTCAAGTAAGGCACTTACTCACTTAACCCGGAGCCGCCAATCCTCAGGAATCGCGTCAATTGCCTCAAAAACGCGTCGAAGTAAATGGTTTGTTTGGTTCTGCATCACCATCAATCAGTGATAGCGCAGGACGCCGGTTAATTGACGCGGTAACTAACAGACTATAAACTAGCGAGGAACGAGCGCAAATGTTTATAGCGTCTGTCTTGGAGAGACTAGGGAGCGGTGTGTGGGAACTCTATGAGATGTCGAGAACTTGTCAGGGGAAGGATGCAGTGAGGCTCAGCAGGAGGTTTGAGGCATGCCCGTAAAACATGTGGATTTGACATCGCGGTGCGAAATGTGAATTTTGAAAAAAAGTTGTGGCATCCAATCGATCGAGAGAATGGCCTACGGCGTGCCCCTGAGAAAATGAGAAACTTCTATAGTTGAGGGCCTCAAAGCTGGAGCGTTGCGGTATGTACAGGTAGTTCAGAAACATATTTATGGTAAAGTTGAACCGTGCGAATATTGAGTGATGGTTTTGATTGCCGGACGGCAAGTTGGAATCAGGTGTCGGCCTGGCTTCAACCACATATGCTGGTGTAGGAAACACCGGAACACTGTTCCAATATTATCGAACGGAGTGCCGTCCTCAATTTAAGAGACAACTGCAATAATAATAATTGTTCGCTGGACCCAAAACGGTCGACTTGGAAGCTGGGATACTACTTATAAGGGATGTTTTAGATTGATACGGAAAGAATATGCATGTTCGTCTGCGCTGCGCGCTTCTGCATCTGAGCATGAAGCGTCGCCATCCGACTCGTTGCGGGTTTTTCATGAAGGGGTTGACCGAGGGCAACTCAACATTGAAGATGAGTTCACCGACCATTGGCAACGCAAGGTAGAAGAATTCCTTTGGACCCTGTGATATAGTGTCCGGATGGGGCAGCCAGATCCTGGTAGAAAGGCATATTCTGGAACTTCAAGTGTGTGAAGCGCGCGGGAAGTGTGAGAGCGTCCAAAGGATTCCCTGTGGCGCCCAGTGTGACGAGGGCGGGAAGTGTGAGAGTGTCCAGAAGATTCCGCGTTGTGCCCGTGATGGAGCAACCCTTGAAACTCAGTGTCGAAAGGTATGGGAGTGTTGCACCTGCCGGGCTAAATTTTGCGGTCAGTTCCTAGGCGCTCGGCGGGGTTCGGTTTTTTTTTTTTTTACTCTGTGCTCAATCCCGTTGCGTATCGTTCGATTCGTTCCTGCTCCAAGACTGGAAAACGCACAACAAAAACTCAATATCGACAGGCCGACGAAATGTGGGATGTCGAAAGTACGCAGCACGACATTTGTCTCTGTCGCAGCTCACGAAGTCGAGCCAAATCGGTACTTATCATGACTCAAAAACTGCATTGACTGTAAGTAAATGGCAGGACGCGATATCAATCCGACTCGTCGCCACTCTCTTCTTCTTCTTCTTCTTCTTCACCTTCTTCTTCTGGTTCTGGTTCTGCTTCTTCTCCTTCGGTCGGGGTCATCTTGAACGGCCAGTCGAGTTGAGCGCCCTGAGCGAAGATGATTGAACCAACGGCTGGGAACGCAAGGTCGTAGCGGTGATGAGGTCGCTGAACTGAGGAGAGAATCCATAGCTCCTGCAACTCGCATTTCGAGCGGGAAACCAGCGATACCAGATTGTCCACGGGGGAAACGTCATGGAGGAAGTCTTCTTGAATCTGCAGCTTCCGAAGAGCCGGAAAGGTGAAGAAGTCCATAAATCTCCAGGACAGCGTGTCGAGCTTTCCGTAGAGGACGAACGTCTCCAGGCAAGGCAGTGTAACGGCGCGCAAACTGGATGTTATGGTGAATGACTTAGAACTGACGAGTGTATGCACATACCTCTGAGGCGTAACATCCACATCCGGCCCGTAAACAAAGAAAAAACAATGAACCAGGCTGACTGTGTGGTTCAACACATCGACACAGTCGTATAAGGGTATCACATGTGCACTGAATGTTGTCAACTGCGACCACGGGTAACGGGAAATACAGCGCGCGTCCCAAAATACAAGGGTGAGGTCGCGCAACTGCGGTGCTTCATGAAATCCGGCTGAAGGTGCAACATCGAGGGCGGGCTGGGAAAGTCCCCTACCCTCTGTCGTGAAAATTTCACGGAGGAACGGCATGGGAGCCTCGACCGACGGCAAAGGATACCCACGGGCGTAAACCTGCAAGTGCTCCCAGCGAGCGCAGTGGACTACGAGTGCGCGCATAAATGGGGCCAGGTTCCCCTGGGTTTCTCCGCAGTCTATTTTGATGGAGAGGAGACAAGACTTGGAGCGATCCAACGAAGTCTCCAGGAGGCGCAGCTTCTGCGCGAGTCTCGTCTCTTGCTGTAGAGGCACCGAAATTGCCCTCCAAAGCACGGGAGTACTGAGCGCTGTTTCCCTCCATTTTCGACAGATTTGGCCGAGTACGTTCGGCGAGTAGCGACCGATGATTGGAGGAGTTTCGGGGTAGACAGGAAGGAAGTGGACGAAGATTTCCGACACGATCTCGGTGGGGAGGCTGAGGACGGGGTATGTGTATGAGTCGAGTCGGTCCTTCAACAGGTCGCTTTCCTCGTACAGGGGGGAGAGTGAGCGCTCCAGCACCAATATTTGAGCTCGAATGACTGCAAAACGGGCGCGATCCGCGGCGAGGGATTCCCTCTCAATTTGTGTAGGTGGACTGTGAGTAGATTCTGTACTGGGATGAGACGACATCTGGACCGGCGATAGGTCAGCCTGGGTATATTTCTTGCAGGTTTTCTGACCGTGATCGTTCGAAGCAAGAGCTGAGCCGCCGCGGCGTAATCACGTCCTTTTAGGGCCAGTCTTCTCTGCTTTCCTCTTTCACACTTGCATGAATAACGCACCCACCGCGGCCCATGGATGCTAAACGGCCAGAAGATGCTGTCCCCGTTGCTCTCCCTGCTTCTCCTCATCCTGGGATTACTCCTCCGATTTTTCGCTATTTTATGGAGTGACTTGGAGATTACTGGCGACGCTCTGAACCGCAGCCTCGACGCGCTCGCGGCTTTCATCGTCCCAAATGAGATGCTCGGCCGCACTCGACGTTCACACTCGGGACCTCAAGGCTCTCTGACTAGTCAGGTATGTTTTTTCGTCTTCATTCTTACAGTTTGGCCTTCCTTCTTTTACTTCATCCGTGTATACATATACACTCCCGTCTACTCCCGTTGGATGAATGAACTGTATTCTATGCCACTTCTACCACTTTCAGTGATTGCTATGGCTGACTACCCTCTTATTTTCCAGCTCAGCGACCCCACCTTCCACAGCTCTGCGGACACGGCCTCAAGATAGGTTGGGATTGTTCGCGTGCACGAGAAGATCCCCATCCTTGACAATAGCTACTCCAGCGAAACGCATCGCTCAGACATACACCTCCGGCATCCCCCGTCCCCGCCCCGACGTCAAGCTCGACTGGACCCGCTACCCTTCGATTCCGTCTTTATGTCCTCAAGACGACGCCGATGCTGGCGACGAGGACACGCTGGTGTAGCGGACGCTCCAGCAGCCGGAGGAGGTGCCGAAATATGTGTGCGGGGGCACAGGAAGTCGACGTGGATATACAGGAGGATCCCCGCGCGCCTCCTCTGGACGAGGACGCAGTGCATGACAAGCACGGCCACGACAGCAGGGGTTCGCGGACGCGCAAACGCTCCGTGTACATGCGAGCAGTCCCGCCGATGCCGGTGGGAGCGCAGGCTAGCGACCGACACACACCAGGAGGGATATCTCGCCGCTCTGATTCTCGCGGGCATGTCTACATGGTCGATTCGCTGCGCCCCTCGTCTTCGGCGCTTTCCGGTTCCTCAAGCGCTCATCCCAGCAGCACGGTCTCGTCGTCGGCTGCTCTGAATCACCCCAGCTCCTCGTCCTCGGCACACTCGAGCTATTTCAGTGCCCGTCCGATCTCATCGTCGGCGCACACCAGTCCTCGACTGCTCACTCTGACAGTGTCGTGGCGTCCGCTCGCTCCTCATCCTCGGTGCACCTGAGCTCTTCCAGTACCCATTCGAGCCCATCGGGGCACACACCAGCTCCTCGACTGCGCACTCCAACAGTGTCATGTCGTCCGCTTGCTCCTCGTTCGCGGTGCACTCGAGCCCTTCAAGCGCTCGTCTCAGTAGCACGGTCTCGTCGTCGGCTGTTCGCTCCTCGTCCTTGTCCTCGGCACACTCACCAGTGCCCGTCTGAGCTCATCGTCAGCGCACACCAGCTCCTCGCCCGCCCACTCTAGCAGTGCCATGTCGTCCGCTTGCCATCGCCCTCTGCGGACTCGTCACGACTCGATAGTACGATGTGGTAGACGGTGCGCTGCGCGGCCCAACATTGAAGCCCGTGCGCGCGGCGTAGGTCGATCAAGTTTTCTGGCACCAGCCGATCACCAGCATGGAGGGACACAAGTGCGGGCAGGAGGAGGTCCAGTTAACTGCTACGTCCGCGCTCGCCATCACTGCCCTCCACATTAGCGACTGTCGGGCACATCGGCGGAGAGGAAGCTCGCCGCGGACGCGAGGGCGAGGTCCGGTTCGTGGTCCCGGCCCTTGTCTGGTGGGCACGGCTACTGGAGTAAGGGCAGGGAGGTGGTGATGTCGAGACTGCCGATGCGACCAAAACCAGCGCGGCCATAAGGAGGAGAGCGCCGGCGGCCAGGATGACGATGATGAGCACGACGAGCACTCGGAAGACGCCGGCGAGAACGACCAACTCGGACGCAGACGAGGAGGACGACGAGACGAAGGCCCGCCGTCACACGCTGCGCGAAAAGCGCACGACGAGAGGGAGGAGGAGGTTTGGAGACCGATACTTTTGGGTTTGGGGCGAAGATGGATTCCTGGCGCTGCTGCGGGGCGTCCGCAACCATCTCTTGGGTGCAGGGCGCTTGGATGTGCTCCATCCCGCACTCTCTACAGACTTTGCTTGACGGTCAACGTAACGTCGACGGCGCATCCCGTCGCGGCCGACACCCTTATATTCCCCAATGCCGATATCGACGAACAGGACACAGAGGACGCGCGGCAAGAATGTAGGCCTAGGGCAGTCCAGATCACAGTACAGAACCTGCTCTTATCAGTACAGAACCTGCTCTTCCGAGCTCTGCGCATAGTGCTGTACTTACTCCTTCCCACTTGAATTATCTTCATTTTCGTTCAGCTCCATCATTCCTTCGCAGTTCCTTCTCCTTCATATCTTTATCGTCTCTACCCTACCCTCACCTGTACTTTCTCTATGTATGTGCGTCGCCGCCGTTCTGTCACGACACTCCGTTACTCATCCTTCCTTGTCCTGTAGTTCCGGCCCACCTGGTCATGAAAAAAAAAAAAGCGGACGAATTTTTACCAGCGGCAAAGCTGTTGGTGAGGAGTCGTCAACTGTGGCTGGTCGGTTCAGGATTTGGGTGGGAGCCCTCACCGACGCCGTCCTCATTTGGTAGGCAAGGTCGTATTATTAGATCGTTCAATGGAAACAATTTTTCTATCAAGCACAACGCTGCGACTAGCGAGAGCGACAAATGGTATGATATACTTGAACGGAAGTAAGGATCATGGGGGTTTGAATACGTTACTCATGCGGCACCGTGGTAGGACACAGCGGGCTTCGTACGAGTTTTAACCCATCCGTTGAAGGCAACGACACAGAGCGTCCAGCAGAATGCCAGACAGGTTGTCGCCACAGCACTAACCGCGAACATCATTATGTCTGCAAATGGATTAGCGCTCCCCTGAATGGGCGGAGTAGAATGCACATACCATCCCGCCCTCGACGCATCGCAGCGATAGTCACTTCTTCCGTGGAAAACATGAAACTGACGCCTCCACATGCAAGGAAGAAGGATCCCAGAGCTTCCGTGGGTGGTCGCGACGGAAGTGTAGATCGAGGGGGAGCGACCCAGAGGAAGAAATAAGTCAAACAGCGCAGGACCGCAAACGCGAGCAACAGATTGCCCCACAGCGCGTGTATTTGGACCTGAACGAATAGATGAGGAACAATCTTCGACTATCGCGATGCGCATACTTGGAAGAGATAGGTCTGGAAATGGGCCGCCATTACAGCTCCAGTAACGCCAATGACGAGTGCAGGGAAAGGGTTGAAACTGGAGGTGTATGTCGCAGGCTCCGTGACGGTCTCTGAGGTATCCATTGCCAACGCGGCGAGCCACCTGCGAATTCTTCTTGACTCGATTGCCATGCCTGTGGTAGAATCAGATTCTGTGAGCTCTTGAGCAATGTAAGAAAGGCTCATACCCAGAAGGCCAGCGAACCAAAACATAAGCTATCCAGTGGACGGTCAAAGTCCGATCACGCAGAGAAAAATGGTCAACAACTTACAGCGATTCCAATATGTTGAATTTGTTTAGTGGTGTATGGATCTCCCGGATTCGCATCAAATCTAGCTCTAGGTTTAGAAACGGAATCGTTGAGGGTTGAAGAATACCAAAGCACCTCTCCATCCAAGTATTCGTGATGCCATAAAGAAAAAGAATGAACGACTCGACGAACTCGCCGGTAGGGTAGCCAGAAGTCGGGGTACGATTCCATGCCCATCCGAGCTCAGCGCCAAAGCCGAGAAATCGAGCGAACGAAATCAAGCCGTAGCACCAGAATATTCCACCTTCTGCATCGGGGAGGGATGATCAGGAACTGCCATGGACTACTACGAAATAACTCACTGATAAGGTGCGCCAAACATACGTTGAGGAAGTTTTGCCTGCAGCCGCCTAAATGAACCAAAAATCAGTGAATAGATTTCGGTGTAATGATTTGAACGGACCGGTGTAAACTATGATTCCTGTTAAAAACAGACCGAAGCCAGCGAGAACAAGCACCCGTTCTGTTATTGCGAACGCAGCTCGACCAATCCGACGGGGCAGGGATGCGCGGGGAAGGGGGGAGGAGTGGGATGGGACGTATTGTTCTGCGTTCCCGTGGTTGAAGGAAACAGGTTCTTCTGAGGCAAGTCCGATATATTCTGCGCCCGACCCTTTACTATCAGGGTCCTCACGGCTCAAGAGGGCTTTGGCAAAGCCCTTCACGGTATAATATTTCGCGTTTCGCGCGAAAGTACCGATACGATGGAGAGCACCGAGAGTGTCGATGAGGGTCAACGCAAGTGCAATTACGAACACAGAGTATCCGTGCCGAGCATGGCTTGCATTGGCGTACCTGTCAAAGGACAAATACTGCATTGAGATTCTAAAGCACATACCCAATGGAAGAAAAAGCGGATCACATACATATCGGGCGTGAGTTTTCTGTATATCGAACTCGCTGCACAGGCCAAAAAGAACGACGCGTAGAACGCGAATACAGTCACTCCATGCAAAGAGTGCTTGAGGGAGCGTAGTGCAATGCCTGGAAGGGGTATTAGGCACACCACAGACGAGTTGGGAATGTCTCACCCATTGGAAGCCAAACGAAGAAGGCGAGAGACATCAAGATCGCATGTGTGATGATTAGACCAGGATGGCGAGCTGAAGCCTGCTCGGGATCTTCCCAGTCTATCGTATAATACGATGGAGGAGTAGGTTGGTGGCGGAGGCCCACTTCAGTCTCATTCAACTCGAGCAGCGGTGCAACAGCACTATGATGATGTCCATTCTCATCCGACCTCCCTACAAGCTGGAGGAGGTCGGAGGCCGGAGGGGAAACAGCGGCCACGAGCATAAGAGAGGCGGTTAGGGCCAGTCCGAGAGCCTGAAAGTGCATCGTGAAGAACAAGGGTGGCAAATTGTACTTTGGCTGTTTCTGCTTTTAAAACGGCCAAGCGCAGCGGTTTGTCTGGGCCCGCGCAGCATCTGTCGCGCAAGACTGTGGTTCGTAAGCTGATATCCATTGATTTCCGGTAGGCGAGGACGGAAAATGAGGAGGACTAGAGAGAACCCGAAGGCGGCATGCGTAAGCTAGGCTTAGCGATCCATTGATTTCCGGTGGGTGGGCGCAGAGAAAAAGTACAGTGTGAGGAGTAGAGAGAGAGAACCCGAAGCCGACGTGCCGTGTGGGACGTCGCGTCTTGGTAAAGAGCAAGCTGACAAGCCTCTTCAGAGCCCAAGGACATGCTAAGCGAGCCTAGGTTTGCCACAGATTTCTGCGTTATCTGGGAGGAAACGATTGGGAAACGATCTGGCCCGTCGACGTTGTTTCCAGAGAAACCGGCCCAATCTCGCTGAATGCCAGCTTGAACAACTCTTGCGTAGAGGGCCGGAAGTTGGAGGCACTAGAAAGGTCTTGTGGACCGGGCACCGGACGCTTCGCATGTTTAGAACGGTCGCAGGCTCGAGTGCAAATGAGTGTCCGAAACTGTCCGAAAGGTCGTCGGGGTTTGATCGCCGGTAGGTCGGAGTTTGAACTCAACCTCTGCACAAGCAATACAGGTGAACTGGTACTGAAACAGCAGCATTTCTGAGGCTGACTACTCCTGCCTAGGATGTCTGCGGACCCCAGCCCAGAGTCTACCAGGAGCTCCCTCGCCGCCGATCGCGCCCGCATCGCAGAGAACACGGCCAAAATATTGGAATTGGAGCGCTCGCTCTCCCTGCTGGGAGAGGAGAACGCTTTGCTTCAGGACCGACTCGACGCGTACACATACCCCGTCCTCACTCTCCCCAACGAGATCGTCTCAGAAATCTTCGTCCACTTTCTTCCTGTCTACCCCGAAACTCCTCCAATGATCGGCCGCTCCTCCCCGAACATGCTCGGCCAGATATGCCAGAAGTGGAGAGAAATAGCGTTCAGCACTCCCACTCTGTGGCGAGGGATTGGTTTCTCTCTGGACAACGGGAAGAGAATCAGCCAAAAGCTTCGGCTCTTGGAACTCTGGTTGCAGCGCTCCGCGTCGTGTCTTCTGTCCCTTAACGTGCACCTAGGATCTTCACAGCTACAGCACCAAATACAACCATTCCTCACCGCACTTGCCGCTCAAGGCGTCCGCTGGGAACATCTGCGATTGCACTCCTGTCCCCTTGGCTTCTCGTTCCCACTCATTGAAGCCGCCCTACCATCCCTCCGTTCAGTTTACATTAGATCAAAGCCAGCACGGGACGGGAGCGCTTCAGTTGCGTCTGCTCTACGTGCGACACCTCTACTGCGAACTGTCGCACTTTTTATGCCGCACGACCACTCTATTACCCTCTACCCGTGGTCCCAATTGACAACGTTCATCGGAAACACGCTCCTCCCGCGCCAGTGTGTTGATGTCTTGAGTCAAGCATTGCACCTAGTCCATTGCAGACTCTATATTTTCAAGCGTCCCGATAATACCTCAACGTACGTGCATTACACTCATGTACTGAAAGGCAATTGATCACGAACTTTAGCCCGCATGGCGTGACACTCCCATGCCTTTCGACATTCGCTCTTCTTGGCTTCCCTAGTACTTCTGATGCACCGTGGAGCGTGCTGGACACTCTTACTCTTCCGGCACTCCTCATACTTCAAGTTTCAGAACATGTCCTCGAAGGAGACCCCGCTGGCTGTCTGAAATCGTTGATTTCACGATCCAACTGCAAGATCCAGGAACTTTGCATCACACATTTCAAAACATCCGCTGCTGCTTACTGCTCTATAGTGCCAATGGTTGGTGAACTCACATTCGATGCTGAGTTGCCCGCGGTTCACCCTTTCTTGGTGGCCCGGGACGAGACCTCTGAAGTCGACGATGGGTCAGATGACAATGCTTAAAATGCAGAATCGACACTTATTTCGATCATGTATTCGATCCGTATCGCATTTAAATCGTCCATCTTATCCCGGCAGCCAGGCGTTGGTTGTTCATTGTACTACCTGCCGCTGCCGGCGGGAGCGGCGTGAGTTTTGCGTCCAGTTTGCGTCGGGACAGCGTTAACTCACCCTTAGCCTACGTCCTCAAGGTAGTACCAGTCGATTTAGAGGCCTGAACGGCATCGAAGAATTAAAGTCATCGCCGATGAGACAGCATCCCGTCCGAAAACGAGCGCTCCAGCGAGCGTAAGCGCTTCGAAAGGTTCCTCCTGTCCCTGCCAGTGACGGAGGAGGAGGAGGAGATACTACTGCAGAGGTCCCGATGAGGAACAAGCAGGTACTGTACCTACATACACGCGTCCTCTGTATGCTGCAGTCGTCTACGACTCGGTCGCTGCAATAGCATAAGGACGGTACTTCGTCCCGAGTCGTTCGAATGGCAACGGCATTCATAACGAGAGCTCGCAGATCGATCGCGGTTCTCGATGACTGACCGATTCTCCGAATATTGAACGGCGTACGAGCAAATAGCGCTATTGAATGCACGATGGACATGTACCTATTGGCGCCCTCGGGCGTCCGATGGAGACAGCATTAATGTCCGGTGACGCCAAGTGAGACTGGAAAGCTTTGAGGCGTGGTATGAGCATCCGATAGATTCAAGTTTGTGGATCCGATGAACCACTATTGTAACGAGCGCGCACGCGGCACAGCGGGGGAGGCATTTAATGTCCGTTGACTGCCTGCACGAACAGAAAAGACCGCGTTGAGTAAGCTTGGGGCCCAAAGCAAGTGCTGCGCTTGCTTATGGTGGCGGATCCTTTGGAGAGTCGAGTCGGTCAAGGACCAGCGCCGGTGGATGAAGTCACTGCAGTTTGGCAAGGGGGTCGTTTGTGGGAGCGAATGAAGGCGCTGCCCTGCCAGACGGAGATTAGTCCTTGAACCCAATGTACATATTGTGAATTTATCGTCTTGACCCCGATCGATAGCCTGTTGGGAGCTGCAGATTGGCGGCGAGCCCGTCGGCTCCTGGAGATTGGACTCCTGGCCTTGTCCTGCCTACGATCCATATTCGACCAAAAAAAAAAAGAATGGGAAAAAATCTCTCGTTGGACATAACAAATTGTCATAATCCACCCTGGACTTCCGTTAACTTGACCAATAATACTCTTACACCCCTACACCTACACCCAATGAAGCATCAGCCTACGGCACACAACAGACGTAGTCACACTGACCCTCAAATTGTCTCCTCGCACATACCCCCAAGTGGGAGGAGACTTATTTCCGAGCACATACACGCACTACTTCTTCCCCTTCTTCCCCGTCTCCTTCGCCTCCTTCGCCTTCTGTGCCTTCTCCTTGGCCGCCTCCACCTTGGCGAGCTCGTGCGCGTCGTCGTTAAGCCCGAGTTTGTTGCGCGCGATCTAGCCGAGGTGTTAGCGCGCGTGCTTCATGAATGATTACGAAAGAGGGAGGTGCAGCGAGGAGAAGGATGTAGAGGTTAGATGACGGGGAGGGAAGGGTGTGGGGGAGGGAATTGGGCGAGATTTAGGTAGGAAAGGGATTAGGGGAAAGAGTGAAGCAAGAGCTCAAGCAGTTCGGCGATGCCCACCTCGATTGCGTAGAACTGCGGCCGCCCATCGCCATCGTTTGCGATTGCATTTACAGGGGATAGGGTAGTCGAAGTAAGATAGAGAGATAGCCATTGAATTGAATTTGACGCGAGGGGAAGCACAGAAAAGACGGGGAGAACGGGCCGTTTCGTTAGGCTACGGCTAGACGGGGCGAAGCAGGAAGGTGAGGCGTACCTGCATTCGGGTTACTAGAAGATAAAGAAGAGGTGGTCAGTGAGGGCCGACGGAGCGGGGCATGGCACAAGGAAGAGGAAAAACGGAAAAGGCAGGGAAGGCACAAAGTCAAAGATACAGAAAGCCGACAGCGCCGTAGATTACGGACCGATGACGCCGCCTCCGACAAGACGGGCAGCGAGGCGTGCCACCGCTGAAGCAAGAAACACCGCGGCTTCTGTGACCAGGAGGAAAGAAAAAACCGAGCCGCAAGCACCGAAAGCGCCACAGATTTTAGCAGGCAGCAGAGATATAGTGTCACGCGCGCACAAGGGTGAGCGCACTCCAAGCTGCCGAGAAGCGAAAGTTATGCTTGCGGCGACCGGAGGTGGATCCCCGTGCCCACCCAGCACCAGAACTCTACCGCCTCTGGTGGAAATAAAAAGGCCAGGAGCACGACGCACGAGGTGCAAAGCTCGGAGCAACGCGCTCTTTATCGCAGTGTCCCAGCCGCAAGGCAGCAGGACGAAGACTGTATACACAACACCGCCAGAAACCAACCCCCCCGCTGAGAGGCAAGGCAATGAGCAGGGGACGATGCCCGCCAGCTCGATCGTCCTCGTACGCAGAAAGACTACGACGACCGGGCGTTACTCGAGAGATTAGGACCGCAATGATGTGGCCCGAACCGAAAGAAAGCAAGGTCCGGCGTCAAAAGAAGAGACGGCGCAGGGTGGCATCTCCTTACGGAGCCACAGGGATAGGCGCGACGAGGTGCCCTCCCGTGTCATGCACCCACTGCGACCGATAGCGATGGCCGCCGGCGCACGGCCAAAACATCGAGACGAGCATTTGACACCCTTGGCTTCCGAAGCAGAAGACATAACGAAAACGTATCACGGAAAGACATCGCGAACACGGACCCAATGAATAGGATAAGAAAGGACGCACCGAAGATGGTGTTATTCTCGCCATACTCCTGCCGGGCGTCCGTCCGGATGAGAGAGCCAAAGTTGTAGTCTTTGACTTTTTTTTTGTACCTGGGGCGTGAGGTTAGCGCGCGCGCGGGACCTGGGGAGAAGGAATAGAGTTGGAGCACACGCATGGTGCAGGACGCGCGGGCGCATAAGCCCCAGGGCCAGGAGGGTGGGGTGGGTAGGGGAGAGTGGGGAGTGAATGAAGAGCGAATGCGGACATGCACCCGCCAGGAGGGACGCGTCTACGCAACACTGGCGATGTTGTTCCAGGGCGCGTCCGGGTTCCACGATTACAAGGACAACGGCGCCTGCGAGGCCGGGCGTCAGGTTCAGCCCATACGCGGCCATACATCCGACGGGGCACAAGCGAGACGCGGGGACGTCAGCGTATCCCGCTCAGCACACGCGGGTGAGGGTAGCCAATACATCCGACATGCAGCCGTCCTCGGTAATCCACCGAATGAGATGCAAGAAAAGAAACCCCACTCACGACTCAATAAACACCCTCCACCGCTCCTTCCCCTCGGCGCTCTTCATGGCCTCCTCGTCGAGCTTGAGCAGCTTCGCGTGGTCGTTCTCCGCGAGTTCCGGGAAGGTCGCCAGCGTGTGCTCGTAGATCTCATCGTCGAGCCTGTGTGCGCTCAGTCTGAGTATGCACTATCCTGGCTTCAGGGAAGGAGGGCGTGAACGGAACGCACTTGGTCAGCTTGAGCTCGCGTGGTTGCACCTTCTCGATGAGATTCCAGTATGTCTGCGACTGATCAATGTCCGGCCAGGAAATTTACACAAAGCGCACACACCTGAGCCTGCTCGACGGCCTTGACGGCGAACCTACACCTCCTGCTCAGCATCGTCGGTATTGCGTGCAACGACGGATACGCACTGTTTCTCAATCTAATTGTTTAGAATAATCCATCGTCAGTATTCATACATCCCTCCAGCGAAGGCGGGGTAATAAACCCACCTCCATAAGATTCTGCGCCGTATTCGGGTCAAAGGGCTTGCTGTTCGTCGCCATCGTGTCTGCAGTTGTTTCCGTTCCTTGAATATGCTCGATTTATATGTAGTCGCGTCAAGGTCTGCTTCAGGCGCAAGCTTCCGTGTGGGGTCCTCCTTGTGTTCCGTTTGGTGCTGTCCTGGTTAACACGCCAGGTAGCAAAGTGGGAGTTGGGTGAGAGTGAGAGTTGTGTGAACGAGAGTGAGAGTGAGAGTGCGCTGACCGGCTATAATCGATGTCGGAAATCGCATGGAACGCAACCCCGTGGGTGATCTCCGCCGTTACTCCGTTGCATTCCCTCCCATAATTAATCGCAATATGCCTGCGGGGAGGTATATTACGCGTCCTGGCGCCGTGCAACAACAGTGAAACGAAGAGAGAGCAAAGAAAATTATTTCGGTAGGTGAGGTAGTAGCTTCTACAAGTACAATTTTTGTCTGTCTGTGTCTGGCGCCTGGAGCATGTACATACTTAGTGCATGGTCTTATTCTTAGTGAAGTCGTCCTGTAGTGTGTAATTTTTCGTCGTCGTCGTCGTCCTCCTGCTTCACCGATTCCGAACGAGGGGAGGATGGGCGAGCGCCGAGAATGGTGGCACCCCACTCACTCGACCCCAAACTTCCTCAGCTTCTGCAGATACTTCTGCACTCGGCTCGAGACCTGCCGGGGCGTCCGCCGCCCTTCCATCGCGAGCGAGATCTTGAGGTACCTGTGCGGGTGTGTGAGCTCGTTATTCGTTGGTAGAATGAGGGATGCCGGGAAGGGAGATGGGAAGGCGCAATGGAGGGTTCGCCTCGCTCACGACGACGACACCGACGTACACCCTCACAGCAATGGAGCGTAGTGCAGGAGGGCGCGGGTGGGTCTCGTCGTCTCCACGAAGTAAAAGAAAACTGGATGAAAGAAACCCACCTCCTCGGATCCTCCTTCGGAATCTGCTCCAGCAGGCTCTCCAGCTGATTCTGCTCCTCCACGCTCCACATAACTTTATACGTGTCCGCCTTCGGCTTCTCCTTCTTCTTCGCCGACGCGCGGGACGTCGTCCGCGTCGGCGTAGGAGTGGCGTCAGGGGTGGGCGTTGTCGTCGTGGAAATAACGGGAACAGGGACAGAAAGCGCGCCGCAGCCGCGGGTCCTCGTCCGGGTGGAGATCGTCTGTGTCGGTGTTGTCGGCGTCGTACGCGTCCTCTCCCTGTCCCGCGTTCGCGTCCGCCCCATCACCGGCGCCGAAAGACTCTCCCCAACCCCAGTCGCCGCCGCCATGGTAATCGCGCCCCTCCCCGCCCCGAAATTAATCCGTATCCGAATCGACGACTCGGTCTTGTTCCTCTTCTGCCCCTCCTCCTCCTTCTCATGGGCGTTGGACGGACGTCGGCGCCGCTTCCCAAGGACGCTGGGTGGTGGGGCGGGTGCGGGCGACGCTAGGGCCGGGGTCTGCTGCTCGTCCTCGCTCTCCTCCTGCTCACTCAAACTGTCGCTCTCGCTCTCACTCTCACTCCCGTCTCCACTCTCCTCCTCCTCCTCGCTGCTCTGGCTCTCCTCGTCCTCCATGTCCTCATCCTCCGCTTCTTCTGGTGTAGGTGGTCGCGTTGGTAGCTTCAGCCTCAACACCCTCCCCTTCGGCGCTGACACGGCCACGACAACCTCCTCCTGGCCTCGCGGCCCAAGTCTCCCCGCGCCCCTCTTCTCCACCGCGTCGGAGACCAGTGTAGGAGCAGAGACGGAAGGAACAGGCACAGGAGCAACCCTGGACGACCGACGCACACCCATCGTCGCGCTTGCAGGGACACCAAAAACCGCCCCCGTCTCCTGCCTCTCCTTCAGCTTCGCCGACACTCTCCGCGTGCGCACGGGCTTCGCCAGCGCCAACGGCAGCTCCTCCTCCAACGCCATCCTGTCTGCCTCCACATGCGAGTGGTTCGACGACGGAATCCTCGCAGTCGACCTTGCATACTTGCCCCCATAGTCGCTCATCCCCCTCCCTCCTCTACTCCCCTTCTCCTTCTCCTTCCCCTTGACGAGCGCCGGCGGACTCGGACACTCCACCGCCGTGCTGCTCCCACTCCCACTCGCACTGGTCTTCCCGTCCTCCTCGTCCTCCTGGATCTGCGCCTGCCTCGCCTGCAGCTCCTTGTGTGCTGCGCTCGCGCGGCGCGTGAAGAGGCCAGACGGGCCGCGCGGGGGCCCAGCCGTGTTTGCATCCCCACCGCCTGGGCACGCGTTCTTGGCCCTCGGTTTCGCGGCGTGTTTGAGCTGAACCGGCGAATGAGGGGATGACGCAGAGGGAGGGAGCATGGTCTCGTCCTGGGCGTCCGCGGGAGTATGGTGGTGGAGTGCGAGGGCGGAAAAGACGGGGTCGAGGATGGATTGGCGCGCGGCGCGGACGAGGGATTGGAGGTCGGAGAGTTTGGGGGTTTCGCTGGAATTGGAGGTAGTGATTGCGGAAGTGCTTGTTTGTGGAGGGAGATGTGAAGTAGAGGCAGAAGCAGACGTGGAACCGGAGGCCGTGCGGGTATGGGGTGAAATAATGATATTATGCGACGTTGAGGTGGATGCAGAAGATGGGGGTGGAGGCGGGGGTGGGGGTAGAAGGGGAGGCAGAGGGACGAACGCCGTACGCGCTGCGTGGGCGGTGCGTTTCGCTCGGGCGAGGTGTTGGAGGGGATGTGGGTCTTTTTGCGCGAATAGGGCCCAGTCGATCTTTTGAATTTCGAGCTCGGAGGTGGAGGCAGGGCCGCGCAGGTCTGCGGCGCGCTCAGAAATGCGAAAGGCGGGGCCATTGAGCTGCAATTTGGGAGCTTCGGTTAGTTATCGCAATCACGAAAAATTGGCAAAGGGTGGCATGTCGTGTATACAACGCAAAAGCGCCGATAAGGAGGGGGTACGAAGGCGTGGATAATGGGAAGGAGGGGAAATAGAGCCATGGATAATAGGAAGCAAGGCAGCACAGACACACACCTGGACAGCCAGGGCCCCGACATCGGCACGGGCTACGGCCTCGGCCTTGAGTTCTCTGAGAGCGTGAACGTCGGACTGGGCGCGCGCGATGACCTCCCTCTGCTGCGCGATGAAAGCTGCGAGCGCGTCGAGGCTGCGGTCGAGAGCGTCGTCAGTATGCATCTCAAAGTCATGACAGAAAATAACGGAAAATTGGTGAAATTCCAGGATGAAAAGTCTGGGGGTAACAAGGATGCAAGGACCAGACACTGACGTTTTTGCCCTTTTACTATCCATGGGTCGCGGGGGGCGCGCATTGACCACGCGCGGGTGTAAGGAGAGGAATTAGGCGGACGACCCTGAGGCGGTGTAAAATAGGCGCCCATCACGGCTCTAGCCTCTTGCTTCGAACGGTCAAGGTAACGAACACCGGGACTGAAATGTATACATACAGGCTGACCTATCGCCGCCAGATGTCGTCTCATCCTCACGCAGAGTCTGGACAGAGACCACTTGCTCAAAATGAGAGTGACTCCCTCGCTGCTCCCCCTCGTATTGCAGAAAACAAGACACAAATATTGGACCTGGAGCGTTCACTCCGTTTGCTGAAGACGGAGAACGGCTTATTGCAGGCCCAGCTCACGTACCCCGTCCTCACTCTCCCCAACGAGATCGTATGCGAAATCTTCGTCCACTTCCTGCCAGTTTACCCCGAACCTCCTCCGATCATCGGTCGCTCCTCCCCAGCTTTACTCGGGCAGATATGTCGCAAATGGAGGGAGATAGCGCTCGGCACTCCCCGTCTTTGGCGAGCAATTGGCTTCTCCCTGGAGAACGGGAAGAGAATCAGTCAAAAGCTTCGGCTTTTGGAACTCTGGCTGCAGCGCTCCGGGTCGTGTCTGCTCTCCATCGACGTGCACCTCGGAGAGCGTACAACACGAGAGGAAATCGAGCCATTCCTCGTGGCGTTAGCCGCCCATTGTCTTCGCTGGGAACATCTACGATCACGTTCAAGTACTCACTGCCCGCTCGTCGAAATCCCCCCTTTGTCTCTCCGAACGCTTTATATCGCCTCCCTAAATCTGACGCGGGAGAGAGACGATTTGCTTGTGTCTTTTCTCTCCACTGCACCTCTCCTGCAAACTATCGCCGTTTACTCGTGGCCCGAGCAAGTCATTCTCATCTGCCCGTGGTCCCAATTGACGACTTTGATCGGACTCTACATCTCGCCACGCCAGTGTGTGGATGTTTTGGACCACGCATCAAACCTGGTCTACTGCAAAATGCATGTTTACCAGGGCCATGATAGTCCACCAAGGTAATGCCGCGCTATCCACCATGTATCCAGCAACTGACTCTGGAACTTAGCTCGGTCAAATCGGTTACACTTCCGCATCTCTCTACATTCGTTCTCCGCGGTCTAATTACCCGCGACGCCGCCTGGAATTTCTTGGACTTTTTCACCCTCCCGGCGCTTCAGACTTTGGAAGTTTCGGAACATATTCTGCGAGATCCCACTGTCGCCAGTCTTCAATCGTTGATTTCACGATCCAGATGCACCATCCAAGAACTGTATATCACACACTTCTGGACATCTGAGGATCTCTACCGCCTTGCGTTGCCAACTGTTGGTTCATTCAGCTTCGGCCGTCGACTCCGCGAGGTCTACCCCTTCACAACCACATTGCCCCCGGAAGAAGAAGATGAAGAGACGTCGGATGATGGTGCTCACATCTTCAACGATGCGCTGCCCGTCGTCGACCCTTTCTTGGCGCGCCAGGACGAGACGTCTGAAGTCGAGGATGGGTCGGATGACGATTCAGATGCATAATTGCGCACCGTAGAGCGCAGACGACGTCGACTCCTGCGTTTCCATAAACCACCGCGTCTTGTTACTCGAACATGTATATCCTCTCCGTATCGTTCCTCTGCTCTTCAATGATATGCGTCACTTGTTTCTGGTGCGACAAGTGAATTATTTGGCCCTGTTGCTCTCCGAATTCAGCTGACCGAGATGCCCGTCCTCTCCCACACAGGAAACATAGTTTCAAAATCGTAGGTGCAGGTTCCAACAAGGTTCCAACAAGGTTCCAATCAAACCCAACCAACTAACATTCCCACGGTTCGATTTCCTACTTGACCGGGAGATATAGCTCGAGTTCGTCAAAGCTGAGTGCATCTACAGCCTCCGTATACTCATAAATCCGGCAGAGCAAACGCCGAGACGCATCACCGTAAATTGAACGGATCAATTCAATTGATTTCCGCGCTGACTTTTCTTTCTCGGATCTCCACCACTACCTCATCGTACGTGGGACAGGCGCCCTACTGAGGACTAACCTCGTGAACCAGACCACTGTCATGTCATGTGCTATTGTGACGACGCACTCCGGGGACAACTCTAACTCCCTAGAGGATCCACCCGACCACATCTCTCCATGCCCCGCCCTGGATCTACCCTACGATGTCGTGGCGGAAGTCTTCCTCCAAGTCCTGCCGACCTACCCCACCGCCTCTCCAATATTTGGCCGTTTCTCTCCTAGCGTGTTGGCCCAGATCTGTGCCAAATGGCGGGAGGTAGCCCTCACCACTCCGGCACTCTGGCGGGCGATCTCAGTATCTTCGCGCCAACTGAAATCTCAGCCCCAGAGGTCCCGCTACTTGCTCGGGATATCACTGGATCGCTCTGGCTCTTTCCCCCTGGCAATCAGAATCGGGGACCGTGCACAGTCTTGGCGTCTGGGAAACGCGGACGACGAACCAGGCCTGACCCGGATCTTGGAGACGATTGTGCGACACTCCGCACGTTGGGAACACGTAGCTTTATGCATTCTCGCCCCGTTATCTCGCCTTCCCGCCGTGCAACTGCCACTGCCACTTCTCCGCACCCTCAGACTTGGGGACGCTCAACTCTCTCGGGGAGAGACACGAGTGCATAGGCCCGCATGGGAATGGTATGAGGACGCTGATCCTTCGGCCCTTGCTTCACCTTTCTTCGCCACCCCACTCTTGCGAAAACTCAACCTTGAAGTCTGTGACGGCATCTATTCCTCCATTTTTCCGTGGTCGCAGCTCACCGTGCTGGACGTGGGCTCTATACCGGCGCGACATTGCATGGGCATGTTAGATCTCCTCGTGAACGTAGTTCACTGTCGGCTCAAAGTTCAGCACTGGGCATGGGGCGACAACGGGCCAAGGTACCACTTCCAAGTTTCATTCTTTACATGAATTGACGCCATATTATTAGGAACGTAACCCTCCCTCGCCTAGAAACATTCATCTTCGAAACATCCTCTTTCTGGGAAAACCCGCCGGCGAGTCTTCTGGACATGTTGACGCTTCCCGTTCTCACGCGTTTGAGCGTTGCCGAGACCCTCCTTTGGCGAGATGATCCTGTTGCGACACTAGTGGCCTTTATAGCGCGCTCAGGATGCGACTTGCAGGAGCTATGTGTTGCTAATCAGTCAAGTTGGCATGCACAATACCGCCGCTCAAAGCCGCAGGATTACTCCGATGCCATGCCTTCTGTCGCATCGTTCATTTTCGATGGCCCACTTAGCGTCCCAGAGCCATTTTTGCGCGGCGGAGGAAAGCCCAAATGGCGGTCGTGATTGTATGAAGGCCCGAAATACCTGATGGTTCTAATGTCGCGAAAAAAAGGGAGCAGACCAGGATGCAAGGAATTAATATGTGAAGCGTAGACGAGGTCCCAGCCTATGTAGATAAATGGAGACGAGATTAATCTGACCAGTTGTTATCGATCGATCCTGGCTCTGAAACGACGTCCAGTGTCTTAGCAGTAGATAACTGTTAACGTCCAGTGTCTTAGCAGTAGATAACTGTAACATACATTTGGACGTGTTGTACGTTGGTACAGTGCCTGCTTGTTCCTTATTGGGACCTCTGCAACTATACATCTAATCTTCTTTCCTTTGTTCTGTCATCTAGGCAGCCTTTTTTTACTGTCCCTTGCTCTTACAGCAGACATCTGTTTGACTCAGATTATAAAAGGTCATAACAAGAGGAAAGGTATATTGATGAGGCGGGCAACCCACTAGTAGTCTCTCCTAGACAGACGCTACAATACGGGACACTCGTACACCGCCAAAGTGCCGGCACGTTGGCTCCAGCCAAGCTGCCCAGCCAGTAGATTCCTGCAGAAAATGCTGAAGTCAGTCAATGTCCAGCCGGTGTCCAGCTGGCCCGTCCAGCTGTACATCCAGCCTCCTCACAGCTGAGTGTCACCCGAAATCCAGGTGGGCAAATATTCTGGCCACCACAAGTACAGGTAAATATTAATTAATCTGAATCGTTGTCCGAAAAATCGTACACGTCGCTCTCCTCGGCGCCCGAGTCCTTGGCACTCATTTCCCCTTCACTTTCCTCATCTAGGGCGCGCGCCCGAGCCGTTCGCACGATGACCCTCTTCGGCCGACCCGCAGCCAGGGTCTCGATCTCCTGCATGGGTTCACGGGCTGCGTCCGTCCTTTGGCGTTTGTGGCGAATGCTTCCCGCAACAGCGGCCTCTTCTTCAACCTCCTCCGGATCAGCCCGGGCCTTCCGCTTCCCCTTCCTCGCCGTTCCCGCTTTCTTTCCCGTTCCCGCGGCAGCTTTGCGCTTCGCAGCCTTTGAGGCCCAGTTCCCACGGAGAGTCGCAGCGAAGTCGTTATGCCTCTGCTTTCTTTCCTCGCCGTATAATGGAATTGGAGCCAGGAGTGTCCGCGGAAGTGTTGCGCGTAGAAGGTGAGCGTTGTGGAAGGCATGGGAATTGATGATAAATCGGTCCAACGGTTGGTGAACAATGAAGTTCTCAACTTGGTCGGACTCGACGCGTTCTTGCATACGCAGTCGCTCGCCCGTAGCTTCGCATTTTGCTGTGCAGCAATCGTGTTGAACGTTGACCTTGAACTTGACATTCTGGGACAAGACATTGGTTCTCCGTGCGGTTGAAATGAACAGGTTGAATACCTTAGCTGGAATAATAGCATATGTTGTTTCGCCGTCGCGTCGAACCAGTACAGGCATGCCAAAAACGTCGTCCCTGGTGTTGAGAACTTGGAACGTCTCAACGACCACGATGGTGAGGCCACCGTCGTTGCTGAGCATGTCTGAAATGCGTCCCGATATTGTTGAATTCTGTTCACAGTTGTCAAATGGGACCGAGTATAAGTTGAGAACATACAGCGACAATTGGTGATTGAGCAAAAATCCATGACCCGATGAAACACTGGTCCAAGGACTCCCCGACAACCGATGAACAGCGAGTCCAGGTGGACTCAGCCGTGTAAGTTCCGTAATTCACTGCTTTGGCGGCAGTGGTAGATTTAAGAGAGTGGGCAGACCGTTTCTTGGTGCCCCGTGGAAGAGGCTCGAGTTTAACTGCGCCTGTTAGGTGGAGAGTGAGTATCGAATTCAGTAGATTTCAGAAAATAGTGAACTGCTCACCGGGCTTCAATACTTTCTCCTCACTCCATCCCAGAAGTTTTTGCAAGACTGCATGGGCCGCCATAAAATGACGAACACCTGGTCCAGCCCGCCGCCATGTCTTATCCACGTGCGAGAACCACCAGCCCCCCGTGAGACGGTGTTTGAGACCCTCCTGATCCCCGAGTTGCAGTGCAATGTCACGACTTGGGGCGAGGTGGTTGGAAAGAATAGAACAGAAGCGAAATATAGCGTTGAAACACTCAAAAATTTCGGTTGCAACACCAACCAATGGTCCACAATCGACTGCGTCCTCGTCGATGTGAGCAAGGAGGTGGAGCTTTATTTTTGTGATCATTTTGGACGGGTCTATCATCGCAAATACGTCGAGCACGTTAGCCACGGCGACCTTGAGATCGAGCTGAAACAACAATTATTCGACAAGTAATATGACTAAAATTTCAACGGAGGACGCACACGGTATTCTTTGATGTCGCGGATTTCTGGAACCCACAACAGCGCGGACAACTCCCCGACCGCCTTCCAAGCCATAAATTGATGGTCGGTGACGAGTCCGCGGACGTGGAAAATGTTGGTTTGTACGATGGTCTTGAATTGGCGGCCAATGAGAGAACCGGCGTATTGCATGATGTAGTTGGCGCGAATGGCGTGAATTGAGAGGCCGTCTGTTGTCGTGGATTGAAGCCGGACTGCGTACAATTTCTTCTGCTCAGCAGACCACGTCGTGTGCGAGACGTGCCAGATATATTTGACGACCCCGAGTAGAATGGTGTGTAGGATCTCGACGGGTGTATCCTTGGTCGGATCGAATCCTGGGGGCATAGAGTCAACGGACAGGCAATACAGCAGAAAGGATGTTTACCTTCAGTCGTCAGGAAGGCACTGTAAATTTGGTCGCGATTGTCGACAGTCCATTTGATTAGCTCGTTCTGGATGTCTTGATTGGATCGGTCGGGCTCTTCGGACTTCATGACTTTGAACCGGGAAAGCAAGTCGTCGATCCAGTGCTGGGTGTATACATCCTTCACACCCGTTTGAGTCTGTAAGTCCTTGATGGGTTTGAGGACACCGGCGCAGGCAAGTTTGACTTGTTTTTCCAACTCCGCCACGACCTTCTCCTTAGTTCGAAGTGTCCCCGCCTTCGGCGCGGTAAGAAATATTATCTGGAACTCAAAACGAAGGGGCGTACCTCAAAAAGTGCGTGGTATCCCTCATCAGTGGCCTTCTCCTTCTGAGTACCACCGACCTCACATTTGCGACAGAAATGATTTCCTTTCCCTCCGATGTGGCCTGCGACCTCACTTTGCATCGGGTTATCGGAAGGGCCGCCATTGAGAAAGAGGCAGACACATGTGGTGTCCCCCGATTCATCCTGGACATGGATTGGTTCAGTGTGCGTCACTCTGGATGGTAATGCGTGAGTAGAGCACGAGAAATGAACAAGTAAAATATACTGACTCAATTGCGCTCTTGAATTCTCGGTATTGCTCTGAGATGCTTGCATTCGGTGACGTTGAGACGAAGTGCACATGAAACTCCTGCTGAAGAAGCTTCCGAGGCAAGTTGCGATGGGTCATGTATGCGTTCCAGTGCTTGTTCCATGACTTTGACCGGTTCCCGGAGACATCGTCCCCGAAATAATCGACGAAGCTGTGGTAAAGTGGGTGTCCTCCGGCCATGGCCCGCTTTGGGTTCGGCATGAGGTCAGGGAAAGCAGCCTTCATCGTAGAGGCTGTCAATGGAAGTGAGGTTCAACGGAATTCAAATTGAACATGGATTCACGTACCGCTCCAGTTGAAAACAATATGTTGTGCCTGGAGGTCCAGGTAATTGTCGGTGAGGTCGTTCGCACAGACGAGAATGGTCTTGGTATCTAGAACACTGGCCTGACTCTGTAGAATTATAAGTCGGTATCTAATTGAAGAGGGAATTGACTTACGCTGTCATCGATCTCGATAGCAAAAGCGTCGGCATACACCTTGCCGCGGAAGAGAACCCATCGAATGGGAATCACGAATGCACCGGTGTTGAGACGAGCGACCTCGTTTACATAGTAATGGACACCTCCGGCGTCGTACATGGGACTCAGGTCGTTGAGATCCATGTTTTTGCGCCACTTGCGAGCGTGCCAGATTTCCCGAATGATACCGTCTTCAGGGATTTCAGGATAGACATGGATTAATTTCCGGGTTGTCGGGTTGGTCCAGTCCTGAATTCATACGATTTAACGCCCTGACTTGCGCGAAGGCTGCAATTTTACCTGTGCAATAATTGCCCGAGGATCGTTCATGAAAAAGACGTTGCCGAGCGGTGATTTGCAGGGGATGCTCGGAACACCAGAGTCCGAACGAATCTGCTTCTGAACGCGTCGCAGGTGGTCAAAGGATGGGACATTCTTGCAGCCCGCTTCCTTCAAGACCCAAAGGAATACGCGCATGAGCGAGTTTGAGACCCGCAAGCGGGGCAAATTATCCAAGGTATCCAAGAGGAACATCTGGCCAGAGGGTAAGGTTATGTTGAGATTCATGACAGATTCAGACCATTTTTGTGGGATATGGAAACCATTCCGCGTCGGAAACCGATTTCGGAGCAGGTTGGCCATTTGACTGAATGTCGCCTTGCTCCGGGTCTTCCAGGGCTAAATAAATTGTTAGAACAGTTATATATCATGTTCAAAGGGACTTGAAAGAGTCCCGAAGGTTTTTGAACATCCAACATCGAGAGAAAGTGGAGAGGAAATGGATTTCCGCCTCTCGGGAAGTGGTCGGCCGAACCGGATCAACTTCCCAATTTGGCCCAAACCGAACCATCCAAACGACTTGTCCTTCACACTCACCTGCATTCCGCATTAGCTCACTCAGGAAGTCCTCCTCTTCCTCCTCGGCGAGTATTTCGTCGCCTACAACCCCCTGGCCAAACCCCAACCGGCCAGCCACTGCGTCCGGGTCCATCAAGCCAAAGACTTCAGCCTGGCTACGCCAGCGCGCGTGCTGCACTTGGGGGTCCTCCGCGTCGTCTCCAGCGTCAAAATTGGCACCATTCACCGCATAATCCTCCCACATCTCGACCTCATCAAGGCTACGGCCATGGGACACTCCTGCCGCAACTGGACCCTCAAGCCTCTGTGCCGCTGGAATGACCAAATTTCGACGCGCTGAAGTCGCGGAATCGGCACGCCTCTCTCTCTCGAGCTCTGCTACCCTCGCTTTCGCGTTTTCGATCCGTTCCACTGCCTTCACATGCTCCGGGGACTTCAAGTGTTTCAGTCCACTTCTGATGACTATCCATGTCTGGCGCTCGGGCGGAACTCCCGCAGAACATGCTCTGCACTGAACTGCTGAACGCTCTTGATTGAATATAAAGTCTTTTCCCTGGGTTAAATCTATGGTTTACCACTTTTTCAAACACGCACCTTCTTCCTTCAGCAAATTTCCACTTCCTTTTGGCGGCATTGGAGAAGATACAAGGCGCTCAATGACAAGTCCCTTACCTCATATCCTGGGCCACGATCATCGCACCCGTTTCTGGTCGGGCGGGGCAACGGACTCCACTTCCCCAATATTTTTCCCTGCGGATATCAAAATTTGGGGATTCAGTGGCGTCATTCCACATGAAGACGGTTAAACGGCTCCTTCAGACCGTTAAATACGCCCCCAAGAGGCCTCCCAGAATCCCATCCCCCCCTCACATTCCTTTCTGCCTCAATGTCGTCGTCGCCCACTCTTCGTGCAACTCCTTCACCCAACCCGCTCAACGGTATTTTCGGAGCCATGAATGAGGAGTCCCCTGTACCTCCGCCCCTCACCATCGCCCAAAAACGATCCCACGCCGCCATCGACGAGACCCGTTCCGACGATGAGGAAGACACTGCTGCGAGGGTTCCCAACCTCGTTCTTGCCGCCAACCCAAACATGGTCTCGGCCATCCAGCGCTACAGCGAGAAGAAGCGCCTCCGCACCGACCAGAGCGCGGAGGTCACCGCCCTTCTCAATGTGCGCTCACACTTCTATTTTCCCTGCCACATGCTTACACGATGTCCAGGAACCCCCGGCGTTCCGTCACGCAAAGCTGATGGTCAACCTCCTGCACCTCTCCAACCAGATCCAGGGCATCGTCACCGCTCAGCCGGCCTATGAAGTGTCCGCCAACCTCGAGGTGCCGTCTTCTGCGATCTCATTCCGCATGATACTGATAATCTATAGAAAAATTTAATCAACTACGGCGTCGCCGTTCTCCTTTCCAGCAAAATCAGTGCATACAAGGGTGCTATCCCAACTAATATTCTCCTTGTACGCCATCGCTTTCCCCACAACTCCGCTTCTTTACCTCCCCATCCAGGATATCGTCAAGAAGAACCGCTTCGATCTTCCTCCCGGCATCGAAAGCATCCCCGCCGACTTCGCCAAGGTCGTCGCCGCGGTGCAGGAGATCCTCACTCAACTGCGCGCAAAGTTCAAAAAGGCGGTACGTGATAGCTCTAATGCCATTCGCAAAAATCCTGATATTTTTTATCCCAGCTGGCTGCGAGCATGAAGACGAGCAAGACCGACAAGACGATCGCTCCAGGCCCGGACCATCAAAACATCTTCAAGCTCACTCAGGTCTTCGTCGACGGTACCCAGTGCAAGGTTACTGTGGAGCTTTGCGCTCGTGTTGCGCTCATGGTAAGTGCATCCCTTTGACGTGT
Organism: Mycena filopes; assembly: GCA_029281495.1. Classification (NCBI taxonomy): domain Eukaryota; kingdom Fungi; phylum Basidiomycota; class Agaricomycetes; order Agaricales; family Mycenaceae; genus Mycena; species Mycena filopes. The sequence goes on along the minus strand of JARIHR010000063.1, from coordinate 153,470 downwards.
AATAGCCTGGTTCTGATACTGTGTACAGCGCTCGGTGTTTCTTCAAGACTCGGGCCCAAAGTTCTGGGATAAGCTCGATTCCAGCCTTGCCGCCATTCGCGCCCAGGCGCAAGGCAATTCCAAGAAGATCACAAAGTGAGTCCAATCTCGCCATTCATCATTCATAGCTAATACTCGCGCACTTTCTCAGGGCCTTCCGCCATGTTCTCACCACCGACCAGAGCGAGCACGGCGTCAAGGACTACGAAATCACCGACGCCGGGGTCGACGAAGTACAGCAGCAGGTCGACAACCTCATCGATGCCGGCACCGCCGACCTGGCGTCGTCGGTGACCGATAGTGCTTAGAATATCTCAGTAAACACTCATTTAGCCAATATATATGTGATTTCGTGTTCTCCTCAGCTGTGCGACGAAATGCAAGCAGAATATTTACAAGGTAACTCAGCCTGGGGAAAGTCCTGAGACCCACCCGCTGCGTCCAGGTGGTACCCAGCCTGACCTGGGCTCATACTGGACCCATAGGAGACTGACACTGGGTACCAGTCTGAGTCCAGCTGGTCGCCAGTTACCAGCGACATGTGTTCACGGTGTTGCGTCCAGCCGGCGGCCATGTGTCTGACCATTGGCGGTGTACCTCGTTGTATTCTAGTCTGTTATTAAGCGCGGGGCTCTGATCGGGTCAGAATGTTGTTAGGTAATCACGAGCCGCTAAAAAACGTTCACGCAAATTGCAAGTCCTACATTTCATTCAAATGTACTCTAAATATGGTTGCCTATGGTTGAAACCCAATCCGGTCTTGTGCCGCAATTTTTGGAGGGCTAGTTCAACTGCAAGTGAATTTTCTTATGGATTGCTGACCAATTTGATGAAAGGTCGCACGGTGTAATGGGGCATATTCAAGTCGTATTTCGGCGCTTCTGAGTCGACAGACTGGAGGCCTAGGCAGCTGTCTACACGTCTGCGGTCCAACGACTCAAAACAACACGTGCTTGGACGAACCATACGCGTGCAGAGGTTCAAACTCCGACAATTATGTAACAACTTTCTGACCCCATCAGAGCCCCGCGATAAAAACAGGACTAACCCACTAGAGCAATTATGAATTCAACAGCCATGAAGTTGGAAGTAGGAGACACCGTGAGCTAGAATTTGGAGGCAGCAGTAGAGATCACGGATTACTAGTACCTAAATATCACAGCTGCTCACAACTATGAGGAATAAGGTCATCCCCTTTAAGTATAGGGATCCAATAGACCCAGCGAAGGACTTGGCACTGTTCAAAAGGATTCCAGAAAATCCAAGACTCCAACACAGTGGTCCATGAATGCCCTCGGATTCGCTCCAGCATGTGCTGAGACTGCTGCTGTTTAGACGAAAAAGGTACATGCCAATATCTGATGATCTAGATGTTCTGTTGAGGAACCAATCGCGCCTAGGGGAGACCCAATGTGATGTGGACTGTGGTACTGTGAATGTGCGAGCAACCGGCTGGTTACAGGCAGTCAGACAACAGTGGTTTATTCATCCTCTAGGGGGATATCATTCTGTTGCTGGGTAGTTCAGTGAAAGTACTCAATGCAAGTTGTAATGATTTAAATTGGTGGTGGTGGTAATATCAACTTTCCCTTGCTTGGGCATGAGTACTTTTCTTACCCTGTAACACTGTTCTGGGCTTTCAACGGCTTTTCATTTTCGAAAATGTGTGTAAACATATGGTACTTCAAGCAACTCTCCTCAGTGTATTTAAAGACTACTCCTCCTCCGAGGGGGCAGGCCGATCGGTTGAAGAACAGCAGAATGGCTTCGACAATCCACTTGATGCAAAGTTCAGAACTGCTTAGGCTCGTAACCAGCCTGCCAATTACAGCAAATCTTCAACGCAAGTGTTGTGCCATAGGCAGCCTGCTACAGTTTGTGATCAATAACTGTGCTGGGCCGGAGTTTGGAAAAATTCCTCCTCATCTGGCATTTGCTCAATTCAATGATTTTCCTAGAACATTTTTCAAAATCGGTCATTTATGTCATGATTCGGGTTTTCTTAACCCTTTCATTCACTTTACCCACGAACCCCCCGACCTCGATCAATCCAGAAGAGACAGGCGAGCCACGGATCAATCCACTGGACGAACGAAACACAGAAGACGAACCGGGTTATTAACCGGGTTATTCCAGGAATAACCCGGAGACTGGGAATAACCCGGAGGCACGCCCTATCACGACTAAGGGGATGGATATCCCGAAACACGCTCCTTTACGCTCCCAAGCCAGGCAACCAACACCCTAATTGCCTAAACGCCTAATTACCCCTGCCGATTGACGGATGGGTAATTACTGCGGTAACTAATTCAATCATACTCCTAGCTAGCAAGTAGTATAAAAACCAAGTAGAATCTACCTGTACAGTAGATTCTACCTCGTCTAATACCAGCTCTACTTTGGCCTGGCAACAACGAAGCGTCTTCTCAATTCTGCCCTGGCCTTCGCTTATATTCTTCATCTCTGCACCTCGGCACCTCCGCGCGTCTGGTGCCTCGGTTGCTACCACTCCGTCTTTGGGACCTTCACCCTACCTCCCGTATCGACTACGCACGGCGGCCATCACTCGTTGGTACGGTCCTTTGAACGTATCCGCCTCGTGAACCGCACGGGACTCTGAACCGGGTTATTCGAGCGCTCGTCCCGGCTGGGATCTCGACATCAGTACAATCGCCGGGCCGACCTAGGGCCAGTGCTGACAGAAGGTAGAATCTAATCTACCCACCCCGACGACCTCGAACGCGAACACCCACTCCCACTTGACACACGACAATGATGAACATTCATATATACGACAGCGGGGCGAAGGAAGCAACAGGATGGATCTCGACGCTAGGATACCTCCTGTTCTTCGCTCTGGCCGCAGGATGGATAGCAACCCGGGCTGCGTATAAACCCGGGTACCCTGCTCGCCACTACGGAAGGCGCGATGGCAACAACTTGGTTGCGAACACGTTTCGACGACTACTTCACCAACTCGGGGCTTGGCTCGCGCGCCAGACAGCACCCCGGATTCAACCCCGCCGTCGCTACGGACGGCGCGGAAGACGCCCTGTCGGGAGGCAAGGCCTCCTGCAGGTAAACGAAGGCCCTTGCTGCCCTGGGCACAAGGCGGTTAGATGCCCCGTCGAAGAAGATGAATACGCGGACATGCCTCCTCTCGTCAGTGAAGACATACGCACTGTCGCAGACGACCTCTACGTTCTGGACCCCTTTTCCCGTCGGGTTATTGGCGTCCCAGACTTCAACGCACTGAGGGAGAGATCGAGGAATTTGGTGAACGAAAGGTGGCCTAGGATGGTGGTTGACGAGAGCGATCAACCAGTGGGGGGAAGGGGAGCAGCAACCGAATAAGGAAGGGAGTGGTTCGAAACCACCGGGATACCCGCGGGGATAACCCGTACTGATACCCGACTCTTATCTCTTCCATCTCTATCTAATCAAAACCTATTCGCTTGACAGTTCAAAATCCCTTCCCACGGTTCAATCTTTTGAGGCATCCCTCTTACTCGCATTCCTCCGAATTCTCGGACAAGGAAGTAAAAAGAAAACGAAGATCCATTTCAAGACCAGTCGCAGACGGCAATACGAGACGACAGAAAACAAATACAAAATCAACATACGCATGGAGGCTCGTGTATACAAAACAAGAAGGAATGCTCGCCCCGCAGAATAACCCGACCCCGGAGTAACCCGGACCATCCCCTACTCGCGCGCCTTACCCTTGCCCTTCCTGTCCATCACCGGCATCTCCACCCCCAACTCGTCCTCCACGATATTCATAACGGAGGCGATATGGCTCAAGAACTGAGCGCGGAGCTCTATCGGCTGGTCCGCCAGGAAGGACGAAATCCGGGCTGCGTCCCGCGTCGCGTTCTCCGGAGTGAATTCTTCTACTTCCGCGAAGAACGCGGAGAGGGGGGATGGATCCTCCCCCATCGACACGTCTGCCGCCGGCGGCTGTGGGGTCCACGTCGACGACGACGACGAACTCCCCGCCGCTGGGCGCGATGATCGAGGAGGAGGGACGCGGCTTGAGGACGCCTGCTGCGAAGGCGGAGGGGCGGGCTCTTCGTCCAGGTCGTAATCTCCCCAGTTGAATCCCCGAGAACGGCGAGGAGGGGAAGAACGACGAGCCGAAGGACGCGCAGACGAATAGTCGCCTCGACGAGGAGGCGAGGCCGAACGACGACGAGGGGGAGGAGACCCACGGTGGCCCTGCGGGCGGGGCTCGCAAGGCGCCACGGGTGGAGGCGCGGATGAAGGTCCCGCCGAGGAATTCGTGGTGCGCATGCGACGCAGGGAACGCTCCGTGTTCTGCAGCGGCAGGACTTCGTACAGGAACGACCTGTATGTGAGAAGTTGCCGAGCTGCGAAGAAAGAACGAGATGGGGTTAATAACCCGGTGCATACGGGGAACAACCCGGACGTACCTAGCGCGCGCAAATCCGCTACCCTAGGATCGGGGAACAGCAACTGATACCTGCCACCCCCAAGGTGCTCCCAAAACTCGAAGGAGAAACCCGACAACTCCTCGTCGTCGTGTTCGTTGAACGCCTCGTGGAACGACTTCCACTCCGGGCAGGAGCCGTGGCTCTTGCTACACGAATAACACGACGACCGCGGTTTCTTGGACTTTGGGGCGCATGGATCCGTATCGTCCGAACAAAACCGGTCGGGCCCGCATCGCTCGCACCCGGGGACCAACTGGCGCACGACGGCGCCAATAGGACGATGCGCCTCCCTGGCAAACATACGGGGCGGAACCCGAAGATTGGCGGAAAGGCGAGGGGGGAGGAGCGAGATGGGCGCGCGACGGGGGGGCGGCGTCGGAGAACGACGGGGCGGCGAGTAGTGCCGTGAGCGCGACGACTGGCGCGGGGGCACGTCAACGTACGGACGACAACGGGGAGGCGAAGGAGAACGGCGACGACGAGGAGGTGACGGTGAACGTCGGGGTCGGGGAGGCGAGGGCGACCTCCACCGACGACGAGGAGACGGGGGCCTCCGTCGACGCACGGGAGAAGGGGACCGACGACGAGGAGGCGACAGGAACCTCCGGCTTTTCCCCGGCGGTGGGCGCGAAGAACGACGGCGCGTAGGCGACGAAGCGCGACGAGGATGGGGAGGGGGCGAGCGGTCCTCCTCGTCGGACTCCACAATTGCGTGCGTGCGTTTCCGAGACGGTATGCGGACGGTGGAAGACGGGGGGCTATTCGGGGGAACAGGAACAAAGTCCTGTTCCTCCCAATGCGGCGGAGGAGACGGCGAGGACATCGTGGGCGACGCAGGAACGGGGTCGGCGCGCGCGAAGGGACGCGGGAGTTGTCCGGGACGACGAGGGCCCCATGGAACTCAGAAGCGGGGAGGAATCTGTCCAGCAGGAAATCCTGCAAGTCGGAACCGATGAGGAAGTGAGCCGACTCCCCCTCCGCGTCCAAGGGCTCGCCATCAAACGCAGAAACGGCGGGTGTAAAACGGGCGTGCAGCCCGTTGAAACCCGCCTCGGCCACGTCTGGCAAGCGAAGTTAGCATTCCGGGATAATCAAGAATAACCCGGGGTGGACTTACAGTCGTACCAGTACTGCATATCGGAGAACGTGAACCAGGCGCAGTACTCGGTGTCCCCATCCTTCTGGGGTTGACGAGGGTCGTGCCAGCCCAGCGGGAGGATGGTGACGGAGGAACGAGGGGACACCAGATCCGGGACGATGTAACTGCGCTCGCGATGGAAAAGCTCGCGCCGACGACGGTCAAGCTCGAACTCGCGGTCGTCGGGGATGAACGTCAGGTCCTCCAACTCCAACAGTTCGTCGACGAGGTCGAAGAAACGTTGAGAAACCGCCACTTGAGCGCCGACGCGAGGCAGCCACAGCAGAAACTGTTCAAACAAGAGCTATATCTCGAGTCAGCCCGAAATCAAGAGAACGGAGCCGGATACGCACGAATTGCTCGATCGCCGCGGACGCGTGCACCGGACTCAGAGACCCCTCTGCCAACGCGAACGCCTTGAAAACATCCCCGTACTCCTCGCAAAGCTCGTCGCTCAAGTCGCGGACGAAGTCGCCCGCCTGGAACTTCCAACTCTGAGCGCGAGCGTTCCACGCGACCAGAATTGGCATGTCCAACGACCCAACGATCTGGTATTGGTACCAGGACGCGAGGACTTGGGTGACAAAGTATTGGTGGGCCACCTCCGCAATGGACCAGTCCGACGGGAAGACGATGGGCATACGCCCGGCGGGGGCGGGCGTGTAGTAGAAACGGTGGCGAGGGGGGTCCAACGCGAAGTCGTTCCAGCCACCACGGAAACGACCCATGGAGAACAGCCAGTCCCATAAGTCCTCGTCGCGTTCGACGGGGGGTGGCGACAAGGGGAAATTCGAACGAGCAACGGTGGGGCTTTGGCGAAGCGCGGGTTGGATACCGCCGTAGGTGCGGACGCGCCGAGGGTAATTCCAGTCCCAGCCGTCCTCGGACAGCGGAACGGAGCGAGGGAGAATAGCGCGCAGAGTTTGGTCGCCGAAGATGGAGACGACGTCGGGGTTGAGAGGGGGAACGGGGACGCCGTAGAGACGTGGAGGATTACGGTCAGGACCAGCAGGACGGGGAGCGCGCGACGCGAAGTCACCAAGGCGCAGCAAGAAGAAGATGCGCCGCTCGTAGCGCTCGCGAGGAGTGGTAGGTTGGGACGACATGGGGGAAGGAAGATAGAGATAGGGCGGAGGGTTGGAGACCCTGAACCGGGTTCTTAAACATAAACCCGGTTCAGGGGCGGGTAGAACCCGCAGCACGATCTAGGAGAAGGCAGGAATTAAACTCCGATCTAGAGGCGGGCATCCCGCTTCTAGATCCCCGCAAATCACCCGCGGATCACGACGCAAATGGACCAAGCGGAGATCGCCGATCAACCGAACGGATCAGAGTGGACCCACAAGGCGAGGAAACGCGAATCAAGTAAAAAGAAATATTCAAAAAACGGACGGCCATAGTCTCCAGGAAACCGGAGATTCGCGTGGGCTCTCGATGTCAAAACGCAGCCCCGTTACGACTACTTCGGCTACATGGTCGTTGGGACACCGACCTTGAAGGGGGGGGCTAATGTCATGATTCGGGTTTTCTTAACCCTTTCATTCACTTTACCCACGAACCCCCCGACCTCGATCAATCCAGAAGAGACAGGCGAGCCACGGATCAATCCACTGGACGAACGAAACACAGAAGACGAACCGGGTTATTAACCGGGTTATTCCAGGAATAACCCGGAGACTGGGAATAACCCGGAGGCACGCCCTATCACGACTAAGGGGATGGATATCCCGAAACACGCTCCTTTACGCTCCCAAGCCAGGCAACCAACACCCTAATTGCCTAAACACCTAATTACCCCTGCCGATTGACGGATGGGTAATTACTGCGGTAACTAATTCGATCATACTCCTAGCTAGCAAGTAGTATAAAAACCAAGTAGAATCTACCTGTACAGTAGATTCTACCTCGTCTAATACCAGCTCTACTTTGGCCTGGCAACAACGAAGCGTCTTCTCAATTCTGCCCTGGCCTTCGCTTATATTCTTCATCTCTGCACCTCGGCACCTCCGCGCGTCTGGTGCCTCGGTTGCTACCACTCCGTCTTTGGGACCTTCACCCTACCTCCCGTATCGACTACGCACGGCGGCCATCACTCGTTGGTACGGTCTTTTGAACGTATCCGCCTCGTGAACCGCACGGGACTCTGAACCGGGTTATTCGAGCGCTCGTCCCGGCTGGGATCTCGACATCAGTACAATCGCCGGGCCGACCTAGGGCCAGTGCTGACAATTTACATACCTTGAACTGCATTTCTGTCTGTCAGATTAGCTTTCAGTGTCCCAGGTTGTGCACTACCGTTTTTTAGGGAAGTGATCGTGCTGCTGAGATGCATGAGAAGGATTCTAATGAATAAAAAGATTCATTAATAACAAATACAGGCAACTCGGGTAGTAACATGCATGTACACTCCATATTTATAAGCTAAACAACCATCCAACATCAGATTGCCATGGCTTCAGTGTCGAGTCTATCTGTCTCTTGGGAATTATTGTTTTCCTCTTGCATGTGAGAGCTCCTTCCACATGGGTTGTCCACCAAAAGAGTCATTGGTGCATGGAGTGTTCTGAGTTTTGCAAGGGATTCCTGGTCAAGGGTACTAAGCCTGTCATCAATGCAGGCAACATCTTGGGCCTGCAATGATCGTTCAAACAGCGGGCGAGCAGACTTCCATAAGTCAGCTGCCTCAGTTGTCTTCCCCTTCTTTTGTGCAAGGTCACCAAGACGGATCATGCACTGGGCTCGACTGCGGTGAACATCCATCAATGTGAATTCCCCTACGGCGACAGTGAGCAGGCTTTCTGCTGTTCCCTCATCATGCACTACCATGAAGAGATCAGCAGTAAACAGCAGTGCCTTGGCAAGTCCCAGCCTGTTCTTGGTTTTGTGCATCTGATATAGGTATAGCACTGGCCATGTGCTCTGTCCCTGGTGCTCAACAGGCCATTGGGTCACATCTGCAAGTTGCTCCATGCAGTATATTTTGACATAACTGTGATTTGATTTGAGATAATCCCCGAACAATGCTCTTGCTGAACTTGGATTCCCTTCTCTCAACTCTAGGTGTGCTGAAAGCAGACCACACAATGTTTGTCCTTGAAGAAAGTGTGAGCTGATACATGCTTTGGAGGCTGTTTCCAGGTTTTGACAAACAAGTGAGTCTTTCCTTCTCCCAATGATTAAATCAATCTGTGCAATGTTCAGGAGAGTAACCACATAGAGGGAAGAGCTTGGATCAAGACCAGACTCTTGCAAATTTGTAGCATGAATCCTTCTGGCCTCTGCATACTCAGACTTGCACAAATGGATCTCGGCCTGAGAGTTCAACAATGTATGATGGTGTTCACTGCCAGTCATGCCACAGAGAATGAGCAACTCTGTGCCCTTCTGTGTCTCAGTCATGGCACGTGGGTAGTCACCAAGTGAGATTAAAGCCATGGCACATATGTCCAGTGCAGTTGAGGCTGTCAAGAGATTGGTTGCTTGATAGGCAAGCTGCTTGCCATGTCTTCCCAATGCCAATGCAGCTGTATAATCCCCAATACTCCACTTGAACCAAGCAATTGCAATCAGGCACTGACACTGTACATGTGTGCTGGGATCATCTCCAGTCGGCTTTGAGAGTGGAAGTGCCTTTTCAAGCAATTGAAGTCCTTGAATCCATGATCCTGATCTTTGACAGGATCTTGCAGCTGCAAGATATAATCTGCCTGTCGAGCAGCATCAGTATACATATCTGTAGTATATGTTGTAGTGTTTACCTTCAAGTATGGGGTCCTGGAAGTATTGAAATTGAGATATCCCTTCTGCAACCGATTCCTGAGTTTGAATGCTGTTGGTGAGACCTGGCAAACATTCAATGATGTGGAGTACCCTCTGTCGAGGACTACAGAAATGAATGGGAATCTTGTCCAGCAGGTGTGTCCTCCCAGCCCGAGTTATTTGGTAGAAGGAACTCAAAGAGATTGTGGACTCAATGGTTTCAGTAAGATCAGGAGAGTTAGGGTGCAACCCCCATTGCAGAACCTCCTGAAGGTTGGCAAGGTTGACAGTAATCTGGGCAATGACATTGCTGAGAGATGAGTCATTATGTTTCCAATATCGGGCCAAGAGCTCATGGAATGACTTCCGAAGTGAATGTACAAGAGCCTCTGAGGGTGGGGAGAAGTGTCGAACATGTTCTCTGATTGGCACTACAGACCGAAGTCGACCTTTGTTATCCTTGTATACCAAGGAGGTGGCAATAAGCACAGATTTGCAAGTGAGAATGTCTTTGATTGGGAGCTGGCTTTGAACAAGTTCAGTTTCAGAGAGTCCGTCTGGCAAAATTGAGAGGAGACTGAGCAATTTTCGGGAATGAGGAGTGATGTGAGGGCTAGAGAGAGAGACTGCAATCGATGTATCCATATTTGAAGTCCGGTCATGACCAATGGATAGCAGACTTGTCTTTTCTGTCTGCAAGCGGGCGAGCACATTGGAAAGGCCCTCACATTCCACAAGATGAGCCATGAGATCCAGTGCCAGGGGGATATTCCCAGTGAACTGCAAAAGTTGGGTCTTCTCATCACTAAGATCAGGATCATCTGTTATTGTCTCAAAAATTTGCAAAGCAGCATCATGCGGCAAGGGCTCCAAGGGTGGCAAAAATGGATGGGTCCATTGAACTTTGCCAGGTCTCTCAGCACCCCGCATGGTGACCTGTCTGGTGGTCAATATACTGTTCAACATAATAAAGGAGAAAGTCTCACAATCAGGGCAAGTTGGTTCACATCAGCAAGAAGAGAGAGAAACTCTTCTACTGCACTACGGGACTGCAGGGGCTCCCATGGTGTTTCCAGATTGTCTAGAACCAAGATGCATGGACTCGTCTGCTGAGCAAAATATTGAACTACCAATTTGGCTGGGTTGGGCCCTGGTTCCTGGCCCAGATGTAGACCAATCAGTGCTACTAGCTCAACTGCTGTGGTTGCCGCCTCAGCACTAACAAAAAACCTGGCCTGGAACTTGCTGCATGTTTCATCATGATGAAGGGCAGTTCTTGCAAGTGCTGTCTTCCCCATCCCCCCACCCCCAAGAATGGCTATCCTCGGTGCTTTCTGGGCCAGAACCTTGATATGTTCCAGTTCTGATTCACGACCATAAAAAATCTTCGGTTTTGAAGGGAGCAATGAGAATGAGGTTGAGCTTTATACAAATTTAGGATCAGAGAAAAATATTCATGGCAGACTTGGCTTACCTCTTTTGAAAGCCATTGGATATTCCATAAAGCACCTAGTTTAGGATTATATTCCCTGCTGTCAACAGCAGTGTGCATGTTCTCACCATTGAGGACCGGTCTGACATTGTGTCATCAGTATCAGACAGTGCTGAAATGAGCTCAAGCAATTCATTATGCATATTGTCCGCTTCAGCTTGAACTTGCAGGACATCACTCAAGACTGTGACTCCTGTCTTGCCCTGTTGGACTGTTACTTCCTGGCTTAGGTATGTTGACAGCAAACTCGACCTTGAAGACTTCTATGGCCTGGTCCAATCCAGCCCGACAATCTTTGAGCAATTTGTTAGCTTGAGCTTGGTGGAAAAACTGTTTGATTTTGTTCCCATCCTGCTGTATCTGAATGAACATATATATCTTGTGCAGGGTTCTAAATAAAGTCATTTTCAATTGACTCCCACAGATGAGTGTTGACATACTCAGTGAATTCTCCAATAGCATTAAGAACCACCAGAGGACTGGTTCCAACAGTCTCAGATCTCAAATGCAGCTGAATGATTGGATAAAGGATTTGGTGGATGCATTCAACTAGTTGAAAACATTCATCCTTGTTCCGCTTAACATTCTACATCTTCTTGTCAGTCAAGGTATATGTTTGTGTTGCAAATCTTACCTGGACTCCCACCATAAGAGCTTGGGTGGTCTTGATGATGGGCTGTATATGATAAGCCAAAAGCATCATTGAGCGAGTCCAGTAAGGTCAAGGCAGGTGTCAAATAAGCTGTAATGTTGTTGGCACGGATTTCGGCAGTTGTACGTGGGTGGGGCATTTTGGAAAGAGATACTATCACATTGTGGTTGGGTCTTTTATAAAGTGTCTGGGGGAGTATCTTGCTATCTCCGTTGATCCGCTGATGTGAAACCACTCAAGTGAGGCTTTTGGGTAATACTTGGATAATGAAAGACTACAACCGAGGAATTGATGTGGATGCCATTACAGGTTTTACTGGGCCCACTTTAGTGGCTCCGTCACCAAACCTTTCAGGACTCTCATTTAGTTTATTGGTTTTTCGGTACCCGTTGGGGCTCGGGGTTAGGGATTACTTGGGATTAGGTGTTAGGGTTTAGGGCTAGGTATCAGGGTTTTGGATATACATCTGGGTTCCTGGGAGCCACAAGAAATGGGGGAAAGACGGAAGAGAGAGATGGATTCTGATTTATTCAATGGAAGCACTGTTAAGCTTTTTCAATCACTCAGGGCTCGTGTTGCCGGAAGTTCGTGCTGCGTCGGTTCTGAGGCTCACATTCAACATGCCGCACTGCCGGGAAGGTTCGGTTGAGTATACTAGTGTACGGAGGGACGGTAGGCTCGCTTCGATGTCGTCGAGGTTTGTCCAGGTGACATCGACGGATCCATGCGTATGTCTGAACACAGTGATGAAATCCGTGCTTGTGCATTAGATGAGGACGATCTACCAGTAAGGGCTTGATTCCCTCAATAGTGCCCTGCGCATGTAGAGGTGCGCCCCAGTCATCGATGTGGCTCCTGAGAAGCACAACTCAGCTATGGACTGGAACGAGTCGAACCAACATTCCCACGGTTGAAGTTCGATTCGCGGCAGAGCTGCGCAGGTAAAAGGCCTGGCGGCGTCCAGAAGAGCTTGTGGAGTGAAGCCATGTGGATTTCGAGCCCGCGTCCTCCTCGTCCCATTCATTCCGCCTCAGTCAAGACCTTTCATCTCAACCAACATTCCTCCGGTTCCATTTCCCCAATTGAACGGCGAGTGCAGGATGAGCGAAGACGTCGTAATGAATCCGACGCGAATGCACGTTAATTGAAGAATGCGTTGAATACCCGCAAGGTCATCGTTCTTGCTGAGACTCAGTCGAATACCACACGACCGAGATAATCTCACGATGGTCTCACAATCCTCATGTGAATCATATCGTAAAGATAAACGCTACCTACAACACAACAGGCGCGCTCCAAGTAACAGGCGGCGTCCAATCCGACGCCTCTCCCGCAGCAGACCCAGGCGCCCGCGTGCGATGTATCCAAGGCAGCGGTGCCGGTGCCGGGCGGGACACCGACGCCGGCGCATGCATGAGACCCTGCAACGAGCTCGGCGGCCGACTAACCTCCGCCATCGACGGCGCAGGCGACTCGGGCACAGGCGCGAGCGTCGTGAGCAGCCCGCGCGACGCGAGCGAGGGACGCCCGTGCCCACGCCGCAGCCGCCGCATGAAGCCCTTCGCGCCAATGGGGGAGGCTACGCCCTCGGCCTTTTGTTCAACGTCTTCTTCGGGAGGCGGCGGGGAGAACGCGGGGAGCGTGGGCGAGTCGGCGTCGGCGCGCGCGGAGGCAGGGTAGGTGAAGGACGGCGGGGAGGGGAAGGCCGCGGCCCAGGAGTCCAGGTCGCCGTGCGAGTCGAGGTCGTCCGTGGGCCCGTCGTGGCTTTCCGACGACTGGAAGGAGAGGGGGCGGAGGAAGGCGCTGCCGCTGCCTCGTCGCGAGGCGCGCCGCACAACGGGAGAGTAAGCGTCCGGTGGGACGTCGTCGATGTCGGTGCGGAGTAGGGGAGGTGATATCCACGTCGCTGGCATGTTGCGTTTCTGCGCCCCCTTGCGCCGGCGGCAGAGGAGCAGCAGCAGCAGGACCCCGAGGACGAGGGCGACTATAGTCCCGATCGCGACGCCTACTATTGCACCGGTGTTGTGCGCGAAGCTGGTAACAGACAAGTAAGCTCAAAGCGCAAGCAAGAAAGCAAATGGATGGCTCACGTTCTTGAGAGGGCGCCGGACGTCGCGGAGACGGGAGTCACTGCGCCATTGGCTCCGGTGACGGTAACACTATCCGTCGGGAGGAAGGCGGTGAGGGAGATAGTGTTCGATGGGTCTTGGTCGGCGAAGGACCCCCCGGAGGGGCGACCTGCACCCGAGAAAGGCGCGGCTGAAGGTACTGGTACGGTGCCTGACGGTGAGGGATCCGAACCCTTATTCGTTGGCCTCACGGACCCGGTGCTCGATCTGAAAGGAAAGGAAAGTCAGTTTCGTGTAAGGATAGGTCATCGAACTTACAATGGTATATCGTCCGAGGCAGAAGAATGTGGAGCTGGTGTAGGGTATCCGGGAGGAAACAGGGTGAGGGAGAAGGTCGTGGAGCTGGAGCTGACTGGCGAACTCGTCGTCGCTTCAGCAGCACTGGGGGACGAAAGTGAGGCGATGGGGGCGTTCTGCCCATAACCGTAGGACGGCGAGACCTTCGGCGAGGAAGTCGGACTTGCATCGGTCGAAAATGACGGGACGGAGGCCGCTCCCGGTACCCGTAGTGCTGAGTTCAAGGTGGACGCAACGGGTGCGATTGGAAACGCGAGAGTCGAGCCTGGGGAAAAAGGTCCATCCACCACGAGAGAAGAGCTCGACGGAATGGCGGATGGGGAGACCGTTGAGCAAGACGTCGACACATCCTCGTAACTGTGCGAGGGTCAACATGAGAAACTGGAGATAGACAGTCAACGTACAGGTCGGAGTCCGTTCTTCGCCATTTCGGCGAAAGGCGAGGCTGCTTCCTCCCGCTACCAGTCGAAGCCTCTCGAAGAGCGAGTGCGGCGCCAGACATTCAAGTCTCCGGGATGGTGGTGAAAGGTAAGAAGAAGAGCCACGGGCTGGCCGACGTCGGGACACGGGGTACTTGTGTGGATCATGGGCAGCATGGAGGAGCATACGCTCAGCACAGCTTAGCGACGGAGGCGAATCCAACCATCATTCAACTTCCACGTGTGATGGTCGGCAATCTCGTTCAACTTGTGTTCGACCGAGATAAGGCGGGGTGCCGATATTTCTATCTGGTACATAGACTGCGATAGACTGCGATCCGCACTTGGTACGGTTTGCAAAACGCCGGATAGAATGCTGGTCCGAAAAAGTCCGAACAGGTCCGAACACCAGTCAGAAATATTCCCACGGTTCAAAAATGGTTCAACTTCAAAATAAGGACCGGATGAAGTCTCTGCGTAGATGTATGAATCAGTTGGAGCGACGGTCGAAATATGTATACTCGATTGCTTGCCTGACCGCCAGAAATGAAGTGGCGTTACATCGACTGCAAGTTGAACATGTAATGCTCATGCTCGCGCAATCTTGAGCAGTGGCCATCCTTCTCAACGAGTCTGACTAGACACACCCACCGCAAGTCTTCCCCCGGCGGCCCTCTCTTCTGAGTCGCAACCAAAGAATGGGTCGCTTACTTCCGTATTATCCGCTCTCCGCGGAAGCGATTTGGAGGGCATAGTAGTACATAGGATACAAGCAAACAACGAAACGAAACACCGTTCAGTATTTATACCGGAACGTCTTATTTTCACGGTCCGTCACTGTCATCGGCGTCAGTTTCCTCATAATAAAAATCCACAAAAATGGACAACGCACAATTCATCCACTCAATATTTACCACCTCCCGCGCCTCCCCAGCCTCCTGCGCCTTCCGCTCGGCCGCGTCCCGGATCTTATTCTGCCACCCGTAGTAGATGCGCAGCGCGAGCGCGAAGAGGGCGGTGGCGATCTCGGTGACGAGGAGTACGATCTTGGCGGGGATGTATTGCGGCGCGTCTTTCGGCTTGAATAGTTGTGGACCAAGGATGTTGCCCAGTGCGAATGAGCCGTTGATGAGCGCGTTGGCGGCGACGCTGAGATTGGATTCAGATTTTTTTACTGCGATGAGGAGAAGGGAGAGCGACGCACCGCTTCGTTTGTCCCGCGACGTTGGCTGTGGTGAGGCAGAAGACGAGGAACAGTGTTACAGTTTCCTGTTATGTTGTCTTCAACAACGGGTTCGGCAGGATGAATGATTATACGGACCATGTTGACCATGTAGACTCCCGCTAAAAGGCCCGCCCGGTGCGATGCAGGTAAGAACGACATCAATCCGGAGCCCAGCGCAGCGAAGAGACAAAAGACAGTCATACACAGCGCGCGGCTGTCGTATTTGTGCCCTAGATATGCTGTGGCGAGGCAGGAGAGGAGCGACACCGCGCCGCTAGGCATGTTCAACAGCGCGCTTCGCTTGGGCGAAAACCCAAAGTTCCGGATAAGTGTCGTGGAATAGAACGAGATCACGCCCGAGGTCAACGAGGTCTGCGCCAACCAAAGGTCCGATAAGCAATGGCACTTTTAACAAGCATCAAGCCACCACGCACAACGATGATCAAGCCGGTGAGGAGCCATATTTGCGGATCGATAACCAGCTCGCGGAGGTGCTCCCACTTGAAGTGCGTGTTCTTGATTCCAGTCTGGTTGACGGCGACGCGTTGGATCGCCGCGCGCTTTTCCGCGTCGGTGAGCCATGACGCCTCCATGGGCGAGTCGGGCATGGCGATGAGAGCCCATACGCCCGCGGCGGCGGTGACACAGCCTAGGACGAGGAACATGATACGCCACCCTGATAGGGCTTCGTGCGTTACTTGTTGGAAGCCTGCCAATGAGGTGGATCCGATGTGAACAAGGGTGGCGTTTATACGGGAATTTTGAACGCACCCCATGATATGAGGCTGCCCAACATTTGCGCTATCCCTAGACTGTTTCATTAGGGTATCCGTCCGTGTCATGATCAACATCCCGAACGCACCAAGTCCACAATACCAAATCGCAAACCGCAGAATCGCCTCGGATTTAGTGTACCACATGCCTGGGGTTGCGATTCAACTTGGCACACAAAGTCGATATTAAATAACGCACCCGTTATTAGCATTAAACACGGCGCCGTCGCAGCCTCCAAAATACCGATCATGACCCGAGTCGCGACTAGTCCGTGGTAATTCGTAACAGCAGCGGTGCAGGCTGTAACGACGCCCCAAAGGATCACATTAACGCCCAGCCACTTTCCGGGCCGTACTTTATGGATAATGTAGCCTGATATGATTGCAAATTTCAATACCTGCCGGGCCGCGCAATCGACACTCCAACGCACCAGTGGGAAATTCAGCGATGAGGTTCGCGATGTACATCGCGCTCGCCGCGTTATTGAAATCGTTCCCCTTTAGTTTGAGGTCGACATTGAGCCCCATAACGGCGGCATACTGAGCGTCCAAAAGTTAGCACAAAAAGTGTAAGAACATCGGGATTAATGTCATTACGTTGAGATCCCTGCACCGTAGGCACAAAGAGAAGTGAGCTATTGATGCAGATGGCGAAGGCAGAGAACCCACAGTTTATCGAGAAATTGGAGGGTGTATGCGGCGAGAGCAATAGGGACGATGTGCCTGTCGATTTTTCGCACAAGCAGAGCGTGGTCGACATGGGAAGCGTCGGATTGGCTGGCCGAATGCGTTTCGAGATATACGAAGGCCTTGTCCAGACTGGCGGAACTTGCGTTGTTGGATCCGAGGGTCGGGAGGCCGGAGCCGGAGCCAGCGTCGTCCGCCTTCTCAGACAAGACCTTGGTGTCCATGAGGGTAGTGAGCGCGGAGGCTCTGCGTCGACATTTGACGTCTAAGCTTTATACATGGTGAGAGATCAACGGCATTGTGGGTAAGGATGATAGCCGAAGGAACATAGTTGAATTCAAGCGATCATGAGGCGTTTGAGTGGCGGAACGCATGTCCGCGTTGGCCGATCGGTACCCGACTTGGGAAGAGCAGGGAGATGAGACGAGAGATGCGGTGGGGGGACGGAGTTTTGCTTCTGGTGAGGTGTTCGGAATCTGCCGACGGTAAATCAACTTTTCGGGCAGAAGCAGAATAGTCTATTACCAAAGCTGTCGTTCGAATCCATAGCTAACACTTTTTGTGACGTTGAGTGGGTCCACGAAAAAGATATCATGAGGAGCAGATGGCAGTCGCGCTAGAAAATGTATTGTTATGACGAGACAACTTGAACAACAGGTACATCCACGAGGGTTGAGCGGCGAGAATTGCTGAAGAATGCAATACATATTGCTTCCGCCCAGAGAAACGCCGGACGGACCTAAGGCAAAAGCCTGGGCAGTCAATTGCATGTATGCAGATTGGCGGAGGAGGGTTGGACAAGGGGTTTCGTTTGTGGGTACGCTGTTTAGGTTCGACGCAAGGGGCTAGTAAATCGCGTCAGGCTTCAAAGAAAAAGATATCGGCGGGGAATTCCTGCATCCGATCTAGCGGCGCGTGAATTGCCTTTCCGCGGAAGTCTGAGAGGAGAAGGTTCAAGTAGACTGCCACTGGCCAGGGAGTCGCCTTTAAGTGGGACTATGGGAGAGACGTCGGCAATGTTGTACCCGAGACCCCGAATTCTCAGGTTGAAGCCGCCCGCCCACAGAGAAAATAGCGCTGATCGGAGTCTTGAAGAAGGAGGAGAGCGGCTCCGGTGAGAGTGTTTGAGGATGAGAACAGAACAGCGCTCGTGACTGTGACCGTAACGATGTCTTCGGAGCCATCCGGATAATTGATCGCAGACGCGTCGCGTCGCGTCGGACTATTTGGTGTCGCGTTCTCGTGGAATTTACAAGTTATTCTGATTGATATCCGTGTCTTCCAAACCGCGCTGAATCCCCACTGACCCGCCCGACGTGACCGGTGTTCGCCCCATTTTATTTTGGACAAACTCAGGCTTCGAAAGTTCAAACACCGCAAGTTCGCGTTCAACGACATGGCGAGCTGCAACTCGGAGGCTAAGGCTCTGATCCCGACCTAGGAGTGATTAAGATGCATTCACCTGTATGTCGAGACAGAAAAAAAACTGCACCAAACCACCAGCACCTTGGCAGCCCATAAATATGAACAGGAATCACGTTCCCTTACCGTGACTCAGGCCCTCAGCACACGCGGCCCTGAAGCATATCGCCGCCCGGGATCTCGCGCTGCGGCGGCGAATTGAGGTCGATGGAGACGGAGCTTTTTAATTTCTTGGCTCGAGGCGGCATTTGAATTCTAAATTCTTCCAACCCAAGCAAAGGCCCACCGACCAGGCGG
Source organism: Mycena filopes (assembly GCA_029281495.1). Lineage (NCBI taxonomy): Eukaryota > Fungi > Basidiomycota > Agaricomycetes > Agaricales > Mycenaceae > Mycena > Mycena filopes. The sequence continues at coordinate 134,687 of JARIHR010000063.1, read as the reverse complement.
AGGTTAGAAATCTGCGAGCTCTGCCGCGGCCAGTGTCGACCGACACTTGTCACCCGAATTTATACTAGGCTGCTGATTTTGTTTGTCTCTTCTCTATAGTACACCATCTTCTAGTGCTATGCAGGGACCTCGCTGCCAGACCAGTGTCGGCGGACTAAATTCGAAGCAAGTATGTGGTGCGGCGGCGTTCAGTTGATCATCCGTAGAATTCAACCCTCCTTTGTTCAATCTTGGAACAAAAATCAAAGAAGATACCTGGACAGCGGCCGTACGAATACAGCGTCGCCCAAGTTGTTTTTGCCCGATGAACACGGCACTCCCGAATGAAGGCGGACTTGCAAATCTTCTTCATTCACTAATTTGATTCCCGATTTATATGTTGTGTATTTTCCGAGTCGACGACTATCATCCCGACGACCATGGGCACGGATATGCGGGATTAGCTCTTAAAGTTTACTATTTCCCGGCGAGCTCTCAATCGCCGATGAAACTCACTCTAAGAAAACAGACAGTCACTGAACTACAGCATAAGGAAGGACAAGGACAAAGAGGGTATGTACGCGTAGTCCAGTCGTCAAAATCAGCTCAACGAACGTGGGGTAAGTATCTATCTATGAGGTATAATACAGTGGCTCTATGGTCTGAATCGTCGTAATCGTCTATGGTGTCTACTAGGGTGCAACAATCGCTTCCTTCCTGATCATATACCGCTCGCTGTCGAGGTCGCGCTCGCCGCCACCGAACTCTGCGTCTTCGTCTTCGTCGAGGTCTTGGTCTTCGTGCTCGTGGTGGGCGTCGCCTCAGCATACAACACGCTGCTCACATGCGCATTCCACGCCGCCACAGTCGCCTCCGGCCACGTCACCGTCCCGGTCTTGTAGTGCACCTCCGCCTGCCCCGTAATCACCCCATCGGGCAGAATATCCGGGATCGCCGCCCCCGCGGGCGCGGCCTGCACGGTGATCGCCCCCGTGGCGGGGTCGACGGCGCCGACCTGCGAGTTGCCGACGAAGAAGTCGCGGATGAAGGCGAAGCTGCGCGCGGGGTTGATCACGGGCGTCTGGTGCCCCGCGCCGTAGAGCAGCCCGTACGTCCACCCGCGCTCTTGCCGCACGACGCCGGAGAAGAGCCCCGCGTCGTCGAACCACGAGGTGTTGGGCTTGACGGTGAAGCCCTGGATACCGCCGAACGTGGTGTTCTGCGGGGGCGGAGCGCATCAGTAAGGAGGGGATGGATGGGGAGACAGTGAAGCCTACCTGGATAACAACCTCGGTGGACCAATGCGTGGTGAGCGCGTCGTCGTTCCCCGAGTACCACACCATGCCGACGTTCTCCTTGGTGGCGTTGGCGGCGAGCTCGTCCATGAAGAATGTCGACGGCGGGCTGGGATCCGTCCCGACCTCGACGTTGCCCCACGCGTAGGTCGTGGTCGTGACCGCCCAGATCTTGTTGCGCGGCGCATGCAGGGCAGCGCGGGTGGTGTTATCTGCAGTTTGGAAGGATATCGCCCTCAGTAGGAAATAAGGCAAACGGAGAGGAAGACGCACGATTCATCCAGTGGTGGGGGTGCAGGTTCTCCGAGATGGGGTTGACAGTGTACGGGATGTCGAGGAAGTCAAATTTGAGCCCTAGCTGATCTGCGCGGGTGGTTAGCCTCGCACCGTTCTTAACCGTGAGAGTGAGAGACGCACCCCAGGGATAGGTAAAGTTAAGAGCATAAACCAGGATGGTGTCGCGCAAGTCGCAGCCCCAGAACGGATTCACTTTGCCCGTGAGCGTCATGTCGAAAGGCGGAATGCCGGGGAACTTGTTTACCGCGGTCGACGTGGCCTTGGCGGTGCTGGTCTTGCTGGTCTTCGTCGTGCTCTTCGTTGTCGATTTGCTCTTGGACGTCGTAGACGACGAGGCGGCGACAGAAGTGGAATTGCTCTCCGCCACGGCGTCCCCGCCAAACGTGTCCCGCATCCATGCCCTCCGCGCCATCTCCCTCTCCTCCGGCGAGCGCCGCTTCTCCTCCTCGGGCAGCGCCATCCACAGCTCATGCAGCTCCGCCAAGAAGTCCTCATCCTCGCTCAGTGCCCTGCGTCGGGTCGGCTGCGGCAGGCGGTGCCCGAGCAATCCCTTCTTGATGCGCGTGTAAGGAAGCTTGGCCGTTTGCGGGTACGTGAGATTGAGGTCGAACTTGCAGAGGTGGTTCTGCTCGCGGAGGTAGTCGTACATCGTGGTATCGTAGTTGATCAGCTGCGGGTACGTCTCGAGCACGCGCACGATGGGGATGTTCTCGAAGAGGTTGGACTCTCTGCGCGGTCAAAGAGTCAGCGGCAAACAAGAGGAAGGAAGAGAAGACACACGAGAGCGCGGGGTTAGAGCACCCGATTTTGCCGCCGCTAAAGTTAACGGGGCGGTCCTCTGGGGCGAGCGCGAAGTATCCTTTGAGGATGTACGGGATGAAGCGCCCAGCGTATGATTCGCCAACGAGATGCAGGGGACGCGTCTTGAGGGCGGGGAAGACTTTGACGAGCCCGTGGAGGAAGCCAAGCTGGTCGGAATCTCAGAATCGGAGCGTAGAAGGCGATGAATATGAGGACGCACGAAGTCGGTGGCAACTTGATTCTGGTCAGCGGGGTACCCGCCTCGACCGACGGTCGAGTAGCCGGTTCCCACAGGGTTGTCCACGAAGAACTGTCGGCGGCACACGTCAGAGTACGCTGCGCAGTAGTCGCATCGCGACTCACAATGTCCGCAATATTGTGCCAGCTGTTGTTATTCGGCCCCAACGAGTCCTTGGTAACGACAATGGGACCGATATTCTCGACCAGCATGGAAGCGATGCTCGAGTAGCCCGGCCCTCCCGCAAGCCAAATCATCCAGGGTTCGGTCGAATTGACATCCGTCAAGGAGCCGTTGCTTTTTTCAAAGCCCCAGAAGAATGCGGTATTGTTGTCATTCCCGACGGTACGCGTCGAGATGCTGCCCGCCCAGTTGCGCGGAAGCGGCCAGGTGACATTCTCCAACGGATCTGTGACCTCGAAATCTGTCGAGGAAATGTTGTTCAGGATCATAGATTAAACGAACGAGACGAGACGCACATGTTTGCCATGCTGGGGTGTAGCCGCCAGTCGGCTTGCCAGGATAGTGGGCAGGTGAACTCCAATTTTGCGTCGCAAGGGCGTAAGGAAAGACAGTTAAAAGGCCAATTGAGAGGCGTGACCAGGGCACCATGATGAACGAGACGGAGGATCCAAGAGTGCGCAGTGCATAGCGCAGCCGGGTTTAAGAGGCGATGGATTGGTGCATACAGTGCTTTGTGGACTGCCCACCGCCGCACATGTCGATAGAGCGAGTGGTGGTGTGTCGATAAGGGTTGCGATGCTACCGGAAACAAACATGTGCTGTCTCCGCTTCCCCCAATTGAAAGACGCCATGTTCTGCGATGTTTCGCTCCGATGTCGGCACTGATAGGCACTCGGACCCTTCTGCGCTTTGCTTTCTTCGCGACAAACTTGTTGATATTTTGCTCCAACTTGAAGTCTACCTCAGATTGCGCGGTGTCGATGCTGTTGGGACGGCAAGATAGACAAGTACAGTGAGGCTCAGTATACGGGTTGAGATAAGAGTCGGGCCTTCGGGGATTGCGCATGCATACTATGATCTTCATGGAGACTTGTTCCCGGAGGTCTCTCTGTGATTGTCGAAGATGTTCGTTGAGATGCGGTGTAAGTACTAGTACGGTGAGCTGAGGAGACCAGGAGAGACACGCAGATATGGGAGGCAAAGAGACGGTAGTCAGATCCTGCAAGCGAAGGCCTCCGGGATACGCAGAACGATGCAGAACGAGGTCGGCAAGAAAGGTAGCGATGTGTGGCAGTGCCGATATTGACCAAATACAAATGTCAGGTAAATATTCACCCCAAAGCTCGAACGGCCTATAAGGACTTCCGTAGTAATATGTCCTCCACCTCCTTCCTTCCTCCTATAGGTAATATAGATTCCCGCAAGTTCATGCAACGACAAAGTCTATTTCTCAGAAATGACTTGCGGAACGACATTGGGCAACGGTTTCTTGTCCGGAAGCACCATAGCAGCCTTAGCCGCCGGAGTCATGATAACCTCCTTCGAATAGTACTCCGCCCAGAGATTCCCGTCTGCGAGGAAGGGATTGAGGACCAGGAACCGCGTAAAGGCGTCCACCTGATCCCCTTTCACCTCCGAATCGATCGTCGGAGGGGGCGCAGGGACGCTGCGTATCCCGAAATGCACCATTTGGATCCAGAAGTAGGTCATGGTGATATGGAACGTCCGGCCGCGCGTCTGCTCGCTCTTGGCGATGTATTTCTCGATGCCGTCGAAGATCAGGTTCTTCCCTGCGCGCAAGCAAATGAGCGGGGGATGGCAGTAGCTCGGCGAGGTACACACCTTTCTGGCGGCCGTGGATGGTGAGGATGAGGTACGCGAGGCGGATGTGGGTGTAGTGATCCCATGCAGGGAGCTTGCAGCCCGCGAACTGCGCCAGGAACTCGGCGGGGGAGGAGTCGCTCGCCGCGCGCGCGAGCCACTCATCGAGTTTCGCCTCGAGCACCGACGCGGAGCTCGGGTCTGGCAGTGCGGGGGCACGAGAGGATGGGGGCTTGCCGGCGCGGACGGCCTCGACTGCGGTTATGAGCCAGTCGATGGCCTCGGGGAATGCGCCTTCGGTGAGACTGTCGGTCATCAACGAAATGCCCACGATGAAAGTCGGGCATCCTTTCGTGGCGTTCGCAGTCGCGGTACGGATCTTCTCTATTGGCATTAGGGATTCGCGGGGGAGGTCCTGCTTGGTGACAAGTCTGTCGTTGTAGAACACGTCGTCAGAACTGAAGACGTGGTGGGGAAGAGGAACTCACATCAGGACAGGGAACTCCTGGCGAGTGAGGTCGCCCGGGTTCGAGGTGAGGCCGTCGATGAACCTCATTAGTTCTTCGACGCTCTCTATCAAACGCTCTGCGTCGGAGCCGTCGATAAGCCTGAAGGCGGAAGTAACTTCAGGACAATGAGATAACCAAGACTTGGACGAACAAACCAGATGAGCGCGTTCGAACCAGCAGCATATGCGGAGATCAGGGAGGACCTGAAGGGCGTGCATCCCCCCACATCCCAGCACTGGACGTCGATTCCCCGTCGACCGCCCCCGCGAGGGACGTGAACACTCTCGACCGAGAATCCTATCGTGGGTATCGTTGTGACGATTTCCCCTGCCCACAGTCAGTACCATGAATCCTCGTGTGATGGAGGCTATTGGGTACCTAGTTTGAGGCGGTAGAGCATAGTGGTCTTTCCAGCGGCATCCAGACCCAGCACAGGGATCTTGTAGCCCTGAGGGGGACGCGGATAAAGTCTATCCACGAAGCGGCGGAGAGTGAGATTCATCGAATTTGGATCACGATGGGGGATGTCTGAGGCAATGGCAAGCTGCTGCAGTGTTCATAAACGGCTGCGGTTGGCGAGCGACGTGGATGTGAGGTTGCTCAGTACGTGGCCATGCGACGATCGGGTGACTCCTATTGACAGGCCTGTTCATGGTCGTGCGTTCTGCTGTGCCCACCGCCAGAGACGTGTCCCGACGTTGACAAGACGTTGGTCATTTTTTGTGAGGGATCCGGCGGAAAACGTAAGTGCGCGTGGTGTCACGCTGTGACAGGCGCGTTCTCCTCTCACCATGTCCGACAATGAGACCCTCAGCAGTGGCAGCGACTCGGAGCAAGACGTCCAGGAGGTTCCGCGCGACCCCATAACCAAGAGACCACTAAATCCTCGCCGCGTCCTCTTCGAGCCCGTTATTGGCCGCGTCGTCGACGCGCTTGGTGGCTACGAAGCAGGCACATATCGCTTGGGAGACGAAGCCAGCGGCTGTCTCAAAGATCTCAAAAAGCTATGGAGGAAAGACGATACCGACGACGAGCGCACGGTAGCCCGCATTTTCTGGGAAAAGCGCGTCCTCCCAAACGATCTCATTCCGATTCTACTGCAAACGGCTGGCGCAGGCCAGGTAGAGGACAAACGCGCCATCTCGTGCGCGGACCTTATCTCCGCCATGACTTGGCCCATCGACATGGCGGAGGAGCTTGCCGAGCTCGACCCGGGGGAGCAGGCCGACTTTACCCAGCTCAAGCAGGCTCACCAGCACTACAAGGCCACCATCCTCCAGCCCGCCGTCATGGCCGCGCTCTTTGGCCTCCTCCTTCCCCCGCTGGCGAAGCTGCCCAGGGAACGCACTCTGCGCGATAATCAGGTCGCGGGGCTCATATTGCACATTGTGCGCAATCTCGCTGCAATCAGGGACTCGGAGGGCCTTCAGTCGAAGTTGGTGCGCGCGCTCAAGGAGACGCACCTCACAGACCTGCTACTGACGGCAGCCGCCAACGGGGATGGAGACCCGCTTTTGGCGAGCTGGAACACGCTCGTGCTCGAGATTCTCTTTTTGCTGTTCCGGGGAACGCCTCCGATCAAGCTTCTCGAGCAACCCAAGGTGCGCGCTCACTATTCCTTGCCCTGAAATACACCACTGACGCGACACCACACCGTCCCAGCCCGCCCTCCAGCGTCTCCTCGAACTAGAAGCACGCGCCGCCCCTCCGCAGACAAGCCGCCACTCGCGCTTCGGCACAACCATCACCGTCCAAGTCAAATCCACCCTCCCTCCTCCTCCCGACCCCGAAGACGATGCCGACTCCGAGTCCGACGGCGACGACCCGGACAAGCCCAAGAAGAAGAAACACAGATTCCGAGGCGTCAAGGCCCTCATCCACACCACCGCGCCCACGCCCCTCCTCCTCGACGCCGGCAAGCGCGCCGTGCGCAAGCGCCCCGCAGCCGACCCCGAGGCGGCGCTAGCCGACGACCTCACGTTGGAGGCGCGCGAGGTCCTCCGCAATTTCGCGACTGCCTTTTTGAAAGAAGGCGCGTTCAACGCGTTTTTGGCAAGTTTGCTGAAGGACATCAAGATGGAGCGGTCGTGGGCGGTCGGGAACCGCGTGGGGATCTGGGTCATGGCGGTTGTGCGGTGGGCGGTGGCGTTCTTCCTGATGGAGGGGAAGGACGCGAAGGGGGCGGCGGGCAAAGATAGAGGAAAGGAGAAGGAGAAGGCGCAGCCGAAACGCGAGTTCGGGCGCGTGGGTGCGGCGGCGGAGAGCGGCTTCGTGTCCTGGGTGCTGCGCCGCATGCGCGAGGCGTCGGATGACAAGGTTTGTTTTTCCGCCAACTCTCCCGCCTACCGATAGCAACTGACGAACAACAAACGCAGCCCAAATCATGGACGACCATCCAGACCGGCATGTCCTGCCTCACGCAGGTCCTCCTCCTCCTCGACGCCATCGTGGCCCCCACGTCCCTCGCAGACGAAGCGGACGCGGACGCAGCGCAAACGCTCACCACGCAGCTCATCTACGCCGGCGCGCCGCTCGACATGGCGCTCGACTGCCTCCGTGCGTGCAGCGCCGTCTCCGCGACGGGGCGTGGGCCTGCGTTCCTGGACGCCGCGGTGCACTTTGCGTACGCGGTCGTGCGGATGCTGGAGCGCGCGAGTGCGGGCGGCGGGGAGGCGGTGTATGTACGGCGGGCGCGCAAGCGGGCCGCGAAGACGAAGAACGGGGAGGAGGACGAGGATGATGACGAGGTGGAGAGGCGGCGGCGCCAGGAGGCGCGGGAGACGACGTTTTCGTTGGAGGCGTTCGAGATGGTCGGCCCCCTCCTCCCCCTATTCGAAGGCGATTGCTAATCATTCTGAGCGCAGAAATTTGCCACTGCGGAAATCACGCGTGCGCTGCTCCTACAGCTCGCGCGATTCAAGGACCTGTCGAACGATCCCGAGGTTCTGAGGCGTGTCGTGAGCTTGCTGCACCGTGTTGCTGTGAGGGCGAAGGCGGAGGGACTGTTTTTCAATGTGCGTTTTCCGTTCTGAGTCTTCTATCGTGTAAGGCGCTCAAATACATTCGCCCAGGTATCGACCCTGTACCTCTTCCAGACGATTCTCGCCGCCCAAAAGACCTTCCCCCCGCGACCAGCCGCACCGCGATATGGTGTCGCTCGTCAACTATGTGCTGCGCAAGTTCTTCAAGGCGCTGGAGGAGGAATCTTTCTTAGCCGTCGAGGTGCGATATACATTTCGTTCTCCATCCAGGCTAACTAACACTCATTCTAGGCATTCTTCCCCAAAAACCGCGGTCAATGGAAGGCGTTCTCCTCCTGGGAGCCTCCTCCGAAAGGCGGCGCCGCGCGGGAGCGCAAGGCTGCTGCGGGGAGCACGACGGAGGTGCAGGTGAAGCGGGGATATTCCTGGAGCGAGCAATTGGGCATTGCGATCAAGGCGCTGCAGGAGGCGGGTGAGGACGAGAGAATTGTTTGGACGATCGACGTGAGTTTTACGGTCCTTACGTCTTTTTGGCTGGACGGACTCTGACCGGGGCGTTCTTGCAGATCCTCAACACGGTCCTGGAGCAGTGGAGGAAGGCTGCGACCGCCTTGGAGCAGGAGGCGGCACGGGCGAAGGCAGAGGGTGGTGCCGCCGAGCTGGAGGAGGATGAGGATGATGATGAGGTGCTGGCGAAGCGGATGGCGGAGAAGTTGGAGACACCGTCGGCTGAGATGCGCGAGAAGATGGTCGACTTTTGTGCGTTTTATTTTCGCGATGTTCCTAGAGAAAGACATATGCTGACGCGCCACCCAAACAGTGATCCCATACGGGGACGATGAGGACGCGAACGCCGCGTCGCGGAATCCCCGTGTGAAGCTTCTCTGGCGGCTCGCGAAATTCACGCTCATGCCCGAAGGTGCGTCGGTATCTTCCTCTTCCTTCGCGTCCTCAACCAACTCTATTCTATCCTTCACACTATTCTGCGCTATCTACGCGAGAACACCGTAATCTAACTACCGCCCACAGAGCCGGACGCGTCGGAGCTGGAGTGGTTCGTTGGGGCGGACGTGCCGCCGGCCGATCTGCAGCGCACGCTGAAGGTTATCGAGCAGTATGTGGCGGCGCCTATTAACCTCGAGGGGAAGAAGGCTGGGGAGCTGCTGACGAAGACGACGAAGCGGACGCGGCGCGCGCGGTCGCCTTCTTCGGATGAGGATGGGTCGCATGCGGGGGGGTCAGACGGATCTGATGCGGCGGCGAGTGCGAGCGGCGGTGAAGGGGAGGGGGAGGGGGAGGACGCGGAGGCGCGTGCGGAGCGGAAGCGGCAGAAGAAAGAGGAGAGGGAGCAGAAGAGGAAGGAGAAGAGCGAGAAGAAGGCGAGGGACCGCGCGCAGGCGAAAGCCAAAGCCAAGGCGAAGCAACAGCAGGAGTACAAGTCGGCGCAGTTCATTGAGGACAGCGACGAGGAGTATGGGGATATCGACGCGTTCTTGGAAAAGGAGAAGGAGATGCGCGAGCGGGCGGAGAAGACGGCAGGGGAGACGGGGAAGACTGCGACGACGATGCTGCCGACGGGCACGAAGAAGCGGAAGAAGAAGGCCGCACCGGCGGGCGAGAAGCGCAAGAAGAAGCGCCGGGGCGGTGAGGCGGCAGAGGGCGGGGAAGAGGGCGATGCTGATGCTGATGTGGACGTTTTTGGATCCCGCCCTGTTCGGGAATCCGCCTCACCACCCCGCGCACGGCCCAAACCTAAACCACGGTATAAACCCAAAAATGCCGACGCGGCGATGTCGACGTCCTCGCCCGAGGCTCCCAGGTCCTCCGAGATGGACGAAGATCTGGGGGAGACGGCCCAGGCCGACGCGGCGAACTCGGACGAGGAGACGATGGGGTCATTGAAGCGACGCAGGAAGAACAGGCTAGTCATGTCAGACGACGAGGACTGATCTGGTGTTCTGTTCTGACTTTTTTTTTGGTTGTATCTCTATGTGATAAAATCTAAACTCCGATTTCCACTTGGAACTCCGATTTCCACTCAGAACTCCAGAATTGACCTCGTGGAGCTGCGGGAAATATTCAAGACGGAAACACGAGGTTCTTGCGAACCCTGCTAGCTCAATTCAAATGCATGTATCAAACGTGCTGCCCGCGGCGTACTCTCCCGGTGTCCGCGAACTCTCATGTCGACGGCGACTTCATGCACCCAGTGGGAAATTTCCCGGAAACGGTGCTGAGTCTTCTAGCGTTGTCGCCATTTATCAGACGATCCTTGCACCATGTATGCCAGTGACTGTTCGTTATAGGCTGGCAGTGAGACTTGAGTATTCCAAGCAGCTGCGGGGACGGAGATCGATATGCGAGCCGCTTTTGGAAAGTCTTTACTGGGATGCCTATTTCTGTGTCGGTGCCGCCGCCTCGTTGCACTCCAATTGCGTCAAACAGAATCTATGGAAGTTCGGAAACTAGTCCTCGCGCGGCCTAGCTGTGTTCATCCCTTAATGTTTCCCTCGATTGCAGACGCGACGCGACGCGTCTTGATACTGTTGCGCGCAGCGGATCACTTTTGCCTTGACTTGTCCATCGCACGCTCATCTCGGCTTTCTACTTTGCGCCCACGCTGATCATCTTTTGACAGCGGAACCAGATTGCAGAGGTTCAGGGAAGTAAAGTCCGGATTGGGCCTAATTGAAAGTCCTGCAAGGGCGTTCGTCTTTCCGAATTTATTGGATGAAATTACAGTCAGACAGTGAAGCAACGCGTCGATGCATACGTTCATTTTCATTCGATTTTTTCAACCAATTTTCAACTTCAACCGGTTCAACATCGGGTTTGACCCGAAATCATCACGCTGTCACTCTGTGACCCGTTTGAACCCCAACCATCACCAGCAAGCGCGCCGTCCTCGACATTCTCTCAATGTTCAACACAAATCGTCTTTCCGAACCTTGCTCAGCAGGATTTGGACTTCCGAGGCAATAGGTCTGGTCCCGCATCTCCTACCTTTCGGGCAAACTTCCACCTCCAAGTCCGCGCCTTCAACTGAGTCCTTGTTCAACTGTAACTCGGCTAATAGGCTGTGAAGTTGCGCATCCCTGAAACGCTAGCAGCTGTGGACGATCGCCCCCCTCGTCGCCATAGTGCCTACTTTCCATGCGATTATTCCAAACCCTTTCGGTGGACTCCGAACATCTGCATGTGCATCTCCGGGCCAAGCAAACACTGAATTGTTCCGTTATTCAAATATCTATCCGCGAAATTACTAGGCGGCAGGCGCCTATGTTTCCAATATTCGCGGCGACGGCGACTTCCTCGGTTATGCCAGGCTCGGCCAGGTTGATCTAGCCTGGCCCGACTACACGCCTTCGTCAATCAATTAATTCTGCCAACTCCGAATTATATCGCTACACACGCATACCTGCAACCCGCTCTCGCCGTCCTCTTCAAGTGACTGGAGCATCGCCAGCATACGGTGTCGGGCTTCTGGGGCTGATTATGTTTGCCTTTCCGTTTAGTCAAATACCACGTACATATACGCTAACACGACTGCAGGTTGCGAAGTGCACGGACCCCGACGCGAATGGGCGGCCCCGTTATTCAAATTCCTATCCGCGAAATTACAAGGTCCACCATGTGTCGGACTCGCGGCGACAGCGGCTTCCCTCAGCCAGGCCCGACGACACGCTGTGACGTCCTTCGTCAACCACTTATTCTGCCAACTCCGAGTCGTGCTGTTATCGATACACGCATACTTGCTACCCGCTCCCGACGCCTGTCCCTGTCCTCCTCAAGTGACTGAAGCAATCCCAACATACGGCGTCGCGTTTCGAGGCCGACCTGAATATGTTTGCATTTCCGCTTAATAAATACCACGTACACGTACGCTAACACACACCACTGCAGGCCGCGATGCACGGACTCCGAAAGGGCAGCGACGTCGGTGGGGTGGTACCCCGCAGAACGCCCGGCGGCGCGCGTCCGTATGGCCCCCGTCCAACCACCCGTTCCATGTGTTGTACCGCGCCCTGACGCTCACCACGACTGAGTCCGCCGCATCGCACTGCTCGGCGGTCGGTAGACGCTGTGAGGCGTAGGGTCCTCGTTGGAATGTGTGGCCTGCTCTCCTGCGCCGTTCACGAGTACGCCAGACGATACATAAATGTCAGCTAGGTAAGAGGTGTTTGGCTTGCACATTCCTGGAGCTTACGAGTGAGATAGGCCGAGAATGCGAATGTGACTGCAACTCACGACGCGACATACAATTCCGCTCGTCGCTGGTTGATGAGAAGAATTCCGCTCGAAGGTCTGCAGCCAGGTAAGAGGGTCTGATACGAGTTTAATCCTGCAGCTTACGAGTCAGATAGGGCTGGTGAATGCGAATGCGAATGCAACTCACGACGCGATATCCCATCCCGCTCGCAGCGCACGAATCGCGCTCGAGGATACGCGACCCCAGCGGCCTCCTCAGAATTCATCCACGGCAAGTAAACGCGCCACCTCTCCAGGCTGGCGAGTCGGCCCGGGCATCAGCACGCCCCTAGTCCTGCAGGCCGCGAAATACACCAATACACCTCCTTCCTCCCTTCGCGAATCGAATCCCAGGACCGGAAAGCGAAGCCGGCGCCACTGCGAAAAACCTTGAGCTGTTTTGGCACGCCCGCCAACTGGCCAAGTCCAGTCCACCACCCTGGCGCACCAGCCGACCCGTCCTTCCTGCAATGCCAATGCGCGATCTATCTACGGCCGCGTCGTGAATGAAATCTGGGGTGCAGTCGTGGTGATGGATGCACGGGCACGGGTGTTGTTTGTTTATTTTAATTTTTCTGCGGTGAGGTGAGTGAATGGATCAGCCCGCTCCTTCCTTCCTTTCCTTCCTTCCTTCCTTCCTTCCCTCGTTAAAGGCGCTCACACGAGGACGGACGGCGATTCAGATATACATATGCATATATGTGGAATGTGGAATGTGGAATGTGGGATCAGACGACGAGGCGCGGAGATAAAAAATTGTGAATGGTGGTGGGTACACTACACTTATCATCATCTGCCATCCGCCCTGGGGTGGGTGCATGCGGAGGAGAGCTGATTAATCCCTTGACAGACTGTTTAGAACCACGGTACGGTACTTGGCGTATAGAGCACCTTTTGGGTTAGGTCCTTGACGGCGATAGTCGCGGTATCGTCGGTCGGTCGACGACTCGTGTTTGAGTGAAACCGTCGCTTGCTTGGCTTCCTTCCTTCCGTGCGTGCGGATTCAATTTGGATGCAGGTGACGGGCGAGATGCAAGATGCAAGATGCTCATCCGATGTGAACCCCCCAGGTGGAGCTGCCCGCGCAGTGTGACTGACTCTGGGGTTGCGGCTGGCTGTCAAGCAAAATCAAAATCAAAATTGTCTTTTCGCCGCGGTGTTCACCTTCAAGACGTCTACGGGGGTGGGTTTACTGTGGCTGGCGATCCCGCTTTACCCTTACCGTTACCCAGTTCCTTGCCAGTGGTCAAGTGAAAAGCAAGCGAAAGCCTATACTGTACTGTGCGTGTAGCCAGCCAGCCAAGCATCGACAGACAGGCAGGCACCCCGCTGGACCGCAATTGAGAACTTTCTTTCGTCTCGGACACCGCATCGATCGGAGACGCGCTGTTGCTGGTGCCCGGTGCTTCCTGGACATGCGCCCTCCGTGCCGAACAGGCCAGGACAGGACACACACAATGCGAACTGCCCGGCGCTCGGAATGGCTTGATGCAGGCAACGGTGCAAGCGATGTTGTCCGGGCGGTAAATAAATCTTTCACATCAGAAGGGACCTTCCTTCCTGTCCGCCGCGCATGCAAGAATGAAATGATCAGGAGGGGACGACAAAGTGGTTGCCAGGCGAGTGTGTTGGACGCGGTGTTCATATGTCAAAAATACAATACAAGGACGACTATTTTACTTGCCTAGTTCCACCCTCTGTCCGCAGACGCAGGCAGCCGCAGCCTCCGCGCGCCCCGATATGCGAGGAAATTAAGTAGCGCTGGGACGAATTATCAGAGTTTAGGTGTTGGGGCTGATGCAATTATTTTTCTGGTGGAAACTTTGGCGGAAATTCGAAAGTATATTCGGGGAGCAGTGGCCCGAAAGGGACGGAGGGGTACGTAAATGCTTCCGCTTCTTGTTCACCGTTTCGGAGATATTCAGTCCGCGTTTACTTGCCGGCGGTCGATTCGCACTCCGCGGCACTGCGGTGCAGGGAGCCGTACTGAGGTTGCCCGTTGTTGTTTTCACGTCATCTGGGCAAGGGTACATCTCCGTGAACATGTGGTTGAAAAGACGGTTGAAGCAGGTGATAATTATGAATTCTGCTGGGGTGGATATAGAATGCCCACAATTGAGGAGCAGCGCTATCCATGGCGCCTCGGGAAGGTGGGCACTGGGACTGGATCGTATGACGAGGCCGGACGCCACTAGCCCTTTTGGATTGTCAGGAAGTTCAGGAACATCGTATGTCCACTGTGGCAAATATTGATCGGAGGGTTAGTTCAGCAACGGAATCAATTCACGCACGCAACCGCCGTTCTGCCGATGCGCAACATTGCGGATTATCCTCCGATTATCCTGCTTTATCCCGCCCAAAGCAAACCTAGCCAGCCCTCAAACTAGCTTAGATGAAATCTAGAATCCCCCTCATCAAAAACCGCACAAATAAAAGTCACCGTTTTGGCCGCGCCCAAAAATCTTGTTCCAAATGGACCGAACGGTTGGTATTTGCCAGTTTCACAGGGTTTCGGATGATCGAAGCGACAACATAAAGCAACACCGAATCGCCGCTGCTCTCGAGCTCCCTTTAATACCCCTTCCAACACACCCACTCTCTCCTGATCCCACTGCCTCTCCCCCAAAACTTACGTTACGCCCACCTTTACACCTGATGTCGTCTGTAAGCGGTCATACGGCACACTCTGAGCGCCCTGAGCGCAGCCGTAACGCCAAGGCCCAAGCGAGGCATCGCGCAAAACGAAAGGCCTACATCGAGCAGGTCCGTACGACGTTCTACTCGTCCTTGAGACCACTCTGACGCGTCCGTGAAGCTCGAGCAGACCGTCACAAAGCTCCAGACGGCCTTGGGCTTCACCCCCGAGCAGGTCGCGGCCTTGCCGCCACCCCTCGCAAAAATTCGAGAACTCGAGCAAGAAAACTCGCGCCTTCTCGAAGAAAACGATGACCTGCATCGCATGCTTTCCGAGGCGGGCGGGAGACCCCTCGAGGTTGGCCGCCGCAACTCGCTGACCTCGTCGTTCAACGACTCGCGTCCGTGCGATCGGGACTACAAGCGCCGAAAAATGGACAGCCTCGACGACGTGTATATCGTGAGCCGCACTCGCCCTCGTGTGTCGCATTCTGCGTCTAACGACCCCCAGCAGCATCCTCCTCCGGGGTCGTCGCACAATGACGTCCTGTCTCGACCTCCGCCCTTGACGATCCCCCAGAGCCAGCCAGCACTGCCGCACCACTACCCCACCTCGACGCACTCATCCAATCCAACCAGCTCCACCCACGGAGGACAGGGGTCAATGTTCAGCCTCAACGGGCCGCCGTTCCAAATTCCCAACACGCCATCAGGCTCGAGCTCGACGTCGAGCCCCCCGTTTTCGGCGAGTGCTTATTCTCTCATAGGCGTATACGCTGCGAGACGTACTTTGGATCCTAGTGACCTCCTCCGCCGTTTAGCCCGCCCAGATGCACTCGTCAAACTCGCCCGTTAGTCACCGGCCGCCACTCTCCGCCCACGGCCTCTCGAGCTACTCGCAGCCCGGCAGTCAGTACGCGCCCGTAAAAGCAGAGGACGACAACTACGTGAGCGAGCCATTTTTGCGAGCCCCATTACCCCTCACTCATGTGGATGCAGTCGAATCACCACTCGTCGAACCACCACCCGTCGTCGCATTCGAGCCATGGGCAGCATTATACCCTCCCGCCCTTCTCGCAGACCATGCCCGATCATGCGATGGATAATTGGCACGGGGGGTATTCCTCTGAACGCGCCCCATTACACCGCTAGACTCGCCCCGTAGGTACTTTACGTTTTCGGTAGATCGTGAACCTACCTCCGCCCGCCCTGAAATTATGTCTGTCGTCGTTGTACTTACACGTCCCTCGCATTGCTTTGACCCGTGCTTTCCTTTCCCTTTCCTCTTCCCTCCCCCCGATTCCCGATTCCCCTCCCCCTTCTTTCACTTCAATTAATAATTCATTTATGCACACCACCTACTGGCCCGTACAACTAGATGAGAAGTTTGTTTTTGTGATAGAAGCCGTTTGGCAGGGTTCATTATCGTTTCGTCCGAGATCCAAGGTCGCCGATCTTACGCGACTTTTACGCTACAAAAATGCCGGCAGCCAGTTCGATTTTCGATCGCCGGGTTGAGTAACGCGTCCATGACGCGTATAAAGGGCTTGTAAGTGCTTTTCGAACAACCGCGCTTTGGCACAAAATGGTTTGCTTCTTGAAGGACGATGGAAACAATGGGAGGCGTTGTGGCGCAACAAGTTCTTTGTTCCACCGAATGACATAAATCCAACACACACCCGAATTCTGATCTCAATTCCTCCCGTTTCTCAGTGCCACAACCAACCAACAACATTCTCCCGAGGAAATACTAAGAATACGCCCGCCCCACCGCACGTCGACAGACGCATCAGCGATGTATCCCCCTCCTAATCCTTCTCCAACTCCGGGACTCTGCGTCAATGCCACCGTGACCGGCCAATTCACCTCGACGCGCGCCCGCACTCTGCGCCGCGAGAACAAGGAGAACGTTGCCACCCCCCACAATCCCCACTCGCCCTCACGCAGCGGCACCAGGTCAAAGTCGTCCACGTCCGCGTCCACGTCGAATACAATGAAGCCTGGGCCCAGCCCCCGCAAGACCAGTGCCACCTCCCTCCGCCGCGCATTAGCCGCTGGCAACACAGCCGTGCTCGGCGACACCCTCGATTTCCCCAGTAAGCAGAAATTAGGCGTCCTCCGTTGCCGTTGCTGTGCCACCGGGCTTTGCCTTGCCTTGCCTGGCCGGTGGCCTGGTTCATCCTTATCCTTAAATGCATTAGGATTCAGACTGACGCGGAGTTTTCGATTTAGCGGTGTCGGTGGAGGGGCTGGACGGGACGGCGATGACGCCGGGGACTATACTTGCGGCGTTGGAGGAGCAGACCGTGTTGAAGCATGGGCATGGGCAGCGGGGAGATAACGAGGACGTGCATTATCATCTATGGGTCGCGGCGCACCGCGCTATCGAGGAAAGGTGAGTTTAGTTTTAGTTTAGTTCGCGGGTGGTGCAACAAACCTTCGACATTCAACTGGCACAGCAGCAGCGGCAGCGGCCCCACCCCGGACGTCGAAGCGCTCGTGCAGACCGCGATGGAGCTCCTAGTGCGCCTCGCCATTTTATTTTTGTTCGAGCGCCAAATAATTGAATCAAACTTGTACTTTGCAGGTCGTGGAGCTTGGGATGGCGATCTGCGAGCGGAATGGCCATGGCCATGGGTCTAGAGCGCAAGCGCAACCCCACATCGCATTTGTGGACCCGCGCCGGAACGACGACGCAGCGGCGATGGTGGGCAGCGCCAGACGCCTGGTCGCGTTATTTCGCGCGCGCGGAGTGGAAGCGGAGAAAATCGTGATTAGTGTCCGTCCATCCCGTCCTATTTCCTATACATACCACCACCACCCCTTCTTCCTTCCTTCTTTTCTTTCTTTTCTTGGTTTCTCTGCGACTTTTTTTCTTGCGCGCCATTTTTCAACCTCACAAGTTCCGAATGCAGTTGCAGTTTGATGCTGACGACTTGCGTTTTTCTTTTTTTGGTTCGTTCCAAATGTAGATCCCAGCGACGGAGGACGGCGTATCGGCGGCCAAGGCGCTCGAGGCGGAGGGCGTGCACACCAACTTGATACTCGTCGCGACCCTCATGCACGCGATCATCTGCGCACAAGCAGGCGTCGCCGCTATTTCCATCGCTGTTGGCCCGGTGAATATCCTCGTTTTTTGGTCACGTCCGCAATAAGAGCGCAGCTAACAGAGCGTTGGTTGGGTCGGGGGTAGTTGCTGCAGTTCCACGAGCGGAAGCGGCGGAAGACCGAAGACTCGGAGGCGCACCCGCACCCAGGGATGGAGATGATCCAAGCTACGCTCGAGTACTTCAAGCTGCACCAAATTCGCACCCGTTTAGTGGGCAGCGACTTTCGACAGGTGTGTTGCCATTTTCGTTAAATTCAATTGACTCCGTCCGTCCGCCTTGCGTGTGAATCCCTTTTTCGATAATGAACTCTACTTTGACGCGCCGCTGACTCGGACCTGTTTTGTTTGCTTGTTGTCTGTCAGCTGGCAGAACTAGGCGCCCTACCCGGGTTCGATGCGGTCTGCCTCTCCAAAGCGCAAGTGCTCGAAGCAGCAAGGTTTCGCGCGGCGCCGTGTAATGGAGCTGGAGGAGGCAGTGAAACCCGATCGGCTACGGGACTAGTGGATCTTGGGCGGCCGCCACAACACCAAGCAGCTTCCATGCGGGCTCGACAAGCACAGCACCCCAGCAGGCTTCTAGAACAGCTCGAGGCGGCTGCGGGCCGCTCGAGCGTCCAGAGCCCCGGTCCAAGTGGGAATGTCAATGGGAACCGGACGCGGCGGCAGCACACGCCGGACAGGTTCATGCGTGTGCTGTCGGGCGGGGCGCGCCGCGCAATTGCGTCGCAGCTCTACCCGGCGCTCGGGCGCATGGAGCTGCAGATGGCGGGGATCGAGCGGGCGGTCAGGGAGGAGGTTGCGTGGCAACTGGCATGCAAAACGATGAGCCTCGCCGAGGTGTTTGGCGCGGATGCGCCACCGGCGGCGAGTCCGAAAAAGAGAAAGACGAAGAGGGCTAAAGGAACGGGCAAGTCCGAAGCTGCTGCGGCGGGGAGTGGATCTTTGTCGAGTCAGGTTGGGGCGAAGGCGGGGCCGCGGCCGAGGGGCAAGGGGGGATAATTCTATTGAGAAACCCGGGTGCTAGCAGAAACCCCTCCGTTTTAGGCAATTTCACGGAAATCCCAGCAAAAAGTTAATGGGAAACCCACTTACGGCAACAACTGCCGGGAGCGGAGTTTCAACACCGGTATTGTTACTGACTGCGATGTTCTGGAGGGAGTGACCTTTTGAAGACTCGCATAGAGCCTCTGGGATGCTTAGATGCCGCTCTCATTGACCCACAGCAATTCTCGAGCACTTGCCGGGATGCCGGATCATGCCGACTTCCCCCGTTGGTGATGTCCCCGCCGTTTTAGAGTAAGGTGCAGCCTGAACGGACAGAAACCTGTGGGGTGCCCTTGCATTGCAGATTGGTGTATTTATGCCCAGCCAGGATCCACTGTGGACTCAGTGTGGAATATTCCGGCCCTTATTTTACGGATGTGATGGGAAGTGATGGACGATGGCGACCTGCGCCAGCGGATACCTAATATCATTCCAGAGGTCAAGGCAACATGAAAAGGCAACATGAAGCGCTCAGTTTCTGTCTCTGCAACCCTCCAATGCACCCATTTCACTCTTCGCCAACCCACCAACCCTCTCGGCGCCATCGGCAGGCATTGCGGCATCAGAGGGGTTTCTCCCTGCACCCGGGTTTCCGAATAAGGATTGGAGAAGCCGGGTTTCTCAATAGAATTATCCGGCAAGGGGGATTTGATTGGGGGTCAGAAACAGAACCCGCTGGGAGGGGAAGGAGAAGAAGGGGTGCTGGCGCCGTGCGAGCGGGCGAACGAAGGTGGCTTGATTGAAGGGGTGGAGTATTTTTGAAAGACACCGAGAGATAGCAGTACATTAATTCACAATAGACTCGTTCGCGATGATCGCAAGTGCAGGCTCCAGTATAGTAGCAGCCAGCAGAGGGGAACATCGGCCAGCGAACGGGGTCGGGCTTCATCTTGGATAACGAGCTGTCGACGGCGGACATTCGGGTTCCGCGCTAGGTAGAAAGAAGACAAAGAGTGGGCCAACATTGATAGTCTTGCAGTTTCGAAATACGCCGGTCTGGAGTCGGCCTGAGAGCGTCTTGCACCCAAATGCTGTCACGACAGGCTGTACTTGGAAGTAGGCAAACTTCTATCGTCGGTGATACCGGAGGGATTCGCCCGTCTTGCTGGGTGAGCATTGTCATTTGGGTCGTCACCGTGTCCGTTCGTGGCACTGATACTAGTCGTCCCGTCCAAGTAAATCGATTCGAGCTAAACTTGAAAGCTAGCCACCTGGAACCTCGCCGTGATGGAAAAAGAGGGTGGTGATGTGTGCGGCGGCGAATCCAGAGTCGCCGTGTACAGAGGTACCATCAGATATAGCGCGTTCACCGTGGACACCCTCACAAGATGCGCGTGAGGACAAGATCCTTGTGCCGAACCTCGGCAACGGGTGTCGGCACCGACCCAAAATTAGCCCAGTTCACCGAGAAGGATGGGAAAAAAATCCTCAGGGCGGCGAAAGCTGAGCTGGGGTAGAGCTGCAGTCAGCATAGTAAGGAACGAATGTTTTTTTGTGTCTTTTCTGAACATAAAAGGAGTTTGATCGTTCATTGGAGTGCTGCGGAAATATTCGAGTGGAAACTTTTTTTTTTACATCCGGTGAAATGAGCTGTTGTGGCCCGATGTTCATAGGACTATAACCAACCCAGCGTCCGCCGAGAAATTGGACGTTGGTTTGTCTACTATATTCTGGGATTATCCAAGAGCGCCAGCTAAGAACCGAAGACATACGGCGTGCAGTCACAAATTTTTGAACGTCCTCTTCATCCTGAGCGGAGTAATCCAAGAAATGAGGTTTCGCAAATCCTCGGGTCGAGGTCCGGTGTCGGCCTTGGTTTCGACACAATTGAAGAAGCTCTCCTTTCGTAAGTACATTACTCAAAACACCCACGGTTGATTTACGGCGGAATTCCGTTCGGCCTTCTCGGGCTTGTTCAATATTCGTTTCGACGTTCATCGGACCTGGAATGAGTAGCGTGCTCAGTGGGGGAGGACTACCGCATTGAGAGGTCGTAATCTCATCCGAGCCGAGCTCTCTCTCTCAGAGTCGATCAATATGGGGCACCAAGCGTTGAACAAGAATCCGGATTTGGACATGGGATTCGGTGGATCGGCATCGTCACGATGACTATTAACATTCGCTTGAGGAACCGCAGGACGAACGAACTGTAACGAGGCGGCAAAGGATTTCAACCAGAATGCGTGCTAAAGTCTGCTTGATGAAGAGCAAGAGGAGTATTGAATTCAAGTTGCGACGGGTGACAGTGTAGGTAAATAGATGTGCTTACCAGGAACCCTCCTGGTCAGAGTCACTTGCGCTCTCCGAGCCAACCTCGGAAGGGACACTATCTGACGTCTCCTCATCGTTTTCTTTCCGTTGTGAAGGGGACCCCGCGGAGTTTACGCCCGAATATGATTTCACCAACCATTGGCAAGGCAAGCGTGTAAAAAGCCGGGGCTATTCCAGCATGTGTGATACGGAGCTCCTGGATTTTGCAGCTGGATCGGAAGGCACTAGCGACTCGTTTCCCTCCCGCGTTGGGGAGGTAATACGGAGCGTTCGGAGGTACAAAAGGGGGGATTCGATGAGCGGGCAGCGAGTCCTTGAACGTGATCGTAGATGTTCCAGTGAAGGCAATGGGCAGCCAACGCCAATAGGAAAGGTTTGATTTTCTTCAGAGCGATACGCTCTCCGAGGTCTACGTTAATGGAGGACACTGACGACCCGGAACGCCGCAGCCAGAGTTCCAAACTTAAAAGTCGAAGCTTTTGGCTAATTCTCCTCCCGTTGTCCAGGGAGACACAGATTCCCCGCCAAAGCCTGGGAGTGCTGACCGCGATTCAGAATTCTCTCCATTTGCGACAGATTTGATGCAGCACGTTCGGGGAGGAGCGGCCGATCATTGGGGGGGTTTTGGGGTAGACGGGAAACAAGTGGACGAAGATCTCCGAGACGATCTCGTTGGGAAGAGCGAGGACCGGATACGTGTATGCGTCGATTCGGCCCTGTAGTAGGTCACTTTTCTCGTTCAGGATGGAGCAGTTCCAATATTTGAGCTTGAACGACTGCAATGCGAGCGATCGGTGGCGAGGGAATTCCTTTCACTTTGATTATAGGTACTATGACGGGTGGACATGCTGTGCGCCAGTTAGCTGTGGACATTGCAGTCTCACCAAGGCTCACCGTCCAGTGAGTGTCCTGTTCAACGGTTTGTGGCAAGAGGATTCCCACGATACGGCACCTTCCTGTTTCGGACCACTGACCTCCTCCTCCCAAATCCAGTACTTATCCCTCACGAGAATCCAGCATGTCCGCGCGCCTCCAGGCCCCAGCCGACTACGAGTCTCTGCTCTCCAAATACGACACCTGGATGTTCGACTGTGATGGCGTCCTCTGGCACGGCGATCGCCTTATCGACGGCGCCGTCGAGGTGCTCAGCCTACTGCGGAGTCGACGTTCGTGCTTCCAACATCGAGGCGCCTGGATGGTGATTTATTGAATACTTAAGAGAAGAAGGTGCTATTCGTGACGAACAACGCAACCAAGTCGCGCAAGAGCTACAAGGGCAAATTCGATATGCTCGGCGTGGAGGCGCATGTTGTGCGTCTCATTCATGTAAGGCGCAAACCGATGCTAACGGGATCTGCGGTAGGACGAAATCTACGGGTCGGCTTACGCGGCCGCGGTCTACATCTCCTCCGTCATCAAGCTGCCCAAGGACAAGAAGGTCTATGTGATCGGGATGAAGGGTATGGAGGAGGAACTGCGCGATGAGGGCGTCAGCTTCATTGGCGGCACCGTACGCGCTCCTTCGAACACAGATAAACTGCGCTAACGCGACCGCAGGACCCCGCCGACTGCACCACCGCGCCCTTCACGCTCGACGGCTTCATCCCGGACCCCGCCGTTGGCGCCGTGCTCTGTGGGCTCGACACCGCCATCACATACACCAAGCTCTCCAAGGCCTTCCAGTACCTCACGCGCGCGGACCCCACCAACCCTGCTGCACCGGCGAACAACGAGGCCTGCGCGTTCCTTGCGACGAACGAGGACAGCACCTACCCCGCCGGCGCGGGCCTCCTCCCTGGTGCAGGCGCCGTCAGCGCGCCGTTGAGATACGCCCTCGGTCGGGATCCCGTGGCTATTGGAAAGCCGAACTCGACGATGCTGGATTGTATAAAGGCCAAGTGCGTTTGTCGCGTCTACCCCCTTCCCAGCACCACCACTTATAACACCCCCGCCCACAGAGTCCCCTTCGACCCTGCACGCACAATAATGATCGGCGACCGGCTCAATACCGACATTCTGTTTGGGCAAAACGGGGGCTTGGCGACGCTGTTGGTGTTGACTGGTGCGTTACTTCGCCGGCCGTCGTTGCCCTGTCTCCTTCCCCAGAGGACCACAACTCACCCATCCACAGGCATCACAACCGAATCCGAACTCACAGGCCCAACCCCGTCGCCAATCGTGCCCGACTACGTGACTGCGTCCATCGGGGACCTGCGCGTCGTCGCGTCGGGCTAAACTTGATAATGCATAGATCTGCCAGGGTGTGCAGACGTAGATGAATTAGACCAAGTAGAAATTGTACTTATTCGATGTAAGTAGTAGGTGCTAGAGTAGAGTAGTAGTACATACGTAGACTAAATCTTCTCGGAACACGATGGACGAGCACTGAGATCGAGAACCTCTGGCATCTGGACTACCGATGCCGCCGATAGCAAGCCCAAAATAAATATTCACGGTCCTGGGATTGACCGCCTCGTACATCACACAAACGCCACGACCTCGCCAATTCCTCAACGCGGGCCACTTGAGCAAGGGCAAGCACCGTCCCCATCCCGCTTCCACCCCTGTCCAACGTATCTCGATTTCAGCGGCACGCATACCCACCACTCAAAGAGGGGCGGGACGGGGTATGTTTGGGGAAGGATAACGAGAGGAGACGGAGATTCAAGGCATAAGAGGAGGAGGGTAGAGGGAGGAAGGGAGGCGGAGCGCGTCGCTAAAGTGAGGAGTAGCCCGGTCCGCGTCCCGTACCGCGAGATGGTCGTGGCTGTCTCGCAGCAGCAGGAATCGGTCTCCGGCCCAAGTCCAAACTTCATCCTCCCCCTCATCGTGCAGTTTCTGCGTACTTTCAGCAGCCGGCGTTCGTCTTGTCCTTACACTCGTCTACATCCGACAATTTGCGATGGGCCGGTCGGTCTTCAGAGTACTCGTCGTGCTCAGCATCATCATCGTCATCCTGGCCGCCGACGCTCTCCTCCTTATGGTCGCGGTGATTTTGGTCGCATCGGCAGCCTCGACATCACCACCTCCCTAGCCTTGCTCCAGCGCCGTGCCACCAGACGAGGACCAGGACCACGAACCGAACCTCGCCTCCGCGGCGAGCTTCCTCTCCGCCGATGCGCGCTGTGGTGGAGGACAGTGATGGCGAGCGCGGGCGTAGCAGTTAGCTCGACCTCCTACTGCCCACACTCGTGTCTCTCCATGCTGGTGATTGGCTGGGCCTACAAACTTGATCGACCTACGCCGCGCGCACGGGCTTGGGCCTCAAGCGCGCCGTCTACCTGATCGTATTACTGAGTCGCGACGAGTCCGCAGAGGGCGATGGCGAGCGAACGACATTACACCGCTAAAGTGGGTGGTCGAGAAACTGGGTGCGCCAGCGATGAGCTCGGACGGGCACTGAAAGAGCTCGAGTGTGCCGAGGGCGAGGACGAGGAGTGAGCAGCCGACGACGAGACCGTGCGCTACTGGGACGAGCGCTTGAAGGGCTAGAGTGCACCGCGGACAAGGATCAAGGAGACGACATGACACTGCTGGAGTGCGCAGTCGAGGAACTGGTGTGTGAGCTCGAGGGTGCCGGAGGAGCTGGGGTGAATCAGAGAAGCGGACGACGAGCCCGTGCCGCTGGGACGAGCGCCTGAGGAACCGGAGTGCGCCGAGGACGAGGAGCGCAGCGAATGCGCCACGTAGACGTGCCCGCGAGATATCCCTCCTGGTGTGTGTGTCGGTCGCTAGCCTGCGCTCCCACTGGCGTCGGCGGAGCTACACGGAGCGTTTGCGCGTCCGCGAGCCCCTGCTGTCGTGGCCGTGCTTGTCATGCACTGCGTCCTTGTCCAGAGGAGGCGCGTGGGGATCCTCCAGTATATCCACGTCGACTTCCTGTACCTCCGCACACATATTTCGACGGACTGCGTCGACAGCTCCTCCGGCTTCTGGAGCGTCCATTACGATGAAAGCCGCGAGCGCGTCGAGGCTGCGGTTCAGAGCGTCGCCAGTAATCTCCAAGTCACTCCATAAAATAGCGAAAGATCGGAGGAGTAATCCCAGGATGAGGAGAAGCAGGGAGAGCAACGAAGACAGCATCTTCTGGCCGTTTGGCATCCAATGGGCCGCGGTGGGTGCGTTGTCCATGCAAGTGTGAAAGGAAAGCAGACCAGACCAAACCAGACCGGCCCTAAAGGAATAGGCGCCTGTCATTACGCCGCGGCATCTGGCTCAGGCTCTTGCTTCGAACGATCACGGTTAGAAAACCTGCAACTAAATGTGCTCAAGCTGACCTATCGCCGGTCCAGATGTCGTTTCATCCCAGTACAGAATCTACTCACAGTCCACCTACACAAAGTGAAAGGGACTCCCTCGCCGCGGATCGCGCCCGTTTTGCAGTCATTCGAGCTGAAATATAGGAGCTGGAGCGCTCACTCTCCTCCCTGTACGAGGAAAGCGACCTGTTAAAGGACCGACTCGACTCGTACACATACCCCGTCCTCAACCTCCCTACCGAGATCGTGTCGGAAATCTTCGTCCACTTCCTTCCCGTCTACCCCGAAACTCCTCCAATGATCGGTCGCTACTCCCCGAACGTACTCGCACAAATCTGTCGAAAATGGAGGGAAACAGCGCTCAGCACTCCCGCGCTCTGGAGGGCAATCTTGGTGCCTCTAAAGCAAGAGACGAGACTCGCCCAGAAACTGCGGCTCCTGGAGACTTCGTTGGATCACTCCAAGTCTTGTCCCCTCTCCATTACTGTGCATGGTGGCGACTCTGAGGACTACCAGGGGCTACTGGACCCATTCATCCGGGCAATTGCGGTGCACAGTGGCCGCTGGGAGTACCTGCGGGTTTACGCACCCGGGCATCCTTTGCTGTCGATCGGGACCCCCATGCCGTTCCTCCGTGCAATCTACATAACAGAGGGTAGCAACTTCTCCCAGCCCACTGTCAACGCCGCAGACTCAGTCGGCTTCCATAAAGCACCTCTGTTGCGCGACGTCACCATCGTATTTTGGGGCGCGCACTGTCTTTCCCGTTACCCGTGGTCGCAATTGACAACACTCAACGTACATTCGATACCCCCGCACGACTGTTTGGACGTCTTGAGCCAAACACTCGGCCTCGTCCACTGCCATTTGTTCGTTTTCGAGCTAGATGCTGATGTTACGCCTCAGAGGTCTGCGCATACACTCTTGCCACCAGTTACCGGCCGCTCAACCTAAAATTTAGCTCGCACGTCATTACGCTACCTCATCTGGAGACATTCGCTCTCCACGGAAGGTTTGGCCGACCCTCCTGGAGCTTCATGGACTTCTTCAACCTTCCAGCTCTCCTGAACCTCCAGATTCAAGAAGTCTTCCTTCAAGAGGTTGCCCCTGCAGATGATTTGGCATTGTTGGTTTCACGCTCGAAGTGCGGGCTACAGGAATTGTGGGTTCTCGACGCAGTCGAACCTCACGACCGTTACGACCTCGCGTTGCCAAACATTGGTTCGATTGTCTTCACTGCGGCCAGATTCCTCGACTGGCCGTTCAAGATGGCTGTGATCGAAGGAGAAGAAAAAGAGCCTAAAAGTGGTGACGAGTCGGATTGATATCCCTTCCTGCCATGTACTTACAGTTGTACAGTTGAATGTCTGAGTTGTGATGAGTACCCATTTGGCGGGAGTCGTGACGAGAGGCAAATGTCGCGTTGCGTACTTTCGACATCCCACATATCGTCGGCCTGTCGATGTTGAGTTTCTTCAAATTCCGTTCTACTTTGGAGCATGGACGTGACTCAATGTGCAACGGGGTTGACCCACTCCAGTAACAAAACAACCTTGAGGCAGGGAGTTTGCAATGAGGAATGGCAACGGGAAGATTGCATGCATTTTTTAACCACCTGTTCATAGTGAAAGGACTCCGGGAGTCTACGGCGCATACCTAACGGGCAACGGGGAATCGGGGATGGCGGGCTCAGGCTTCTTTGACACTTCGTTCTAACCACGGGTGCTGACGGAAAGTCTACATTTCCTGCGCGAGCCCCGGGCTCAACATATACTGAGCCCAATCTTGAGGATATTCCAGCCAAGTGGAAAATGTTGAAAGGAAAATGAACCGAGTGATTCGGACTGATCGGAGTTTCAAGTGAGCACTGCTACCGGATCACTTTTCAAGTTCCTTCGCGCCACCACTGGCAGCTGAGCTTGCCACGGACTGGAAGGCGAAAAAGGTGCGTTCACTGAATAACGTATGACGATAGCAGAGCTTATACTCTGCGGACGTAGTACGAGCACATCGCTCGTTGCCGACCGCGCCCGTATCGCGGAAAACAAGATGGAAATATCGGAATTGGAGCGCTCACTTGGTTCAAGTTCCCTGAACGAGGAGAATGATTTGCTTCGACATCGACTCGACGCGTACACATACCCGGTCCTCACTCTCCCCAGCGAGATCGTCTCGGAGATCTTCGTCCACTTCCTTCCTGTCTACCCCCAAACTCCTCCAATCATCGGCCGCGCCTCCCCCAACGTCCTCGCTCAAATCTGTCAAGAATGGCGAGATATAGCAGTGACCACCCCCCGGCTCTGGCGAGGAATCGGGTTCTCCCTGGACTACGGGAGGAGAATCAGGCAAAAGCTGCATCTCTTAGAAACCTGGCTGCAGCGTTCCGGGGCGTGTCTGCTCTCCATCAACATCAGCGTCGGATATGATCAGCATACGATGGAACCATTCCTCGCTGCAATTGTAGCTCATCGCCTCCGCTGGGAGCATCTGGGATTACATTCATATATGGCTGAGTTTCCGGTCATCGAAGCGAACCTACCGTTCCTCCGAACCGTGTATATCAAAACATTGCCAACCGGCCCAGCCGACGGCGCCTCGTTCGCGTCTGCTCTGTGCGCTGCACCTTTGCTGCGAACCGTCGCCGTCTTCTACCCAGACAAAAACATTCTCACCCAGTACCCGTGGTCCCAGTTGACGACCTTCATCGCTCGAAGCATCACGCCCCAACAATGTGCGGAAGTTCTGGCGGAAGCAACGAGTCTTGTCTACTGCGAACTCTCCGTTGCCCAGGTCGCCAATCCTTCACTGTGTGTACAATCGCCGCTCCCGTTTATTAGGAACTGACCCAAAAATCTAGCCCCCGAGGCATAACACTCCCATATCTTTCAACGCTCATCCTCCGCTGCTACCCTCGGAGTCGCGTATTCAACTCGCCCTGGGGTCTTTTGGACACTCTCACTCTTCCCGCGCTCCTTACGCTTGAAATCTCAGAATCTAGCCGTGAAGGCAGAGACCCCGTCGCCAGTTTACAGTCGTTGATTTCGCGATCCGGCTGCAGCATCCAGACACTCCATATCACGCGGTCCAAGATATCCCCTGCTGTTTACCGCCTTGCGTTAACGCCAAATGTACGCGAACTCATCTTCCTCAAAATCGATTTCTCGTTATCAGCGGTCGGCCCTTTCGTGCACCCTTTTGCGCTGCCCCGGGATGAAGTCGAGGATGCATCGGATAACGGAGGAAGGAAGGACGGAAGTATATTTTAACCGCAGCGGTCCCGGAGAAGGAACAAGCGTGTCCCGTAACTACATTGCCCTAGGTTTGTGCAGGCTTCGAGTTGTTATTCATGTGAATCTGTTCCTCCTGCCTTCCCTCATGATCAAGCGAATGTTATTCACCACGTATCGTGGTGGCGATCCGCCCAAGTTCCATGTCAAAGTCGGATTTTTTTGTTCAACACTTGACGTGCTATGGTATTGAAGTCTGGGAGTTGCCTGCGGGTGAACTTGGGACCGCCATCCTCTTGGGGTGAGCACACCAACCGTGAGGTCTGCTCAGTCAATTTAGAAGAACGGATTAGACTCTGAATTCATCCTGCAAGTATATCATGTGCACCGATTTTTTTCTCACTCCCGTTGTGCGCTGAACCAACCGTCAGGATAGATTGAACCAGCCCGAGAAGGCCGAAATCACAACGAACCTGGATGTTCTGCGAAGGGTAATGTTTTCTTCAATTATATTGAAGCCAAGACCGACACCGGAGCTCGGCCCTGAGCTTTATGCAACCTGGTTCCTTGGGCTCCGCTCGGGAACTCGGAGCCCACTCCAAAAAATTGTGCGTGCGTATAATATCGATCTGGTGCTCACTACTAGTTGAACTTTGGTCGTAAAAAATTGAGTATTAGACGGTGTAATCGTGCGGTGTTCCCTGATGAAACTGCATCTGCTGTATGGTATATGCGACCCGCATCTTCCGTCCTGATCAGAACAACTTCAAATCTGCCTCGCGAAAAATGCCAACTACTAAACCGTTTTGGGGACGATCCGAATCCCGAAGAAATTTGAAGCAGTCCACTGGCAAACTTCGGGAGCAGCAATAATTTGCCCACCGAGCGCCAGCTCAAAGGCTGACGACGTAAAATCAAGCGCCAGCTTCCAGAGCGCAGCCTCGGCCCGCGATACGACAGCCTGCGCGTGTGAAAGATCGTAACTTGGGAAGTGTCTGCCCGTCACGGTGAAACACTGACTACGGGGCTGGCAGTGAAATACTATGCAATAAAGTTCTCAAGGAATGAATCCAAGAAAACCCAACTACACACACACACACACACACTACCACTCTCGTTGTCTCGTTTTGTGAGTTCGGGGTTCCAGTTAAAGTATATAACTGTTGCAATCCGACTCGTTCTGTAGGTACTTGTGTTTAATTGTATTCTGTTGGAATCGACAATCCACGTCTGTCTCAGCCGTATGAACGACCGAAGCTTCGGAGAAGGTGATTTGGGACGGTTCTGACTCGGTTTCACTCTAAGCTAGGCTCAGAGGGCTTGGTTAATAGGTTCTTTGTTGACTTGTTCACTTTAATTGCTTGCTTCTGGTTGACTTATACGTCTAGTTCTCAATTCTGACTTTGCAATTATACCCTTGCAACTCGTATTTGCGAAACGTTTAGGTATCCCTTGCGAAACGGACTTGCGAACTAATCTTGCGACACGAGTTTGCGACACGAACTTGCGAAACGAACTTGCGACACGTATAGATATCAACCAACACTCAATATATTGCGAACAGGAATAACAAAGGAACTTAGAGTTCCAAGTGGTACGCCGAGGGGAAGCTGACTCATTCCGTAATCGTCAATACGAGGTTCTCTCGTAATGACTCGCAGGGAAGGAGGGGATCCACTGGCCTTAACACAAGGAGAGCTCTCTAATTTATACATGAACGGAACGGAACCAATAGACTAAATATGGACATACACGAGATGATAAATCCTGGTTCGAGCTTAGCTCGAATGGATTAGTTATACATTTGGGAGAGCCCAATAATAGAATACTTGAATACTAGAACCTGATTGGTTGAACGAGGTTCACTTCAACCAGATGCTTATTGATACTTCTCATCCCTCTTGGACGAGTCATCCTCCTATCAGCACTACTCCATTTGTGCTTAGTTCGAATGCTTGCTCATTTCAGGTTTTCCCGATGAGTCTTATCGCTGGATCCGATCGGCCGAGATCAGCTGCCGACTAGGCCGAACCACGGGAGTTCCCTTGTACTCCGTGATCCGAGTTCGATTCTGCCGCCTTGCAGTACTTTGTCGCTGAGAGGACTATTCAATTATAGTCCTTCGCCATATTCCTCCAAACCCGTCAAGTCCGAGTTCATTCGGACTTTACTTGTATTCTCCAGATGGATCCCTTACTACTGCCTCCTGGTTCGACCCTTGCCGACATATCCCAAGTCTAGTCTAGACTGGTTGGAGAGTCGTTTGAAATGACTGGACATCCAACGTGAGCGCCCACGTCTTACCAACGCCGTTGCTAGTTGTGAACATCCAGCCATAGTTGCGCAAGTCTTGCTTGTATACTTTACAAGTATGCTAACGGCGCGGAGTCGCCTTAGCCTGCTGAGACTGAAAGCCTGGACTATACAATTATACTCGTAAGCTCCCGGTAAGGAGTGTAGCTAGAAGCAAAATTGATAAATTTTACTGGTAGCCGTTTTCCAGGCTCATCAACGGTGCCAGTTGGTTTCGCTCACCTACCTCAGCAATGACTCCACCTGCAAAACCAGCAAAGTCCAAGATCAACCAACTCCAGGATGCGGCAGCCTTTGGCCTCGAAATCCTCGACCTATTCGCGGACCTGACAAAGGATGTGCCGTACCTCGGTGTCGTCAGTAGGTGCGTCGAGAAAGTGCTCCACATAGGGAAGGTAGGCTCGCAAACTATTGTTGACTGTCGTCTCATTGTATACAGGAGATGAAGGACAACAAGCAGCGCGCAGATGAACTCCTTGACAAGATTTTGGACGTCAGCCGCATGCTAGCGGAGGGATTCAAGGAAGTGGATGTGGTGAAGCGAAGCGCTGCAGAAGAGAAACTGCAAGAGGATCTCAAGCGATATGTGATGTAAGACAAGTGTTCCGCTTGCAAAATGGGGAACTAACCTCGGATAGTGTGCTCAGCGACACGGCTGATGCTCTTACCGAGTGGATGGAAAAGGGATTTCTTCGCCGTGTGACGTCGGACTTTCCCGGCATTGCTACGAACTTGGAGCGGAAGATCCAAACGTTTCGTGAATTATTCAATGTCCGTGCACTTTTTTTTCCGTCCAGCACCCCTCTGCAACTGAAACTTGAAAAAAAGGCCTCACGTTTGATTGGGCTTTCCAAAGGCCAGGATCTTCTCAACACGCATATGTATGTCTTTCAGTTGAAATTCAGACTGTTCTAACCATAACAGGCAACACCTCGTCGATGACGCTACACGAACAAGACTAAACAATTGGCTTCATCCGCCGCAGATATCTGTTAGCCAGCGCAACACCTTGAACCAACGCCACCCAGCTGGTACTGGTTCATGGTTGCTCTCCCTCCCAACATTCAAGGAGTGGATTTACACCCCGGGATCGTTCCTTTGGCTCCATGGAATCTGTACGTCTCCAACCGTCTCTGCTGATAGAGTCATTGATCTGTTTGGTCCAGCGGGGTGTGGAAAGACAATACTCAGGTATTTCAACAATCCTGTCTGTGGCACACTGCCTGACATCTCCTATCTAGTTCAATCATCATTGACGACCTTCGACGCAGAGCGGAGCAGTGCACATATTTCTATTTTGACACGAACAACCCGGACCAAAATACCGTGACCCATCTCTTATCCTCACTTGTCACACAGCTCTCTGTCCAGGCACTCCTCCCTGACGAGAAGCTGAAGGCCCTGTGGAAGTCCTATAACAACGGTCAACAACTACCCACCAATGCTGTACTAACTTCGGATGCATTGTTACCTCTCCTAGCCCAATGCAAGAATCCGGTATACATTGTGTTGGATGCACTGGACGAGTGCTCTGAACATGTGAAGCTGTTGAAGCTGATTACCAAAATTGTCAACCAGAAGCTCGACAATGTGCACCTCCTGGTAACGAGCCGCCCAGAGACCGCGCAAGGCACCGAGTTGTGTTGGCGCGCAATGGAGGTGTCCCTTGACGGCTGTGTTGACAAAGATATCGAGTTACATCTCGACGAATGGCTTTCTGAACAGGGTGGATGGATCCACAGTAACCGGTACTTTGTCAAAAGCAATCTTCTCGAGCGTTCAAGTGGGATGTAAGTTGTTTCGGCCCTGACCATCTTCGTACCGCTCACCTAATTTACAAGGTTTCGCCTGCTCACCCTACACTTGGATGAAATCACTGCATGCACGGGAAGAGCAAACAAAATCCAAGAAACCCTGGCAAAAATGCCAAAGTCACTGCACGACAAGTACACCCAGATCATGGGAAGCTTTGAGCCAGAAATGGTTGCAAATATCAGCCGTGCAATGAATTGGTTGATATATGCCCAACGTCTTCTGGCCCCTGCGGAGCTTGTCAATGCTCTGGCTATGGATTTCGAGAAGGAACCACTCCGCTTCGACAGAAATAATCATTTTGATCTGCCGGAGGCTTTCCTGGGCTTGTGTGCAGGTTTGATTGTGTCTTCAAAGGAGAGCTTGGTCTGGGGTCACCGGACCATAGTAAAAATTGCCCACGCCTCCGTCAAAGAATACTTCCTTTCCACAGCATCCCTCCACATCCCGCAGCAGGCGGCAAATCATCTGATTGCGCGAACCTGCATCGGGTATCTCTTGAGCCTTGACGGGCCTCTCAAAGATGAAGAGAAGCCATATGAAGATAGTGAATATCCTCTTGGAGATTACGCTGTTGCAAACTGGGCCATTCATGTAACTCTTTGTGATGAATTTGGATTAGATAAGGTGTGTAATATTTGTGTGCTCCAGGAATTCATTCGAATGTGTTATGATAGGTATCAATAAACTGATCCTCCCCAGGGTTGGAGAATTCGGATGAAGACCCCATGGGTCTCATCAACTCAATCCTTGAATTCCTCTGCCCCAATACACCGGCGTATCACACGCTATGCTGTGTTGACATTGACCAGTTGACTCGGAAGTTACGATGGTCACGTCCGCTCATTTACAAAGTGCAATTTGTGCCTCCTCTATACATTGCTCCTCTCTACATTGCAGCAGCCTTTGGAATTGGCCAGGTAGTATGGAATTTGCTTGACCGAGGTGCCAACCCTAACACAACGGACCCTGGACACACTGGGCCCCTGTGTCCGCTGGATGTTGCCTCCCGGGAAGGATACATTGAAATCGTGCAGCTGCTTCTGAAGAGCGGTGCCGAACTCAATGCGACTGCCTTGTGTGCCGCATTGATGGATAACAAGATCGAGGTTGTCCGCCTGCTCCTGGAACATGGTGCTGATGTGAATGCATGGGGAGCGCAATACGGGACTCCATTACAAGCTGCATCACCCTCCAGCGACATTGAGGTTGTCCGCCTGCTCCTGGACCATGGTGCTGATGTGAACTTCACACCACCAAGAGACCAATATCACAGCTGCACTGCATTACAAGCTGCATCGATCTGGAACACAATTGAGGTTGTCCACCTGCTCCTGGAACATGGTGCTGATGTGAACACACCACCAGGAGACCACTGGGGCACCGCATTACAAGCTGCATCACACATTCGTGAACACAACCTCATCGAGGTTGTACACCTGGTCCTGGAACATGGTGCTGATGTGAACGCACCACCGGGAGAACAGTACGGCAATGTGAACACGCAACCGGGAGAACGATATGGCACTGCATTACAAGCCACATCGTTTCGCGGTGACATCGAGTTTGTCCGCCTGCTCCTGGAACATGGTGCTGATGTCAACACACCACCGGGAGAACAATGTGACACTGCATTGCAAACTGCATCGTTCCATGGCTACATCGAGGTCACCCGTCTGCTCCTGGACCATGGTGCTGATGTAGATGCAAGGCCCGGCGGAGAACAATATGACACTGCATTGCAAAGTGCATCGCGCTACGGCCACATTGAGGTCGCCCGTCTGCTCCTGGACCATGGTGCTGATGTGAACACACAGGGAGACACATATGGCACTGCATTGCAAGCTGCATTGTCCCGCAGCAAAATCCTGCTCCTGGACCATGGTGCTGATGTGGACACACGGGGAGAAAAACACCACACTGCATTGCAAGCTGCATCGTCCCGCGGCAACATCCCGGTCATCCGCCTGCTCCTGGACCATGGTGCTGATGTGAACACACCCCTGGGGGAACAATTCAGCACTGCACTACAATCCGCATCGCGCTACGGCTACATCGAGGTTGTCCGTCTGCTCCTGGACCATAGTGCCGATGTGAACACACAGGGAGAGCAATATGGCACTGCATTACAAGCCACATCACATCGCAACCACATCGAGGTTGCTCGCCTGCTCCTGGATCATGGTGCTGATGTGAATGCCGGGGGTGGACCTTTTGGCACCGCGTTGGAGGCTGCGAGGCACACTAGAATGCGGTACTTCCTTTCTGAAATGGGTGCTATAGGGGAGGTCGGAGCCGACTCAGACTCAGATACTTCAGCTGACTCTTCTGAAGATGAGTTGGACTGAGACACTTCAACCTAGTACAATTTTTATGAGTAGAGTGTCTTTTATTTACAGTAGTTGGTTTGGAATTGCAAAACCCAGGTTGCGAGGGTGTGTGCGGTATTGAGTAGTGGCCTGCAGGTCGTCTTGAAGAGGTGCTCGAGCTTGGCATTGGCTGCCTCTACAACACAATGAGGCACGAGTGCCCGTGTTGTAGTGAGAGCTTATGGTGCCCCTCACTTAGTCACCGCTACTTTTCTACAGCGGCCAGATTGGCTGCGGAAAATTTTTGAATCGTGATTGCCTTTTGTTTACAACATGCGAGGTACGAGCTTCCCGTTGTAGTGTCTGTCTACGAGAGACTACCTTTTGTTTTGATGGTTGAAATTTGGCTCGAAAACAACACATCTTCTTCCATCACATTTCACCATGCCTCGGACATCGAAAGCCAAAGCAGCTGCTGCAGCACGGGATCCGGACTGGGGGCAAAGAAGGCTCAGTTCAAGGTAAAGGCTTTCAGTTCGCGTAAATACACCTCCCACAGGTGTATTCCTGCGACCCTCGCATGTTCATTTGACCAGTAGACCTATATTTCACCCTTTGTATACGTTACGCACCGAAATCTATGGATTTTGGCAGGTGTGGCCAATGTTGGTCAACCAAAAAAATACAACTCACTCAATTTTCTAGGTACTCAAGTAGGGCTAATCCATCTTCCCAGATTGTAGCTACCATTGAGGGGAGTGTTTCTACCAGAGGAATAAAAATCCGATGTTTTTACCCGACCATTAGATCCTGTACAAAAGTAGCGGTGATCAAGTGAGGGGCACCTCGAGGGCCCTAGTCTCTTCACAACAGACGCTACAAGCCTACAACATAGATAATCTCGTACCTCGAATGTTGTACAAGGGCCCCAGCCATAGCAGGCATAGCGACATTGATATCAGACACCATCCACTCGGCTGGGATATCTGGATGGGTCTCCACAGTGAGAACGGCACCCAGATGATGCCCAGCGAGGAATATGTTGGTCCAATTGAGGCCCTCAATTGGAATTAAGTTTTGGACTGGGGCTGGCAAAAACACCCGCACCTTCCGTCCTATTTGTAATTTCAAGTTGGTGTTCAATGTCCTTCAAGCTATCCATTCCCTCCCCCCTCAGGCTCTGCTGAAGCACTAACCTAAGGATTTCAACATATTTGAGGAGTAAGCTTTTACTACCGCGACGTCTTCGATCTTCTTTGACTCGGAGTGCAACGATGTTTGGGGAAATCGAACCGTGGGAATGTTGGCTGGAAGGGTTGAAAAATTGATAAGAGCAAGACGCAAGTTTGAACTCACTGAAGGCATTTCTGTGAGTCAAGCTCTTTTTTTTGGCTTTCAACTTCCTATAGCCCCGCGATGGATCGAACTTCAACCGTGGGAATGTTGGTTTGAGTCTTCCTCAGGTGTGTGTTCCTCGGCCCTCAACAGAAGATTTGACATTGATGACTGGCACTACCACTATACGGGGTGTTGCACGGGCAGGACAAACCCTCATAAATGAATATGAGTAGCTCGTCCTCATCGCCACTGATCAGCGAATCGCAACATGTTCCAGAGGAAGATATGGGTTCGAATCCCACGGGGCCATTCGCCGGCGCCGTAGAGCTGATTTCAAGCTTTTGTACTCCACGCTTCCTTTTTAACTGGCCAGATTTTTCTCTTCAGGTTCAACAGAATCTGCGAGAGTTCTTGCGCTCGCCGTGTCAACTCTCGAGTTTTGCGGGAAATTCTTGCTCCTAAAACCGACGCTAATATTCAGATTTACTTGAATTACTCCGCCTAAATGAGGCTACCTTGTTAGAGGGGATCCTCGCCGATTTTGATTAAGATTCAACACGCTGGTTGAAACCTAGTTCAAACTCCGACCGGTGGCTGTGCCAACCGCTTGGCACCTTTTCGCGACCACAATGACCTTTCTCTTTCCGGTTTACACGCGCGTCAATGCGCGCCTCTGCCACTCATGCCTCCTACCACACCACCAACGCCGGTGACTCCTCCTCACACCCTTCCCTCTGCGTGGCCCGGGACGAACACTGCCGAGGTGGTCGACTGCCTCGACGGGCTCGCAACTTTTATCGCGCAACAGCGCGCCATCGTGGCCAGCGCCGAGTCCGACATTCGCACTCTTAGACAAGTGAAGCCCGAAGACCCGAGCCCCGGAAATCCCGAGAAGCTTGCTGTTCAGGTGCGCGTTTGAATGCCACTCTTAGCCCCGTTTTCTGGCCACCAATACAAGTGGCTAACGAGCTTGAAGCTCAACGCCCCGCCTTCCGTCTCTCCGAGCGCATCGCCGAACTCGGTGGATCGTCGTCTGAACTCGAGATAGAAGGCCGCATCGACTTCGACCTGTTCGCGCACAAAGGTGAGTTTTGATTTTGCCACTGCTCCTGTCCATGCCGTGCTAACGAATTACAGACCCGGGCCCGCTCCAACGCCTCGCACTCGCCGCACGCACCGCTCATGCTGCGCGTGAAGGTGTCTTTCCCCCATCTGCTCCTACGACCACTTCCACTGCCGGTGCCCGTGTTGCAAACCCCGCTTCCACCTCCGCGCCCACATCCACGTCCCACATCCCTCCACCCGTCACCGACAGGAACACCCCCGCCACCACCACCCCGGCATCCGTAAACCAGGCCCCGGCGCTCTCCAAGTACCAGCACATCGTCCGCGCCGCGCGCAAAAGGATCCTCGATCCCGTCTATGCGGAGCAGGGGCTCGATATCAACGAGAAATATACGGAGGAGGAGCACCGGAAACCTCAGAAGAAGGCTAAGAACCCGGACAGCGTGACGGATGGAGACACGGACACAGGCGCGACCGTACCCCTGCGCCTCCATGTCACGCGCCAGGTGACCGCAGCAGCGCGTGCCAAGGCTGCAGGGGATCGGGGTGAAGACGAAGATGCTGCGGCGAGCACGTCCGCGAGTGTCGGTGCGCATGCGACGTCCGCGTTCGCGTCTGGGGAAACACGAACACGGCAGAAGAGGGCAGAGAGCACCACGGTGGGCGGTGTGAGGCGGTCGAGCCGGCTCGCTGCCTCTGCTCTTTCTGCGACGACGGCTGTGGATGTGGGTACGGAGACGACTGCTGCTGTGTTGAAACCGGAGGAGGAGGAGAAGGAGAGAGGTGTGGAGGCGAGCGCGAAGATGGAGGGTGGCTCGTTGGTGTTGGAGGGTGCGGGTGAGGAGGGTAGGGTGAGGCTCAAACTCAGGGGGCCTCTGCGCGGTGCCGGCGACGGCGACTCTATTGACTCCTCAAACGAAGACTCTGCCCACAAAGACGACGAGGACGCCGTG
Source organism: Mycena filopes (assembly GCA_029281495.1). Taxonomy (NCBI): domain Eukaryota; kingdom Fungi; phylum Basidiomycota; class Agaricomycetes; order Agaricales; family Mycenaceae; genus Mycena; species Mycena filopes. The sequence goes on along the minus strand of JARIHR010000063.1, from coordinate 96,220 downwards.
CGCTCAATACCAGGCCCTGCGCAGCACCCACCGCCGGGTGTGAGTGTGCTGGGCAAACGGCGAAGGGCGCATGCTGAGGATGCTGACGCGGGTGGTGCGCGTGCGCCAGAGGAAGGGAAGGAGCAGAAGGTGGTGATACGGATTCCGGTTCGGGTGGGGACGTGCCGGGCGAGTGTGTCCGTTGTCCCTGTCGCGCCGACTTCGACGAAGGACACCACGCTGGCCTTGCCCTCTACGAAGCTCGGCGCGCAGACGTCCCTGGTATCGCCTTCGACACCAACACCGACACCGACGCCCTCCCCTCCGCTGCAGCTCCCGCCGAGGAGGGTGACGCAGGCGCGGACGCGGACGCGCGGCAGGAATGGAGATGGGAATGAGAATAAGAACGGCGAGGAGGTCGTGCGCCCTACGACCCTCAACGCTCAGACATCATCTCCTTCCCTGCAACTCCCGCCCAGGACACGAACGCTTGCGCGCACGCGCACGCGAACAATGCGCAGCGCGAACGAGAACGAGAAGGAGCAAGAGGTTGTGGGTAAGGATAAGGGCAAGGCGGATCGTTTGTAAAGAATTTGCTTTATCTCCCCTTTCCTTATCCTCCCCTCTCACCTACACCAGATTACTCTCTTTCCCTACTATACTACCTACCACTCATCCCCGACCTTTCTTCTGCCCCTCCCCCATCTGTATCATGCATGTCTTTCTCAGACTTTACTCGCTGCCTTCTTTCTCTTTTCTCCTACTACGATCCTACAAACTTACCACTCATCGCCATCTTCGCTCTTCGCTCTACCCTTGACTCGCCTCCCGTACATACCTACGCCCGTCTGTGTCGCTGTGCTCCACCTCACCGTACCGGGCGGCTCACTTCACGCAGATATCCCCACCATAGGCCTAGGTTTCAAGCTCGGTGTTGACGGGCTCTCGACGCAACAAAGCCAATCCAAGACTCTCAAACCGCCCGTCACGTATCGTCGGAGTCAAGCGCTCAAGCACTCAAGGAGCATCTATCAAGCAGACTCTGTCTGGCAAGTCGATGGGTGTGATATATGAAGAAGTTCAAGCAAGACTCGGAGGCTGCTTTGAGGGAGGACGGGAGTTGTATCGTGTATCTGTTATCAATGGACATGATTACTTTTATACGTAGGACATGTACTGTACTTTACGGAGGAATTTGTTCCTGTACAGTGTACGGTTGTTCACCCTGAAATATGTAGATCTGAAATATGTAGATTTTCCGCCTCCGTCCTGCGATGCCTCTCAGAAAAATAACAGGAAACTGTTACGGAATGAAGAGAGGTAAGGAGAGCAACTGGGACTGCCAATGTTGCGGTCATCTGCCATCCGCAGGCGCCGCGCATCGCAAGAAGGAGGAGACTGGCCCTGGAAGGAATAGGCGCCCGTGATGCGCCATCCCGGTCCGTCGGCTCAGGCTCTTGCTTCCATCACGGTCAAGGTAACGAAAACCCGTACCTGAAATAAGCCCAGGCTGATTCAGACCTATCGCCGGTCCAGATGTCGTCTCATCCCAGTACAGAATCTACTCACAGCCCACCTACACAAAGTGAGAGAGACTCCCTCGCCGCGGATCGCGCCCGTTTTGCAGTCATTCGAGCTCAAATCTCGGAACTGGAGCGCTCACTCTGCTTCCTATACGAGGAAAGCTCCCTGTTGAAGGATCGACTCGACGCGTACACATACCCGGTCCTCAGCCTCCCCACCGAAATCGTATCGGAAATCTTCGTCCACTTCCTCCCGATCTACCCCAAAACTCCTCCGATGATTGGTCGCTCATCCCCGAACGCGCTTGGTCAAATCTGTCGGAAGTGGAGAGAAATAGCACTGACCACTCCCGCGCTTTGGAGGGCGATCTCAGTGCCTTTACAACACGAGACAAGACTGGCCCAGAAACTGCACCTCTTAAAAACTTCGCTGGATCGCTCCGAGTCTTGTCCCCTCTCCATTACGATGCATTATGGGGGCCACGTAGACCCCCAGGGGATACTGGACCCGTTTTTCCAGGAAATTGCAGCGCACAGTGTTCGCTGGGAATATCTGCGGCTTCACGTACCTGGACATCCGTTGCTGTCGATCGAGGCCCCCCATTCCCTCCGTGCAGTCCAGATAGCAGAAAATCGGAACATTCCCGAGTCCGCCGTCGGCGTCGCAGGTTCAGTTGACTTCCATGAAGCCCCTCTGTTGCACGACATCACTATTGTATTTTGGGGCGCGCACTGTATCAGTCTGTATGTCCCGCTACCCGTGGTCACAGCTGACAGCCTTCACCGCACATTCGATATCGCCACACGAGTGTGTGGATGTCTTAAGCCAAGCGTTCAACCTCGTCCACTGCTATATCTTTGCTTGCGGGTCAGATGCTGGTCATATACCCCGCAGGTATGTCCAAACTCGCACCACGAACTATCGGCACTAAACACGGCATTTAGCTCGCGCGCCGTTACACTGCATCACCTGGAGACGTTGACTTTCCACGGAGCTTTCGGCAGACTGTCCTGGAGACTCCTGGACTTCTTCGTCCTTCCGGCTCTCCAGAAGCTGCAGACTGAAGAAAAAATCCTTCAAAGGGTGGCCCCTGTAGATGATCTGGCATCGTTGGTTTCGCGCTCAAAATGCAGGTTACAGGAGCTATGGGTTGTTGAAGCAGCTAAACCTCACCACCGTTACGACCTCGCGTTACCAACCGTCAGTTCAATCGTCTTCGCTGCGGCCGTCGACGTCCATTGGCCTTTTGGGATGTCAAACATTGGTGAGGACTCTGATTGATACTACATTAATATTGCTTCTCGTTCTCTCCGTTGTAACTTACGGTCGTTGTTCAATCTTTAATCGACAATTCGTCCAATCAATTAGTCCAACTCCCTCTTCGTCATTCAGTTTTGAGTTTTTTTGCCACTTCACTCCAGCACGCTGTAACCAAGATCGAGAATTGAATCAATACGCGACGAAATTGACATTCAACACAGACTCGGTAACAAAAAAAAAGGCGGTGAAGATGGTCAGTAAGATTTATGCATCAGCCTTTAGCCCTTCGAAACGACTGGCGATGACCCTCCCCTGCTTCATCACCGCAAACAGGTGATCCTCCGGGCGGTCCAGCACGGTAATGTCTTCGAGTGGATTGGCGTCCAGGATAAGCAGGTCGGCGTACGCCCCCGCACATATCGCGCCGATGAGATGGGACTTTCCGAGCATTTGGGCTTCAAGGACATCACTCACACACTCGCTGAGCTAGAGCGGAGAGTACACACCGGCGTTCGTGGTTGCGTGCTTGAGAATTGCGGCGGAGGGCAAGACGCCGGCGCGGACCGTGAACTCTTCGGTTTGGAGCGCGTGCAGGGACGTGAGAAGGTCAGAGCCACTAGGTAGATTACCAGACGTCGGAGGTTACATAAAAATTCAGCGTGAGATTAGGAGGTGTGCACTGACTAGCAAATAGTCACCCCAGCGTCGTGGGCGATGCGCAGGGCTTCGAGGCCCTTTTCCATGACTTGTGCATTCTTGATCTTGCTGTCCGGAGGGAGGAAGTCCTCGAATGGAGGTCGGACCATTATGCCTTCAGACGCATAAATAAATCAAGTTTCAATTCCGAAACGCAACTCAACCAACCGTAGCAAGAAACGGTTGGGGTCAACTAATCGACTGCGTGAGTACTGCAACCTGAAGCAAGGTTGGTTAAAAGTTGCACGCACGTAGATTCCCTGGGTCGCCATTCTGGCAGGGTCAGCACCGGCAATGCGGAAGTTGGTGCACATACAACTTTGCGGTCGCTGCATCAAGCAGATTACCGTGCTCGATCCCCCGCACCCCGTTATTTATCGCGTGGCGAATTGCATCCACGGTATACGCATGGGCGGTAGCTAGCATACCATCCGAGTTAACGTACGCAAGTTCGCTGAACCTTATGGCCTACTCATCTTGCCGCCCATCTGTGTGCATGTCGTGGTGATCGCGCGGATCTCTTCAGCGGTGTATTGGACGGTTTCGATGGCGTCGGTTTCTGAGCTGGGTTAGACTTGTTAGTAAGATTGACCGTGGTTTCAGAGGAAAGGGCTAACGCAACACCACCGCCGACCATAATCTCGATGACTGGGATGTGGTTTCCGGTTCAGCGGAGCTATTGTTGTTGGCCAACTCTTACTTACAGTCCGCGCCCGCCTTGAGCTCCTCCCGGGTCGCTTTGAGGACGTCGGGTACACCGTCCGCGACGCGGCCAAGACCCACAGAGTGACCGCCACAGCAGCTGGCGGCAGATCCGCCGGAAAGCCCTGGTCCCGAGTCGCCGTGACCGCCTTGAGCAGGTCAAAGATTCATGAAATGCGTTGGAAATTCCAACGAACCTGTCTGAGAAAGTGCCTTGCCACATTGGATAAGGCGCGGACCTTGAATCAAACCCTCTTCGACCGCGAGGGCGATCCGTTTCGAAGCGCCGCCTGTGTCACGGACAGTCGTAAAGCCTCTCAGGAGCATTTCTCCAAAGTCGATCAGTGTTGAACTGATCTCGAACCAAGAACTTCAAGAACCTTTCAGCACGTACGCGGTGCGCAGATTCATATCTTGCTCCCCCATTAACGCAAACTCGCCCATGTTCTACGGTTTGATTTGATTAGCTACCGCCAATCCCCCCAATTGGGATATTGATTACTTTACCTTGACTCCAGGGACAGCCGTTACATGGACATGGCAGTCGATTAGCCCACTAGCGGTTACCGCAAGGTTCAGGTGGTGTCTACGTAGATTTGTGGAAACACGGCTCAACTCACGGACAGATGTAGGCTCCGTTGAGATCCACAGTCCTGACTTCTCCATTGACATTCTTTTGACCTTCAGTGGACTTGACGGACACTATAAACCCCTTCTGAATAGTAATAGTCTGCCTTCCGCCGAGAAGTGAGCTGTTTGACGGTTGTACAACGCGCGCATTGGTGAGAATAAGGTCATCCGGTAGTGGCTTGATCCATGGCTTTATCGCGAGCTTGGGGAGGCTGGTAGGGAAGGGTTAGTGGAAGCTTTGTGGTGGGAATGGGATGGCGGACGAACAGGCTTGGACGAGTCTCCGTTGGGGCTCCTGGGTGCAGCTGCATCGGTGTGAGAAGGAAGGTGCGGATCCCATCAGCCTGACTCGGAGGCGTCGGGCCGCCATTGTGATTTGAACCGTGGGAATTAATTTTCAACATGATTGGATTTTTCTAAACCCGTGTTGGTGGTCTTTGCGGGACAGGTTAAGGGTATGTAAATGCAGTCTAGAGGTTCTTGTATGGGAGCCTGCCATTGGGGATCTCGATTACACTCCTGCTTTGTCTAGCCTTGGTTCGACTTCGAAGTCCCACCAAGACCATTCTTGTTTTACCACGTTCAACGGTACAAACAGGTTTCAGAACCGACGAGAAAAAAAGGAACGGAAGCAACTGAAGTATCAGTGGTGGAAGACTAAAGGGTTGTCTGTAATGTACTGAATTTGTCCTGTGAAAATACGCTTGTTTAGAATAAATAAAAGGTCGAAGTGGATTGAACCACACCTTTACGAAAATCGTCTTGTATCATCGTTGTGTTGTCGCCATTGAGTTGCATCAAGGCCTGCGACATTTTCAGCTGTGTAAGGTTCACTGCAAACAAGAAACGAACCTGACTTTCTGTGGTGTACGCCGCCCACAACGGACCTGCACGTCGTTAGATGCATGTTGTCTCATACATGAGAAGATGGACGAACGTGGAACACCAAGACCATCATTTGGATCTAGAGAGTTTGCAAAAGAGAGCTACGTCGCCTTGGCGTGAGTTTCTGCTCCAACGACCGAACCACATACTTACCCAGTAATCTAGCATCACTCTGCTGAGGTTATAGTCCGAATTCGACGCTATGGGGCTGACGGCGCCGTACACGAAGCGCACTTCCGAACCATGATATACTCCAAGCGAGGGTGGGACCTGAGGCTGCGTGAACAGGTAGGCGAATACCTTGACTCTGGCCGCGGCGGCAGTTTGCGTCCATGAACGGCGAAGAGATTGGAAAGCGATGTCTCCCTCTGAAACATCTTTTAGGACACATGCATTTGAAGAATGGAGGGTGTAAATTCCAAGGCCTACCTATGGCCGCAGCGCGTTTGAACTGCGGCGGTAATCCGAACGTCTCGTTCCCTGTAGAGTACGGCGAGCCCGAGTCCGTGTCGTTGGGATACAACTGGACGATCTTCTCGGCCGCAACCTGTAGGTCAGCGTCCGAAACGGAGGGGACCGGCGGGGAGAAATTGGCGACGATCATTCGGTCGATTATCTCCCCATCGAACGCGCGCGCCGGGGTGAATAGTGTTCCCTGGATATCGCCATAGGTAAAACCTCGAAAAAAGTGAGTATTGTTTACCTCGTCGAGATTCGTCCCGCAGATGAACGGGAGTCGAGAGAAGTTTGCGTTGGCCAACAGAATGGACGGGAGGGTAGGAAGCAAGCCACCGGCTCCATCCATGACCGGCGTCCATGGGAAGAGCTGTTGACTCTGCGCCTTTGAAGCATTCCAGCCGGCCAACATTTCAGTCGAAGAGATGTTGGATTGCTGCAAACAGTCCAACGCGCTCGTATTCTGCGCTGTGCTGCAACTTGGTACGCCAGCAACGAAGTTTTGCCAGTCAGCCTCTCCTCGATCTGCGGAAAATATGGCAGTCGTCGCGGCAGACCCAGATTCGAAGATCTGTGAATCGTTTAGGGAGCCATTACACGCAGATAGTTATTTTCCTTACAGCTGCTCGTGCCAAATCACGAAGATTGTTCTCCAGGAACAGTATCGCCATCATTATCGCACCGGAACTTTGCCCGAACATAGTGACCTGTCGGGTTGTGCGATTAATCCAGGACAGCAAGGGAGCGCCATGCTCACCTTCGAAGGGTCGCCACCGAATGCACCTATGTAAAGCTGAAGCCATTCGAGACAGGCTATTTGATCACGAAGACCTAAATTCAAGGCGCCGCGTTCGAGTGCTTCTGAGCCTTGGGCGAAGCCGAGTGGGCCCATTCGATAATTGAACGAGACATAGATGATCGGGGTTCCCTTGAGCAGCTATTTTATCAGCTGTCGCGGTGCAGTCAAATATTGGATACCCTGGAATCGCTTTGAGCGACGATAGCGCTGGCATTGTATTGCGGTGCGCCTCCGCTGGAAAATCCGCCACCATATCTAGACTCCGGGTTAGAGCGTTTCAACGAACCGAAGAAACGACCGACGTCCAAAACATCTGAATGTGAATGAGACGAAAGAGGTTGTCGATATGGCAAAGCACCTACCACAGGCAAGGATGCGTTGGGCTGCAGCCCAGCAGGGCGAAAAATGTTTACCGTTAAGCAATCCTCCGATATTTGTTTGGCAGGCAGACCCTTCGACAGAGTTCTTCTTCAGTGGAATAATCAAAAAGGTTCTCGCTCGACCCACCAGCTGCAGGCAAAAAGGACCGAAACTGGTGGCATCGAATGAATCCGACTCGAGGACTTTTTTTAGGACTGGAGCGCTGAACCGGAGAGGCCCGATTGGCGGATAGGCGTATGGAATACCTGTTATAGTTGGAAGTATGCTTCGCTGCCGTACCCGACGACAAACCTCCAAAGAATTCCACACATGAGTTGAGGATTAAGCTGCCTTGGAGAGTAGTATTTCCCAGTTGCACTTGCGGTGTCGCGGAGCACAATGAAACGAGAACGAAGAGAGAGAAGAGCATGGTAGAGTCAATTGGGGGGATCTTGGGAGCGTTCAATCCTCGTGCGACTTTTAATACGGCAAAAAAAGCCTGAGTCGCCGCAAGAAGTCGCCCGCGGAAGCCGTCGGTGGCGTTCTGGGGTGAGGAAAATTCGTCTCTTTGGAAATCAGGACCACTTTATGAGTTGGGCGTGCACCGGCGTATGTACATGTAGTAGGCACTGCTCCGTAATATGGGATTTTCCCGAGTCCGGCCAGACGAATTCCGCCTGGATGTAACTTGGGAAAGCGAGGTGACGGAGCGCAGTCGTTAACCAAGCTTTTACAGTGACTCCGAGTTGCTCGCATATAGATTATCGGGCAGTAGTAAGAGAAGCCATGGGAGAAGGTCAGGAGTCCACCGTTGGAAGAGAAGTCGCCACCAAATTTGTGCTGAATGAAATGATAGCGACGGCGATACGAGGGCGCGACGAGGAGATATAGTCGTGGATCCAGATACCGGTCAGGGTGCAACCGAGGCGGCTGTCGCCACTCCTGTGAGCGAAATCCAGACGCCGGAAGCATAAGCATGTTGGTGGAGCTGAGGATTCTGCCGAAAATCCAGGGATTACAGTATTGGGGACTGAGGAATGCGGCGCGTGACTGCGCAGCGAGAATTCCTGGGACTTTGGGTTACCCGCACCACTCATCGTCAAGGAAGACCGGCAGAAGGAAGAGGACCGGTCAAGCAGGACGTTTGGAAGTTCAGGAAATCGGGGATCGGGACTTCAAGTTCCTCACTCGAAATCCCACAAGAAAAACCAGACACAAGACGCCGGCTACTGGGAGTTGGGTTGTTCAGAGTGCTCCACTGCCAGCTCAGGAGGTTCATTCAACTTCAAGCTGGAATCGAGTAGTTTGTGCAGAGCGGGTCACAGATGTAGTCACGTCACAATTCTTCCTCTCGACCTTCGCGATGCCTTTCGGCGAGATTGTCTGTGGCTCTCCAGGCAGCGGGAAATCGACTTATTGCTACGGGAAGCACCAATTGTTTACCGCCTTGAACCGTCCGATCTCAGTGGTGAACCTCGACCCCGCAAACGACTCGATTACTTATCCCTGCGCCATCGACATCTCTTCGCTCATAACCCTCCAAGATGTCATGGAAGAGCACGGCCTCGGTCCCAACGGCGGGCTCCTGTACTGCATGGAGTACCTGGAAGCCAACTACGACTGGCTCGAGGAACGCCTGAAGGAACTAGGCAAAGACGCTTATGTCCTCTTTGACCTTCCTGGCCAAGTCGAGCTCAGCACAAACCACGATAGTCTGAAGAACATCGTTGAGAAACTGGCGAAGAGCGGGTTTCGAGTGCGTTCTATCGCTCTAACTCGTCGTATCTTCATTACGAGCAGCCCAGTAGCTGGCCGTGGTGCACATGTGCGACGCCCATTATGTCACAGACGCGTCGAAATACATATCCGTGCTCCTCCTTTCCCTCCGGACGATGCTGCATCTCGAGCTCCCGCACATTAACGTGCTTTCTAAGATCGACCTAATAGCGCAGTACGGCGACTTGGGTACCTACCGCGTCCACTTGGCGACATTGCCTCTACTAATTCTCTTTCCTTCCTAGATTTCAATCTTGACTTCTACACCGAGGTGCAGGACCTCTCATACTTGGAGAACGCTCTCTCAACGGCTACCCCTCGATTTGCGGCGCTGAATATGGCCATGATTTCCCTGATCGAGGACTACAGTCTCGTCGGCTTCGAAACGCTCGCAGTCGAGGCATGTACATCCCCGTATTCAATCAGCCCCGGTCTCACTTATCTCAAAGGACAAAAACTCGATGATACATCTGACGAGGGCGATCGACCGCGCAACGGGCTATGTCTTCGTCCCACCGCCAGACTCGAAAGTCCCACCCGGCACCGTCGAGCCCGAGGACGCCTCTTCCGCAGCCCGACCCAATTCCTATGGATTGTTCTCCAGCGCCCTCGGCTCCATGCACGGGCCCGCGGACGACATCCGCGACGTCCAGGAGCGGTGGGTGGATGCCAAGGATGAGTGGGATGCGTACGAGAAGGTGCAGTGGAGACGAGAGGGCGAGGCAGTGCGCGACGAAGCAGCGCGCGCCGGCGCTGGTAACACACGCGAGCGGAAGCCTCCAGAGGATGTGGAAATGTCGAGCGTATGAATATACATATGAATCAGAACATGTTCTGGATCATCAGTGCCGACGTTCTCTTCGCGGCATTTGCCACTACAAAACGTTACCGTAACTGCCGGGCTCGCTGAGCCCTTCATTCAATTCCTGGAATCCTGGTCGTATGTACGGTTTTGACTCGTCTGAGGGGCGAGAATTATGAATTGGCTCAGCAGCGCACTGACTCGGACCGACGGTGACCCCTCGTTGCGAGCTGGCAATCTTATTTGCGTCACGCCACGATAATTCGATGGCCGCTTCGCTTGACAGCAATTCACCACCAGCTCTATCGCACTGATCATGCCGGGAATCGTCCACATCGTCATGTTTGCCTTTGAGCCATCGGCGACTCCGGAGCAGGTGCAAGAGGTCAGTAGATCCGAGTCGCTAACTCTTCCCGCTGACGAATGAGAATTCAGGTCTGCGACGGGATGTTGGCCCTCAAAGACAACTGCCTCCACCCCCAAACCACCAAGCCGTACATCATGACCGCCTCTGGGGGAAAGAACAACAGCGCGGAAGGTCTTCATGTGAGCCTCATTTTGGGGCTCGCTGTTCGCGCGTCTGAGTGGTCCGTTCAGGGCGATTTCAAGCATGCGTTCGTCAGTCAGTTCGAGAACGAGGAGGATCGGGACTATTATGTGAACAAGGACCCAGCTCATCAGGAGTTTGTGAAGAGTATAAGCGGGATTGTTTCTAAGGCGCAGGTCGTCGATTATATGCCGGGGGTTTTCTAATGATGCCATGTTGAGATATCGTTTGAAAGCAGTCCAGCGGAAATATAATAGCGTCGTTGTGAGCGAATTCGAGACAAGGTTACCATCCCGAAGGCAAGAAATGTGGTCAATGTTCAAACAAGAGAATTCAACCAACAATCGCCTGGCGAGGAATCTGCGTAAGGATGTCCCACAAATTTGTGTCCGTCCATCCGAGAAGGTACACCTTCGAGCCCACAACGGCGAAAAGCTCGAAATTCTTCTTCAACGCAGCAATCCTTTTGCGTAGTCCGAGGGGTCTGCATTCGGCGGGCGAAGCACCGGCGGGAGAGTACACGTACAACTCAGGTGACTGAGTTAAATCGGCGTGGAACGTGCATATAACGGCGGAAGTCGAAGATGGATGTGTTTTCAAGGCACCTGGGACGCTGCTGATTCCGTACCACGAGACCCTGCCAGGGAACTCTCCGCCACCGTCAAGCTGTGGTACGAAGGTTCGCAAACCAATGTCGAAGACGACGAAAGAGCGCGGAACTAGCTCCAACTCATGCGGAATTATTTTGGTTGCTTTAGAGGGCGAAGAAGAATGCTCACTGTTTCAGTGTTGCCAACATCGGTACATCCAACACTCAAGAGGATTTTCTGGATATCGCCGTGTTGAATGACGGTGGCGTCGCATAAAAAGCCCAGGGCGGGGACATGGTTGGGATAAGGCTCGTCTTTCACGTCCCAGGTCCACAGGCCAGTTCTGAGAGTACAAATACTGTAGCGTTCGATGGACTGAAACTGTTTATCGGTGTATGTTTTGCCGCCGAAGACGAAGAGCTGATCATCGACGACGATGATCTGCGAGTTAACGCGCGCGGTAATGGCTCCGCCTGCAACGTCGACGACCCACCACCGCAAGGCGTCGACGTCAATGGCGATGAGCTCGCTTGACACTTCTCCGAGGTCGTTTTCATTCATGCCGTTGACCTGCCCGCCAAAGAGAAAAAGAATTCGTTGGCTGGATGCTTTGGATCTCCAAAACGCCATACTTCCTCCGTACCGCGAAGGAAGCTGTCTCGGATATGCGGGGGTACCAATCGGAGGCCCGAGATGCATAATGGATTTCTGAACAGCGTTTGGGTATGCTTGGTACGTAAAACCTCGTTTCTCACTCACCGTGATGTTTTTCCAGCTCTTCTTTTTCAGGTCGCAGCAGTAAATCTCGGACCCATATTTTGCGCTCTCGTCGTAGGTATTAAAAAAAAGCATTTCAGACTCGTGGTCTATGGCGATGCTGGCAGGAACCTCGGCAGGTGGAGCGTCGCCTTTGAGTTTTTGTACGGTCAAGGTAGGTGGTAATGCGGAACCCTCTCGTTCGGATTTGACTTTGGAGGATTTCGCGTTTGCTTGGCGAGTACTTCGCGAGGGAGAGACCTCTGTCGCGGCCTGTACCATGGGCGTCCGGTTTCGTCCCATGATGGTTGAGATTGAAGACTCAGAAGAGCGGGTCAAGAGCGGGTTTCCTTTTTAGGCAGCACCGCACAGCCACTCGTCCTTCTTTGCAGCTTCCATGTCGAGGTCGCAGATGAGCACCCCGTTCGCCTCACGGCTTGGCACGAACTACTGCCCGAGTTATGAAGAAATTCTCGAGATTCGGGCCACCCTGGTCGAACCGGTATCTCGTTTGGAGCAGCTCGATGATCAAATCGGAGACTTGCAAAAAGCCATCGACGTGCTGGCCGAGGAACGCGCAGGCATCGGGTCCTTCGTAGACGCTCACCAAGCTCTGCTCTCGCCTGTTCGTCGGCTACCACTCGACGTCATCCAGGAAATATTCGAGGCTTGCCTCCCGTACCGAAATTGTGCTATGAGCGCAGTGGAGGCTCCAGTCCTTCTTGGTCGTATCTGCAGCTCATGGAGGACGATATCCTTAACCACTCCACGTCTTTGGACTCGGCTCCATATTGTCGAGCCAGGAGGCATCGGTCCCCTGCCAATAGACGGCGACGGGGTCAGGGAGGAGGTGGCTCAGCGCTTGGAGACCGTGAAGACCTGGCTCAGTCGATCTGGGGTATGCCCGATATCGATATCGTTTATCGGTGCTTTGGACGCTCACCCTGAGAGCACATGCCGTTTCCTCCAGGCTCTCGTTCCCTTCGCTTCACGGTGGCAAAATCTCACCTTGGCTATATCCTGGAAGTCGGAGGTTCTCGACACTCTGCGCAAACTCACTGAGAACGAGCTGCCAATGCTTTCAGCGCTACAGATTCTCCACATTGGTGGCTCATCTCGGGCGAGGATGCTCGACCTTCCCATACCCTGGACCAACCTGACATTCCTTGCCCTGAACGGGGGTGAGGCTGTCATCAACCCTGAGATCGCCTTGGAAGTTCTTTCCAAATGTCGGCACATCGAATCCTGTCAACTCTGGCTGCCGTATCCAACCCCCCCTTTCCTCCCTGCTGCAAACCATTCTGTCATACGCGCCGAACTTCCTCATCTTCGCACACTCGACATAATGGGCTCTCTCGACGGGACTGGGCTCATTTTCCGCGGTCTCTCTGTTCCCGCGCTGTATCATTTTACCCTCGATGGAGCCATGCTCTTTGAAGATCCCGCACTTTCCTCGCAGTGCATCGCATTTCTCGCAACGTCCTCGCGACTCGAGAGTCTTCGTGTTGTTGGTGACGCGTTCGGTGAAGGATATCCAGATATCCTCCGCGCGCTACCCGCCCTTAAACGGCTGTACATCAACGACTCATACACAGTCCTGGAAACCATTATCGCGGCTCTCACACCGACTGCCGATACCTTGGGCGACGCCAGCTGTCCCCGCCTGGAGGAGCTGCACATCAAGGGTGGCTCTATCTCGGATAACATGCTCCTGCGCTTCATCACAGCTCGCATGCGGATCAGCAACCCGACGTTGACGCGAGTCGAGATAGCGCTCGACCGACAGATGGAGTTCGATATCCGTGAATGTATCCAGGCCTTCTTGGACAACGGAATGGAATTCCGTGCGACATATTTTCAGCCACCGCCACCCACAGGGTTTTCTCCTTGGCATGGTCTTGAACCCGACCTGTAGGAGCGGACAACGATCAAGTCCGCAGTATGTGAGTCTTGCTGCATCAAACCGGCTTTTCTCTTCATTAGTTTCAAGTTATCTACTGCAAATACTCCCAGACTTCCCTTGTGGTACGATCTCGCACCCAATGTGCTCGTATCGAGAGTATAATTCCCCATATGTATGTACGTATGTACATCATCCTCGAAATTGTCCTACATACCATTGGTTTGTTCTCACCAAAAGATGCAAGTACATACGTGATATTTACCCCTCACAAAAGAAATCGATTCCCGCAGCGAGCGTGGGGGCTGGAGGGACGATGCTCGTAAGCAATACAGGCCATGAATTCAAGAGTCTTAATCTTCTCGAACGCGAGCAGTTTCTGTTGTGGAAAGAATAAAATTAAGAAACATCTACGCTGACCCCACCAACGCATGCATATCAAAAAACGGCAAGATATTCGCCGTCGTCGCATTAAAATCCGTCACCCCGCCATCGAGCCCAGCGGTCCCCGGCCAAGAGTGCCCCAGCCCCTTGACCGTGAACCCGTTCACCACCGCATGGTCGTCCCGCGCGCTGCAGTCCGACGTCTTGAGCGTCGTGTCCGCGTGCGGGTGCGACACCACCGCGTCGAAGCCGATCTTCAGCCCGCCCTTAGTAGTGACCGGGGCGGCGGCGGGGGCGCAGCCGTTGCGGTCCGCCCACGCCTGGCGGTACTGCGTGATGTTCGGCGTCGCGTCTGCGGGTCGTTGTCATCGTAAGTACGTGGTGCAAGGAACGAGATGGGGACTGGGGAACGAACACTCGGTGCGGTTCTCGCGGTCGGCGGTCTGCCCGTCAAAGGGGATGATCCTGTCCGCGAGCCCGTGGAAGTTGACGATCGGGACGGGGCGGCCGGGGGCGCAGTCTGTGGGGTTGGCGCCGGCGTATAACGCTGCTGAGACGGGCGCGAACGCGGCGAAGAGGCTCGCTGTGGCGGGTGTGCAGGCGAGGAGGTTGGTGAAGCCGCCGCCCTGTAAATGGGTGTTAATCGTCTGATGGAGTGGAAAGGGAGAACCTACGTTGCTCTTGCCGGACGCGTAGAAGCGATTGGAGTCCAGGCAGAGGTTGTCGGACAGCTGCTGGACCATCTGCTGCGTGAAGGCGATCTACGAGACAGTAAGAACCTCGGCAGGATAATGATGAGAAGAATGCGTACGTCGTCGACGCCGGGCTGATAGATGTTTCAGTTTGAGCACATACGCTGGACCAACAGACCCACCGGCGAGTACGGCGCCCCTTGCCATGCGCGGATGCTCTCATTCCCATTCTTCCCTGGGCCGAATTGGCCGTTGGGATACACGGCGACGATACCCTGCAATCATTGTATTAGTTTTGCATCCTGCCATACAAGTATCAACGCGCCTTGCCATTCAGCATGAGCCCCTTCTCCGACAGCCCCGTGATGAGCTCCTGCTTCTTCCCGTTTGCCTTGAAGCCGTGGAACGACACGACCAGCGCGTGCGGCGTCGCAGGGTCATAGTTCGCGGGGAGGTGCACCAGGAAGGAGCGGTCGCCCGATGTGATGTTCGCGTGGTTCGTGTCGTCGAATTGCCAGCTCGAGGTCGCAGTGCAGCCCGTCGTGGCGTTTGCCGGGGTTGTAGACGGCGCCATGGCCGCTGTGTCGTTGTCGGTCGATGCATCCGCGGCAGCGCGCACTTGAAACCGCCGGTACGGAAGAGCTGCTGCGTTCGCAGTCGCGAGGAGGGCCAATAGGGAGAGAAGGTTGGCCAGCATTATCAGGAACTCCAGAGTTCGTCAAAAAAAAAAGTAGATGGCCAGAAAACGAGTGGGAGAGACGACCGCGAGACACAGGACCAGTCCTGTGAGGTGAAGAAGGATGAAAAGAGCGGGGTCGTCGAGAACAATGGCCTGCTTTAAGGACGAATATGCATGAGGTGGAAGCGTAAGAGAAGGAGCCCCGAAGCCGTCTGTTCGTTGCACGCCACCCATTGTTGATCTACAGCCTCTACAACCGGCGATACGAGCTCATGGTCTTATCTTCTCCGCCCGACAATGCTGGATTTTGTGGATATTGGCTTTGTGGTCGAGGTTGAGAATGAATGACATCGGTCAACCGCTGCCGGCCAAACTTGGCTTCCTCTCCCATCTTGGCGCTTCCCCAATATAATTGCTGGTTTTCCTACACACTCGCTCAGTTCATGCCTGATCACTCGTTTGGCAAGAAACCGCCTCGTCTCTGCGCTCGTTATGGACCAGAAAGTCATGAGGACGCCTTCTCACTATCGCTGTGAGGACTTGAAACCTGCGAAAGAGGCGGGCGTGTTCTCTCTGCAAGAACGTCGCATGGCTATATCTTTTGTAGCCGTATGACCAACAATACAGCGGCGAGCGACGGCTCTCTTCGACCGTGAGTATGCACGTCCAGGACGCCGACCGTCTCTTCAAGGACTCGGTTTTCGACTACAGTGAGCTCATGAACGGCTTGTTGTCTGTGCACAGCGAACGGGCTTACAGTCAGGCTCTCCCCCCTTCTCTCGGATGTTATGGACACGTTCGTATCCCCTCAGCTCGTTTCCTCCGTTTATATCTTTCACAGGCCTCAGTTCCAGCGGCTCCGCTACCTCAAGCAGATGGGCACAGCGTACTTCGTCTGGCCTGGCGCCGCGCACAACCGCTTCGAGCACTCGTTAGGTATCTACGCCATGCCGCCCCCGCGTGATGTGTTCTTGACCGTGAAGGTGTCGCTCACCTTGCTGGGCTAATGGTCCAGAACATTCGCGCCCGTCAACCGGAGCTGGGTATCACCGACCGCGAGGTCGAGTGCGTCAAGATGGCCGGGTGCGTCTACTTCCCTTTGAAGCTGCACTTTGAGGATTACTCACTTCATGTATAGACTCTGCCATGACCTCGGTCACGGTCCCTTCAGCCATGTCTGGGACAACCACTTTGTGCCTTCCGGGCTGTACGCGGAGGGATCAATGCCTTTCTCAAATACTCATTTCACCTCAGACCACAGCTGCAATGGACGCACGAGGAGCAGAGCGAGATAATGCTTGACGCGCTCGTTCGCGAGAAACCTGTCAATATCCCCCGGGAGGACGTCGATTTCGTTAAGGACCTAATCGCCGGTGAGGTCAAGCACACCAAGGACAGGTGCATTCCATCTGCTCGTTACGCCTAGTGATTTAAATTCTCGGCTACAGAAAACCCGCCGAGAAGCCATACTTATTTCAGATCGTCGCTAATAAGCTGAATGGGATGGATGTCGACAAGTGGGAATATATCGCGCGAGACTCCGCCGCCACCGGTGGCCTCGGGAACCAGGCCGCGCTCCGGTACGCTTAGAATCGGTGGACTCCAGGGAAAGGCCTGACGCATTTGATTCTCAGCCTCGTCCATTCCGCTCGCGTTATCGGCAACGAGATATGCTACCACACCAAGGACACCTTGACCGTGTACAATCTGTTTCATTCGCGATTCTCGATCCACTCTACTGTATACAATCACAAGACCGGTATGCATGAGCAGGACTCCGACGTTGCAAAATATTGACCTCTGCCTCTCTTCCAGCGAAAGCCATCGAGTTCATGCTCGTTGATGCCTGGAAGGCGGCCGACCCGGTCATGAATTATGCTGATAGGATGTCCGATCCGGCCAAGTACCTCTACCTCACCGACGACATTGTTCAGGAGATTGAGCGTTCCGTGGACCCTGTAAGCCATGTGCGGACGGCCCTTCTTCTTCATGCGACTCATCCAGTCTGCAGCGTCTTGCGCCCGCCCGCGCAATCCTTCACCGTTTGCGCGTGCGCGATCTCTATGTGCTGGCGGGGCAGACTCACCTGCAGTGGGCGCACCGCAAGCTAGTCAAGGAACACATCACCGCCGCCGCCATCGTCGAAGCCGCAGCGAACCTTCCCGAGCTCTCTGGTGAAGAGAGCACGCTCGTAGCCGAGTTGACAGAGGAACACGTTATGGTCGACGTCACTCCCATTCACTGGGGAATGAAGGACCGCAACCCGTTGGACTTCGTCAAGTTTTACGATGGCAAGGACGTTGGTGGTCAGTTCATTGAGAGGATCTGCGACGACAACAACTGACCAACGTACACACAGCTGCCTTCCATCTGGCGCCAGGTGATACCACTCTACTCTTCCCCGCCGTGTTCGGCGAGGTGCTCGTGCGTACGTACACGCGTGACGGCCGGTGAGCATTGTTTACCATGCATCCAATTCCTTCAATGACCAATTATCTAGCTTCCGACGTGTTATTGAGCTCGCGTTCATGCAGACAGTGAAGGATTTCCAAGCTTCCACGCCGTAGTTCACCGTGGTGTATATTACACCGCATAACCAGTCAATTAAATCCCCTCTACTCCTCCAAGGCCGCTTTCGATGGTTTCATGAATTTTTCGAATCCATGCTCCTCAACCGAGTCATTCTGACCACCACCAAATCCATATCTGGCAAGTCAACATCTTCGCATTCGGTGGGAACGGCTTAATCCTGATAAAGAAGGTGCCCCTGATCTTCAAAATGACTCACGTTTAACCAAACCACCACCATGTCCACTGAACCCAAAACATACGCGGGCAACTGCCACTGCGGCGCCCTCAAATTCACCGTCATCCTCCCCGCGCCGCTCGAGAGCACGCCTCTCTACGCGTGCCCGTGCTCCATCTGCACCAAAAAGGGCTACCTCTTCCTCACGCCGCGCAAATCCGCAGTGACTGTCACCAAGGGCGCTGGCGCGGACGGCCTCGGGGCAGGAGTGCTCGCGGAGTACGTGTTTGGTCCGGGGCGGGCGGCGCATCGGTTTTGCGGGACGTGCGGGACGCCGTTCGGGGTCGTGAACAAGGACACGGACACGGACACGGACGGGGCGGGGGACGGCGGGGTGGTGGCGCTCAACGCGCGGATGCTGCAGGGGGTGGATATCTGGGGGCTTGAGGTGAAGGAGGCGCCGTGGTATCACGCGGAGGAGGGACCGGCGTACGTGCCGCCCGTGTTTCCCGGACTGCCGGAGCTGGCGGCGGCGCCGTTGGAGGCGGGGGAGAAGATCTACACCGGGAGCTGCCATTGTGGTGCGGTGACCTTTGGGCTGCGGAGCCCTTGGGCGCTCGAGGATAAAGGCCCAGCGGACACGCCGAATCACGAGGTCGAGGAGTGCGACTGCAGCTCTTGCATCCGGGTTCGTCTTGCTTGCCTCATCCCTCTCTTCACCGTCCTGAATTAACGCAGCACGCGGGCATATACACCTACCCGCGCCCCGCCGCGCGCGTCCCCATGCACGTCGCCCCGCCCTCCGCGCTCACCACGTACTTCAGCGCCCAGGGGAAGCAGTTCGGCGGCGCGCAGTTCTGCGGCCTGTGCGGGTGTCAAGTGTTCCAGAAGCTCGTCGGCCCGCCGAAGGAGCGCGTCGCAGCGCTCCCGCCTCCTGTGCAGGCGCGCATCGCCGCGCAGTGCGATTGCCGACCCGTGCACCTGCGGGCGCTGGATGTGGCGCTGGGGTTGACGGCGGAGGATAAGGCGGAGTGGGAGAGGATTCGGGCGGGTGCGAAGCGGGAGAGGGGGAGCGCGAGTGGTGCAGCGTATGTGGTACCCGAGTAAATGAGCACGAAGGGGCATGTGAGCGCGTCTGTGCATGCCGTAGTAGTAGCTTCCAAAGCAGGGACGTCTCCGATTCTTCCGTTCGCGTTTGAACGAGCGCGGCGTGAGATGAGCGGAAGTTGTGGGCATGCCATTGCAGTAATATATTTCGCCCGATGCCGTTGGAAGCGCAGCTCTCCATACGACAATGTCGCAGGATGAGTTTGAAGTTATCCTCAATGGTTTTTCATTCTTTATGACGCTAGTTGAACACGACTTTGTCCATGCGAAGATATGATACAAGCGAGCGTCACCACGCCCCCGTTAGCCACACAACCCGCTACATTTGCCTGGGATGGCATCGCCCACTCTTTAATTCTTCGCTAGTGCGAGCGCCCCGGCGTTGGTGACGACCGTAAAGCGTGCCCCATCCTTGCCGTATTGCGTAGCACCAACTACCGAAGGCAAACCGGCCGTCCCAAGCTGCGCGGCTTTCGCTATGCTCTTCGCCAATGTGGCAACCTGGTCTCAAAGCGTCAACCTAAATTCCTAGTAAGTACAGCAAAGGCCGTACCTTGATCTCTATGTTGGGGTCTATGAATGCGATGAGTGGCGTAATATACCTATTCCCAGGTAATCAGCAAGAGGCCGCAGTGCAGATTTTGAATGCTCACCCCACGATTGTCTGTGCGATTCTGATTTCAGGCCGGTTGGTACCCGTTAAGAGCCCAGGTCTGAACATGATCGTGTCTGCGTATCCCAGACCGGCAAGGCCTTCTTCCGTGAGACCCTTGCTCCTGTAGACAGATATGGTTTTCAGTTTTAGTTGAAGTATAGACTGCCTTCCAACCTCGAGTAGAGAACGCGCGACGTGGAATTTGCGCTTCTGGCCTGTCGACCATCAGCCGAGTGAGTCGCCTGTGAAGGGCGTAATTTAAAGGCTTACAGAAACATAAATCAGCCGCTGTGGATAGTCGCCTTTCGCAGCACGGGCAGCGTTGAGGACATATCTATTCGGGAGAAGTTTAAGTCAAGGTCCAGATCGTGTGCCATCCGTACAGACTCTCTGTCGATACGCTCAAAGGCCTCAGAGCTGCCGGCGGCCTTCGCAGTTGTACCGAGGGCGATGAAGACGACGTCCCATTTGCCGCCTTGCAGCGCTTCCTCTGGCTTTTCGAAGTCGATCGTCTTCTGCTCGAGTTTGTCCTTCCCCGTCGTCAGAGTGTCAAGGCTGGTCGTCCTGCGTCCAAATTCTGCTACGCGCGCGAATTGAGAGCTCGCGAGAAGCTCTTTGAGGAGGTAGCCTCCCGTTTGGCCAGTTGCACCGAGGATCAAGGCTGTTTGAGACATGAGTAGGACTCCGTAGTATCATGGTTCCAGCTGCAGTGAGGCTATATATGAGGTATGCGGTTCACGAATTGTACACCGGAGTGGGGGTCCGACGGCGGCGACACGCGTTGAAGCGGCCTACGGAAGAACTACCGAAGGCTGACTGTCCAGTATCGATCCAGACTTGTTGCTGAGAAAAAAATGTGCCGAAGTGGACGCGGAGATGCAGCGTTCTGACCCAGGCTTCATGGTTTCTGGGTATCTGCACGGGAATCCTTTGAAATCCGGAATGTGGTTGAAGGAGAGCGCCAAAGTGATGGCATCAGCCGCCGTTCTGCTTTCACGACCAACCCTTTATTTTCCCTGTTTATTCGTTGCCTCTTCGTTCAAAAGACGCTAAAAACTTTCCGACTGGATCGATTCGCCAAAAGTCCTGATTCTCAGACACCGCAGGTGCACCGGTACCACTTCTGCCGGGGGGGGGGGCGATGGATCTGACGTCGGCGGACTCGCCGCGGTGGATGAAAATGGAGTCAAGCCTCTGCCGGAGCCTGTAGCGGGGCAAAAGCTCGCGCGCGCTGAAGGCCGTGAAATACGTCGAGTGCTCGGGGAAGACGCAGCGGCGGGTGAAGGTCGCTTTTGTGTGTCGTCCGAGCCAACAGAACTTCGTCAAGGACTCTTCCGGACCCATTCGTTAGACCTTAGTACACCCACAGTCTTCAATCTGCCTCTTCACCTGCCCAAAGCTTGCAGCAACGCACTCCAAGGACCACATAACGCGCAAACACTCAACTCCGCTCGTTTTCGCAGTGGCTTAGGATTTTTTACTCTGCGGCAGCATTTGAACCACATATTCCCGTCATCCAGCCCGTCCCTTTGCTGCTCAAGCGCCAAAATCATACACGACATGATCACCGGTTCGCGCCTTCCGTTCATCCACTGAACGGCCCAGAAATAGAGGGGCAGCTATTCTCGGAAGGCACGAGGCACTGGCACACTGAGAAGGCGCTCGACATCTCCCACACACCCACCCAGACAACTCTCGTATGGGCCCGCAAATCGCTGCCCCTCCGTTTGACCAAGGAGACGCCATCATACGGAGTAGTGACCATATCAGCTTCTTCGTTCACAAAGCGGTCATATCGCTCGCATCGCCTGTCTTTGCGGATACATTCACGCTAGGAAGCCCTAGCCCGAGCGAAAAATCGGGAAGATTCATGGCGCTTCCGCATCTTACTGTCTCGGAGGACAGCCAAGTGCTGCGCCGACTCCTCTCGTGGTGCGATCCCAGATGTTCGCCGACTTTGGAATCCCCAGACGACATCTTCGCGGTCCTCCAGGCGGCGGACAAATACTGCATGGATAAGGTGATGAAGCACGCCGCAGACATCCTGATGATGTCGACCCAGTACGTGGAGAAGGAGCCGATGAAGGTCTTCGCGGTTGCCGCGCGATACAGCTGGCAGGATTTGGCCAAGGTGGCGGCCAGACACACTCTCAACTTCACGTGGGAGGAGCAGGTGGATCGGGATGCTCCTGAACTAAAGCACATCCCCGCTGTCACTCTGCGGCAGCTCGAAGTCTACCAGCTTTCCTGCAGGCGCCGCGTTGTAGCTGCGACAACGGATTTGTCGTGGTTCAAACCAGTTCAAACCCCCTCCTTCGTCTACGATGAGAGAAAGGATCAGGGCTCCTTCAGTGCCAGTGAGATGAGGTACTAGTGGGCCACGTCGTTCAAACAATACCTTCTCGCGGCAAAGGAGGAATTATACCAAAGACCTTCATCCTACTACGATGATCCCTGAATGAGTTGGTCACCAGCTCTGTTACAGTGTACCTCATACTACCATATGGCATCATCTCCGGGCAATCTTCGGGGTTTCGGATCTGAACCTAATGTCCGACACACAGCATCGCACTTAAGAGCAATCCGATTGCTGGCCACCCCTCCTCCCGTCCACCATGAGCTCTCTCCCAGGTTCTTGCATCATAGCCAACACCGACATCTCTGGCATTGGGGTGCGCACCGCAGCGTACGCCCAGAATATTCTCAGCTTCGTTCCCGCACTTCTGACCCTTGGCGACAATGAACTCACGGCAGAAGAGCTGGAATCACTCGCAGAGCAGTCTGTCACGATCCTGCTCAGTGCCTATGCCCTCTTGATAGCTGGACTTATCCTCGCCCGCAACCAGCTGGACAACTATCACACAACCATCGTGCTCAACCTGAGCTTCATGAATAACACCAACACCTTCATCTACATCCTTCTCCTCTGGTATCGCAAACCCGACCTGTGGTCCAACTTCCGGTGGCCTCCACCCTCAGTAGCAAAGTCCGAGCTCACTCCGAAGTCACCGATGTCTGACCGGGTCTACAACACCGTATACAAGTGTTCCCCCACGTTGGCAGCAGTGATAAACACCGTCAACCTCGTTATTCTCATTGGGTCACTGCACCTGTCCTTAATGGGTGGGCTGGGAATATGGCTGTGGATCAGTCCCGGCCGCTTTGGCATTTCACTGCCATGTTCACTAGACTCCACTGTCTCACTGTTTGGAACGGCTATACCACTCTCATCTCGGCCTTTGCGCAGCATCTCGCTTGCTGTCTATGGCCTCATTCTTGTTCCTGGCCTCAACATTGTCATGCCCACGGCTATATTCTGTGCGCCATTGTATCTGTTGCATCGTTTTACAAATGGTAAGTACAACCACAATTCAAACCACCTGCTGTCATTGATACCATCTGACACAAGCGACCCTGTCGAACCCCTCGACTTCCTCAGACCTCTTGCCGGCCGATGGTAAGTCTAATTCACATCGCCTCTTCTCATCAATATGACTGGATACAGGGCCAAAATCTGCACGCGAGACATGGGCAGCTCGAATGGGCCTTGTAATGCTCATGTTTGTTAACATCCTCTTTGTTGTTGACACTGAGCTGTCCATATTACGCAATGAGGACCCCCACAACCGCGAAGACAGCCGTTGGACATTTGGACAAACCCTGGCGCTACTCCTTCTACTGCTCCCTCTATGGAGTATTGCGGGAATACTGAGAATTGTGCCTGGTCCAGCAAGTGATAAGCTCTTGAAAGCAGAACAGGCACGCGCAAAAGCAGAAGATGAACGGCTGAATACTGCTCGCACTGTGGCGGTCAGCGGTCTACAGAAATACACAAGCAAGATTGACTGGAAAACAGTGGAACAGTGGATCATTGACCTTGAAGGGTATAAGGATGGTGAGTGTAGCAGTATCCTTGTGCCTTGGTATTCACACCAAATTCCGCAGTACACGTTGGGGGCACATGGATCCATACCGCAGTTCAGCACAGTGATGAGCATGATAATCATGTCCTTGACTTTGCCCTGAAGCATCATGATAATCTGAATGAACGAGGTGAGTTGCAAAGTAATTTTGTAGTCATGTAGCATACTCATACCCACGGGATAGATCACAACGGAACCACCAGCTTCGATTATGCATTGAAAGGTGGTCACCAAAAAACAGCGCAATTGCTGTTTGCAAAAGGTGCAATGTTCAACGCTAGTAGTGGGTGCATGGTTGAATATCCGATGCTACATATAGCTCATCTGTGCCGACTCTAGATGGTTCAAAAACAAGCCTGCATTATGCTGCTGATGGCGGTCACCTCAATGCTGTCAAGTACGTAGTTTTCCAGAAGAAGGAAATCATCAGGAAGGGTATGTCCAAGGTGGAGGTTTCATACTTATACGGAAACTCACTTGGAGTCCAGATGAGGAGAGAAAGTTGGGCCACAGTTCTATCAACGGTAGCCTCGATGATGTGTGTTCCCTGAAGATGAAAACGGAAATCAATAGCAAGGGTATGTCCAATTCGAGAGGGAGTTTTGTATTCCCCCCATGCTCACCCAGACATCAGATCTGGATGAAAAAACTAGCATCCATTACGCTTCTATCCATGGTAGCCTCGAAATCATAAAGTACCTGGTCGGGGAAAGCATAACTACTAATGCCCATGGTATGTCACATTTAAAGTGTTGGAAGACCGCTCACACATTTATCTCAGATAAATGGGGGATGACCGGCCTCCACTATGCCGCTAGAAGTGGTCACCTCGGAGTTGTGCAGTATTTGGTTGAAACAAATGGAGGTGACATCCTTGGCAAAATGCTGCGTAAAATGGATGTCAATGATTGTGGTCAGTGCAAAGGCTGTCATCCCGGTGTGTGCTAAGTGTTACCTGAAACGCAGATGGACGGGAAAGAACTTCACTACATCATGCTGCCATGGGCGGAAGCACCGATGTCACACAGTACCTGGTCGATGAAGGTGCAAATGTTGAAGCCAGTGGTATGCCATACATTTCAGTCTTGCATATGCTTGACTTTAGTTTCAGATGAAGATCAGAAAACCAGTCTTCATCTGGCAACTCAAAACGACCACCTTGGGGCAATGGAGTGTCTGGTGAAAAACCACGCAGATATAAATAGTAAAGGTATGTGAAGATGGTTGAAGTTCCTTGCGCACACTGAGTCGGAATGGAGGACCAAAAGGAACAACGAGCCTGCATATTGCTTCTGCAAGAAAGAACAGGGGCATTGTTGCATTCCTGCTAGGCAAAAGCGCAGATGTTGACTCTTGCAGTACGTGGAGTTCCAGATATGCTTTGTGCACTTATTCCTCGGTTACAGGAACAAATGGGGAAACAAGTCTGTGGATTGCATCTGGGAATGGTGCCCTCGATGTTGTGAAGGTTCTATTGGAGCACAGTGCCGACATTGAGGCCCGCAGTACGTCAGATCATTCCAGGCCTTGCTTTACAATGCTCACTGTGCATTTCAGCCACAAGCGGGACAACCTGCCTCTGGAGTGCTTGTGTGAACGGCCATGTCGGTGTTGTGAAGCTCCTGTTGGAGCACAATGCTGACATCGAGGCCCGTGGTACGTCAGATCATTCCAGGCCTTGCTTTGTGGTGCTTACTGTAGAGTTCAGGTTTGAACGGGACAACCAGCCTCCGGATCGCTTGCGAATATGGCCACTCCGATGTTGTAAAGCTCCTGTTGGAGCACAATGCAGACATTGAGGCCTGTGGTAGGTCAGATCATTCCAGGCCTGCCTCGCAACACTCACTGTGAATTTCAGACACAAGCGGGACAACCGGCCTCTGGAGTGCTTGCATGAACGGCCATGTCGGTGTTGGGAAGCTCCTGTTGGAGCACAGTGCTGACATTGAGGCCCGTGGTACGTCAGATCATTCCAGGCCTTGCTTTGTGGTGCTTACTGTAGAGTTCAGGTTTGAACGGGACAACCAGCCTCCGGATCGCTTGCGAGTATGGCCACTCCAAAGTTGTGAAGCTCCTGTTGGAGCACAATGCAGACATCGAGGCCCGCAGTACGCCGGATCATTCCAGGCCTGCTTTGCAATGCTCACTGCAAATTTTAGACACAAACGGGACAACCTGCCTCTGGAGTGCTTGTGGGAACGGCCACCTCAACGTTGTGAAGCTCCTGTTGGAGCACAGTGCTGACATCGAGACCCGTGGTACGTCAGATCATTCTTGGCCTTGCTGTGATGCTTACTGTAGAGTCCAGGTTTGAACGGGACAACTAGCCTCCGGATTGCTTCCGAATATGGCCACTCCGATGTTGTAAAGCTCCTGTTGGAGCACAATGCAGACATTGAGGCCCGCAGTAAGTCAGATCATTCCAGGCCTGCCTCGCAATGCTCACTGTGAATTTCAGACACAAACGGGACAACCTGCCTCTGGAGTGCTTGTGTGAACGGCCATGTCGGTGTTGTGAAGCTCCTGTTGGAGCACAGTGCTGACATCGAGGCCCGTGGTACGTCAGATCATTCCAGGCCTTGCTTTGTGGTGCTTACTGTAGAGTTCAGGTTTGAACGGGACAACCAGCCTCCGGATCGCTTGCGAGTATGGCCACTCCAAAGTTGTGAAGCTCCTGTTGGAGCACAATGCAGACATCGAGGCCCGCAGTACGCCGGATCATTCCAGGCCTGCTTTGCAATGCTCACTGCAAATTTTAGACACAAACGGGACAACCTGCCTCTGGAGTGCTTGTGGGAACGGCCACCTCAACGTTGTGAAGCTCCTGTTGGAGCACAGTGCTGACATCGGGACCCGTGGTACGTCAGATCATTCCTGGCCTTGCTGTGATGCTTACTGTAGAGTTCAGGTTTGAACGGGACAACCAGCCTCCGGATTGCTTGCGAATATGGCCACTCCGATGTTGTAAAGCTCCTGTTGGAGCACAACGCAGACATTGAGGCCTGTGGTATGTCAGATCATTCCAGGCCTGCCTCGCAACACTCACTGTGAATTTCAGACACAAGCGGGACAACCAGCCTCTCAATCGCTTTGAAAAATGGCCACCAACGTATTGTGAAGCTGCTCGAGCAGAAGGTACAAGCTCCCTCAGAGCCAGCAACTAAGTATGACTGATGTCATGCATAATGCATCCCTATGAATGACTGCACACAGGGATGGCATGTGTCAGTATATACATGTTTTCCATCATTCCGAGTACACTTACCTTCAGTACTTCCTACTTGGTCTTTTGGTTTGTGTTTACTTAGTTCAACCTTTCCAATTTCCGAGTCGGCAAGCAGTATCGAGGAGGAGTGCGGCAGACAGCACAGGGAGGCAGTGACACAGTGCTCCTCCACCTTCCCGACTTGAAGTGGTTTAGCTTGAGCACAATGAGAACTTACTCAGAAGTAAAAAAGAGAAGGGTGTGAATTCGCGCATGTTAGCCACAGACACCGAAACCTTCTCACCGAGTCCAAATCGGGACGGCACGAGGAGAAACCAAAAAACTTTAAAGAGCTCTGAAGTTGTGCTCTGGAGAACGAGCGATGGCGGGGAGTTAATGAGGCAAAATTGATCGCATTTGAAACGAACAACAAACAAGTAGCAGTCTGGAGCAGACGGCCAGTCGAAGGGGGAAGAAGGGAGGAGGCCGGGCGATAGAATAATCGATGACGGGGCCAGCAAGATGGGCGGGGATGTAGTACAAGATGCGGGCGGAGCCGCCGGAGCGTGGTCATTGCCATTGCTGGATTAGAAGATGTTTTGGGAGGGAGGACGTTCGTCGAGACGACCGCGCTGGTTATCAAGATAGCCGTGCGAGATGTGTATCAGACTTGCGTTCCACACTCAGTCCTCGAGTCAGTCCGCCGACGACGACAAAAAATCCGCAACAACCTCGGGGAGATCCCGCTACTCGGTACCCAGTACTCAGTACTGTCTCTGCACGAGCTTAGAACAGCTGAGAACTACGCTTGACAATGCTCCCCTGCGGGTCACCAATCCTTCATCGTGATTTGCCACCTGGTTTCTTTGGTGCGTCTTGGACTGCCAGCCCTGTCTCGCTCCTTTTCTGTCACAATCAAAGCCTTATCTCGTCCGACTATACAGAGATAGCGGATTGGGGAGTGAGATGCGCAGGACTTCGAGAAATGAATCGAATAAAAGACTAAGGAATACAAGAAACTAACTACTCTACTTATACTGTTCTGTGAAGCGTGTGGATATGAATCGTGTATGTACTCGGTGCGTAAACCATCCTGCTGCAACATGTAGTGCCGGAATGTTCTGCAATGTTCTTTTACCATGTGTTTGCCAGGTGTTCAACTATCTAATCTAAGTCCATATCTAATCCCTTCGTTATCTCATCTGTGGGCACTTCATTAGGCGCCTCCGAGATAGGTGTTGTCGCGATAAGATTGGAATTGAATCGTGACATTACCCCCCCTCTAGAATCGACGTCCTCGTCGATGGCGATGAAGGAATTTGTTTCAGGAATAAATAACTTCTTCGTCGAGTATTGTTGCGACTCCTCACGGCATTTGTATCTTTTAACTAAATAGTCCCAGTGGCCCTTCGGAAATATAGGCAAAGCACGGATAATGATTCCGTGATCCGCATTATATTTGTCAAGCATCTTTTTTGCGTGTGTAAGATGCCGTCTAGGTTCCCAAGTCCGTTCCGCCAGCGGATAATTTTTCCACTTGATTAAATACTGGTAGCCATTGCCGCGCTTGCGGTGCTTCAATATCTCCTCCACCTCGTACTCCTCGTGGCCGCTCACTATCTGGGGAGCGGGGCGATTCTCCTTTCGATGCGCCGGGGGCTCCACATACGGCGTCAAGAGCTTCTCGTTGAAGACCGGATGTGACTTGTCCGTTTCCGGAAGTCTCAACTTCCAGGCCGATGCCCCCACCTTCTCCATGACCTCATACGGCCCCAGCCGTAGGTCATCAAACTTCTTTGTTGGCCGGTCCGTGGTTATGTCCTTCCCCTCCAGCCAGACCTTGTCTCCAACTTTAAATACTGGCGCGTCACGCCGGTGAGTGTCATAATATTTTTTCATGCTTTTCTGGGTTTTCTCCAGCGCTGCTGTCGCCTCGTCACGAATCTTTTTCATCTTTCCGGCAAAGTCGTTCGCGGCCTCGTTGCATGACTCAACTGCATTCTCTATCCCCTTCCAGGGGTGGAGTCCGGAATTTATAAAAAACGGTGACATGCTCGTCGACGAGCTTGTCTTGTCGTTGTGGGTGAACTCCGCCAGCGCGAGCCATTCCGCCCAGTCCGACTGGCGATAATTTACATAGATACGGAGATATTTCTCAATCTCCTGGTTCATGCGCTCGGTCTGGCCATCGGTGATTGGGTGGAATGCCGTGCTCGGGTTCATCTCAATGCCGAGGAGCCGGTTCAGCTCCTTCATGAATCCCGAGACATACCGCGGATCCCGATCCGAGACGATCTTGCGAGGAATTCCATGGTATCGAATCACTCGGTCCCGGGTCAACCGGGCAACACCTTCGGAAGACAAGTCCATATTGACTGGCTCGCAGTGGATCATCTTCGAGAACATGTCGACCCAGACTTGTATAGCATTAAAACCATTGCTGACCGGCAGTGGTCCGATCAGATCCATGGATATATTCTGCCAGGGTCCTGCCGCAATCTCGTGCGGGTTAAGCTTTCCCTGCTTATACCGATGACCTGTCGTTCGTTGGCACGGCTCGCATGCTTTTATATATCCACCAACTTGGTTTCCCAGCCGTGGCCACCAATAATTACGCTCAATCATCTCCTGTGTCCAATTTGGTCCTGGGTGACCAAGCAGAGCATTATCGTGGTGCAACCCGATAATCTTATCTCGCAACTCCGGGTTGTGCGGCACATAGATGAGTCCATTATAATAGATAAGGTCATCGATCCTCTCCCAGCCAGGGAGTTTTTGTTGGAGCGCCAGCTTCACGCTCTTGTCGACCTTCTTCTCCGCTTTGATCTGTGACATGATCTCGGCTTCGGGTCCCTCTAACACGATCTCCTGGGATCGGAAATATTCGGGCTTGAGAAGAACAATATTCTCGTTATCATTCTTCCCTTGGTCGTGGTCCGCCCGGCGGGATAGTAAATCAGCTTTCTTGTTCAGCGCTCCAGGCCGGTGAGAAAGTGTGAAGTCGTATTCGGACAGCTCAACTATCCATCGCGCTTGCCTCCGATTGACTTTCTGAGGACTTTTAAAATACTGCAGGTTTTGATGATCCGTCCAGATCTCAAATGTCTCCTGCGCTCCCATCAAGAGAGATCTCCACTCCTCCAACGCGAGCATCTCTTTGTCGTAGATCTCGTAGTTCCGCTCCGTCTCGTTCAGTCCATGGGACTGGAACGCCACCGGGCGCCACCCCCCCTCTTGCTCCTGCTCAAGCACCGCCCCAGTTGCTCCCTCCGATGCATCAGCCTCTATCCGGAACTTCCCGTGATCCGTGGGAAGTGCGAGCACCACGTCCTCCGCAATCCGGTCCTTCAACTTCTGGAAGGCCGCCTTCTGCTCTTCTCCCCAGAAGAAGCCCTCTTTCCCCGTCAACCTCGTGAGGGGTTTGGCCACCTCACTGTATCCCCGTACGAATCGCCGATAGAAATTGGTGAACCCCAAAAACGCCTGGACTTGTTTGAGGTTTCTCGGTTCCGGCCACTCGGTGATCCCCCGGATCTTCACAGGGTCCATTCTCATGGAGTTGTAACCAATAATTACTCCGAGGTACTCGACCTCACTGCGCTCAAACTCGCATTTCTGCGGCTTTAAATACAATTGATTTCTCTCGAGTATCTCCAACACTCGTTTTACAATAAGTCGGTGCTCTTCCAGAGTGTCCGTGAAAATAAGGATGTCGTAGAGGTAGACAATGACCTTTCCTTCGTTAATTAACTCGCGAAGGATGTCGTTCATCATTGTCTGGAAAGTGGCCAGCGAGTTTGTCAAGCCGAAGAACATCACGAGCGGCTTGAACAAGCCGCGGTTGGTTCGGAAAGCCGCCTTCCATTCATCTCCCTCTTTAATACGAATATTATTATATCCCCAGCGAATGTCCAGTTTCGTGAAGACCTTCGCTCCTCGGAGTTTATTGACAAGCTCCGAGATCAGCGGCAGTGGATAACGATTCTTGATCGTCATCTCGTTAAGCTTCCGGTAATCCTGCACCGGTCGAAGGCTTCCATCCTTCTTTTTAATAAAAAGAACGCCGAAGCCATAGGTGATTTCGACGGTCTGATACGTCCACTCTTCAAGTTCTCCTCTAGGAACTTGGTCAACTCTCCCTGCTCCGTCTGGAACAACGGGTAGATTTTGCAATCAACTGCTTTGGAGTCCGGCTTTAGTTCGATCGCATGATCCCACGGCCTCTTTTCCGGAAGTCGGTCAAACGACTCTTTTGCAAACACCTTGCTGTATTCGCGATACTGCTCCGGAACCGCGTCCTCCGTCATCTTTTCTCTGTCTCTATCTGCCTCCTCTGCCATCTGCTGTGCCTGAGTGGCCTTGACACGCAGGTCTATGTGCTCCGCAAAGTCAACCATCAAGATCGACTCACCCTCCTCGAGCGCTTCCTCCGGCTTCCAGCCCTCGGTTTCCTCGGTGCCTTGCATGTTGCACTCGGGCGGGCACCGACTGAAGGTAATTTTCTGAGACCTCCAGTCGATCTCGGGGTTGTGTTTAAATAACCAGTCGTATCCGATAAATACACGGGCCTTCCCGAGATTTGTAACCAAGAACTTTATTCGTTCCCGGTGGAGTCCAACTCCCATAATTAATTCTGCGTAATGCGTAATCCGTCCTCCAAGGTTCTCGGATCCGTCCGCATTCCGTGCGACAATTTTCTGGTCAAGCTCTCGGAGCTCAAAGTTTTCTGCTTTGGCGTACGCCCGATCAATGCACGTGGTAGTGCAGCCGTTGTCCAACAGCGCCTTGATACGGCGTGTCTTCCCCGTGTCCGGAGACATCAGCTCCACTGACACCAGCATCTCATGCTGCTTCCGCTGCTTCTGGAACTCCCGGAGTTCCTGCGCTAATAGGTTGTCTGAGATACCCATCGCGCGTCGTGCAAGCCACCTGGCTGCCTCCTGCTTCTTGAGTCCAAAGGGGACTCGTGTGTGTTTTGGCGCTTCCCCCACAACTGTGGGTTGAGCCATCGCGGTAGCACCGCCCTTTTTATCCGCACTATTTTTCTCACTGGTTTGGGTTCCAGGGGCCTTTTTAAATAAACTCCAACGCTTGTTCACTTCGTTCATTCTACGGTTTTTAATATTACGGATGCGATTCAGATTCTCTAAAATACGTATTTGTTTTTTGTCTTTTTCTACATCTACTCCTACTACTATATTGTCCTGTGTACGTAGAGCAGTGCACTGTTTTATATAATTTACAAAAGAACTTCGGGTCTCGGTCGGTTCCACCTCAAGCGGAACATATTTATTTAGGGGAAGAGAAGCGGGGGGCGCCGATTCGGCCTTGATCGGGGCCCTCCTTAAAAATCCTGGCCATACATGGCCCGGGCCTGGTCAAAGAGGAATTTGAAATCCTCCTTCGACATCTCGTTCGTCCGCAGAGCGCGGACATTGATCTTTCCACGCTCCCGGCGTGGCTGTGGGCACTCGCGTGCCATGTGGCCTTCATCGCCACAGTTGTAACACTTGAAGGGTTTCCCCTTCAACTTCGAAGCATCCACGTCCATAGGGGCTACTTCCCCCGGACCGAGCTTCTTCGCCAAATTTGGCGCAGTTCCCCGGTAATTACCGCTGGGTGCGGGTGGGGGAGGTTTGGCGGGGACCCAGAACGGAGTCCCGGCCGCCTTCGGCTGCTGCGCCTTGCGCAGTTTCTGCCGCTCTAGGATGCGACTGATCGTCATCATCCTGGCCTTCATCCCGGCATAATCCTCCGGGATCTCTACGCCCCCGGCATAGAGCTGCGTGCGAACCTCCTCGTTGACGAGGTTCTCTAGGTTCTCGCACAGGAACTGGTTGTGGTGCCCGTGCAAGTCGTCGTGCGGGTCGTATCCCGCCTCCTCTGCGTTCAACTCGAACGCCTGGATGAAGTCCGCCAAGGCGGTCTTCCCTTGCCTCGTGGTGGTAAGGCGAATGTACGCTGTCTGGCGCACATTGTGGTCCCTGAACGTCCTGCCAAGGTCGTCCAAAAAACCCTTGAAGGAATATCCTTCCGGTAGCTCGTCGTCCTCGTCGAGCACTCGCTTGCGCCAATTACGGACCCAGTTGGAAGCTGGGCTGGGCGCGCCGTCCTTGCTGCCGAGCAGCGAAATCGTGAAGGCAATTTTTGTCTTCGGAGTGCGAAACTCCGCTTCGTATGCCCAGATGTAATTTCCGAGCGCATCTTTCCAAGTGTCCCACTTGGACTTGTCGTTCCCGTCAAAGTGCGGCGGGAGAGAGGCGAGGGTGATCCGAGAGGATGAGATTCTCGACGTGGGAGCAAGGGGTTCGGGGTCGTTCATCTGCACACTAGGCGCAGGGGATGGGGCACGGCTTGGCCCCTGGGATGCGGCGTGGTGAGACATGTCGGTGAGGGGCAGGAACGAGTGGTAAAGGTGTGTGGCGGGGGACGGTGAAGTGGGTGGCGCAGTAGGTGTGGGGAGTATCAAGGGAAGAGGCGGTAGATGTGTAGGTACGCCGTGAGGAGGAGGAGGTGGTGGGTGCGCGGAGGAAGACGACAACGACGATGATGACTCCGAAGAGCCGGTGCTAGAGGGTGCGCGGAACAGCGCGACTGGTCTTCTTCCGCACTAAGCGGTTGGTGGGGTCCGTATCGGTCTTTTGCGAACAGAACTATCCCGGGTCTTCTACAACACCCCCGGCGATAGCGGGATGGGCCTCTCCGAGGATCTGCCCAGTACCCCTACGACTGCTATTGTACTTGGGACGGACTCAACGTTTCCCGTGGTACAGCGTCTGTCTGTTATAGTGGTCCGATACGGGTTGTCGGAAATGGAGGAAAGGGAAAGGAGGTTTGGAACGAGTGCGCGAGCGCGCGAGATGGTGAAATGGTAATGCTTACGCAAATAGTGCGTGGGTGGTGGTAAGATGAAGTGGGGTGAGAGCGAGGTATGACGGTACGGGTGGTACGAAGGGGAGTCTTTTATTATGTCACAATCAAAGCCTTATCTCGTCCGACTATACAGAGATAGCGGATTGGGGAGTGAGATGCGCAGGACTTCGAGAAATGAATCGAATAAAAGACTAAGGAATACAAGAAACTAACTACTCTACTTATACTGTTCTGTGAAGCGTGTGAATATGAATCGTGTATGTACTCGGTGCGTAAACCATCCTGCTGCAACATGTAGTGCCGGAATGTTCTGCAATGTTCTTTTACCATGTGTTTGCCAGGTGTTCAACTATCTAATCTAAGTCCATATCTAATCCCTTCGTTATCTCATCTGTGGGCACTTCATTAGGCGCCTCCGAGATAGGTGTTGTCGCGATAAGATTGGAATTGAATCGTGACATTTTCAGAGTCCCATCCATGCCGGGTCAAGTTTAGGACACCGCCGTTTTCTGTATGGCCGAATCGGGTCCTCGGGGCGGCCGAATCGGAGTATGATCTAAATATGGCCAATCTAAATTACCGCCCCCTCATTTCGCAATCGGGCAGGAAGGACTGCCAACGAAAGGATGGCAAAGCGCCGAGTGGGGTGGAGTTCGTAGTCTATCAAAAAAATTATCTCGACTTGGAGTTCCAGAATATAATTATATTGCGGTTCAAGCAAGTTCAAGCAAGGTTCAAGCAGGCCCATTTCTCCTGTTGTTTGCCAAATTGAACCTTACATAAGTGAGTTGAACTTCGGGTACTGTACGCACCTCACCGCCAACCACTCACCATCCTGAACCGCAATCTGCATCCGAGATACTACTTAACCAACTTTGACCCTGACTCCTAGTCTCTCGTAGACAGACACTACAACAAACTACCTCGTACCTCGGTATGTTGTAACCCTGAGCCGGATATCAGCAAATACGCTGGCCGCCGGGTGTTCGACCCGCCTTGATCTGCTCAATCTGGCGCGCATGGGGTGGCTCGGAGTTCTTGTTCGTTTGCTCGGGAACACTGCTGGCTTCTAACCGCGGACAGATCCGCGGAACGTCCTGTGAGTTCTCAGTTGATGCTTTAGTTCAGATGATTTCTTCGAAGCGAGAGGCGAGACCACAAGATCCTACCGAAATTCCTTGTCAAAGCATCCGGCAGCGCATACGCCGCATCCGAGAAATTTAGCAATCGGCTCGTCCGTCGATAGGCTTGAAATTGTTCGTTGAATGCCCTATGTTGTTCCAAGGGCGTACTCATCATAATACTCCCCTTCATCGCATCCACAGACATTCTTTTGTTGATTCTGTGCCGAAACACGTTCAACTCAAACAAGGTACAAAATTCTAGAACGTAGACGTTATCGCCACGGAGAAATCCGCAAAATAAGCCCTCTGGTCTTTTTGTGACGCCCAAGCCTCCGTTGAACCTCCAAAGAACGTCTGCATCTGTATCCCTCGCATACGCCCCTCGTCAGAGTCCCGGATTATAATGCCTTCCACTTTAATGACGCTGTTTCCGTTGGCAAACAACTCCAACTCGCCGTCCGCCTTCCCCGCCGTGTTCAGCTTTACGCGCTGGCTCACGGTTGTCCACGCGCCGGGCTCGAATGCGAACTTACCCCGCCCTAGGGACGCCCCATAGGTGGGGTTGCATTCGTTCTTATCTTCGGTATCGGCGCAGAGTTTTTCGTTCTCCGAAAACTCGCCGGTGACGTTGTTCGGTTGTGGAAGATAGGTGTATAGTTCACCAGCGCCATCTGTCCGCCACATCAGGCGGACCGAGAAGCATGTGGGATCTCTGCGACCCCCAGAGCACGAAACAGCGGTTGATGCATTGTCTCCACCATCTGCATCTTGGTGTCAGAAAAGGTAACAGTGGAGGCAGAGCAACGTACAGATTCCCGGCAATTTTCCACCTTTGTTGAACTCAAAGTCGGTGGGAAACAGGACATTGTACCCGAAGTAAGCCTCTTTGGCTGTATCCCAAGCTTTCGGATCCGGTCCAAGATCGTAGGAGGAGAACCCGCCGTGTGGCTCTTTGCTTGGGATGTACGATCCCGGCGGGAAATGCGCCTCCATGGCCAATTTACCGTCCATCTGCACGAAATTGTGCGACATGCCAGGCTCGACTTTGGTCTGGCCCAGAGTCTTATTGTTGGGCGGGTACGCGTATGGAACCCCGGAGAAGGTGGTCCAGTTGGAAATAATGGTAGTTGAATCCGGAACTGGGAAGAGGGCGGTAAGGCCTGAGGTGTCGGCCGATCCAGTGCTATTCCCTGTGCCAGGCAGCATCGTGCTGGGCCCTCCAACGACGGCGGAGATCGTCGAACTATGGCCCCGACGTCCGGTAGTTGAGCTACCATAGAGCGTGGACATCGTGGTGATGGGGCGCCCCACGACGTTTGTTGTCGTCACCAGCGAGAATGCAAGCCATAGAGATTGGACTGAGTTGTAGCGCATTTGAACAGTTGAAGTCGGAGATTGTTTCTGTAGGGCTCGCAGAGTCTTACAGTGGGTAGATGGCGCCAGGCAAGGTTTTCAGTCGTTTCGAGGACACTTTTATACTCACCAGCCTGCCGGACCAGTTGCCATACATACATAGAATTCAGAATCCCGCCGTATCACTGAGACGGAGCGGAATCGAACGGAGTTGCCAGTTCAAAACAAGATCCGCTCGTTGGTTCCCTATATGATACCAGGGGTAGAGCGCAACAGGGTGACGCGTTTCCAGAGCAAGGTAGTGACGGACCCGGAGGACAAGTTGGGCGCGAGCAACTTGACATACTAAGGCTGCCAACCGCGATTTTTGGATCAGTAGCTCTTGATGAGTGCAGTCCAGATCTCGATTGAGCGTGATCTCGGGGGTGTTCATCCTAGGTATGCTGGCACCGCAGGACGAGATGAACCGACGCGGGGCATGGCAGTTGAGGTCAAGCCGCGTAATCGTGATGGCCGATCATTCCATGGATTCCGTAACCATTCTCGCAGGAGCATCTGGGTGAATTGAGGAAAGAGCCGGTCGCCGGAGAGGAAGGTCTACAATTCGGTGGACGGGATTGGTAAAGTTCCGACAAAAGCGAGATCAACTCCAAGTTCCCACGGTTCAAATTATGTGTTGTCGGGGAAAAAATGAAAAACACAAGGCGCTGTGGCCGATGCGCATCCTGAGATCTACCCAGTCCAAGAACTCATAATTGAACCTGGCACGCGATTTTAATCCCACGCTTATTGTGAACTCCATTTCGGAGGTCCATCAAATCATTCCCACGGTTCAATTCGAATTCCGAACACATATTTACATCGCATCCCTTACGTCGCGCATGACTTTGCTGCTTCCACAAGGAAGTTTGGCGAGGAAAGACAACTCCCTCGCATGAGAAATAAATAAGTCGACACAATTCACTGTATGTCCGGGATGCACAAGTAAGTCAACGACAAAAGGATATTGTAGGTAGGTAGATAAAAGAGAGTAAGTATGAACAGCGAGCGGTTCAGGAGTCCAAAGGAACGAATATTTTGTACGGGACAAATGAGTGTATCTGAAGACTTCAAAATGGTGGGTGTTAGCGGGGAGGAACAACAGGTCAGACGGCGTTGACAGCGAGGTTGGACCACGAGGCCTTGTTCTCGCTTTCCGGTTCAGTAACGGACCCGTCGGGAAGCCCGTCGTGCTCGACGACGCGATCAACCTGGCCGGTGCGATTTAGTGCGCGATTCACCGTTCACGAGTAATTCTAGAGAGGAAACTCACCTTGACTTCAACGTTCGTTATGACAGTGCGCGTGCGCTGTTTCATCGGGTTGTTGAAAGCGAAGGAGCTGAGCCTTGCACTAGCGGTGTTACGCGCACGCATATTGGCGAGCACTGTGAGGGTGTACACGCAGGGGAGGGTGAACTGGGGGATGAAACTGTGCAACGTAGAACGGTTAGTAGTTGTGTTGTCGATTAAATGACACTGAATCTCAACGCACTTGAATGTCGTCCCTCTCATTGTGAAGTACTAGATACGAATCGCGTACTCAGTATTGAGCCCGTAAAATAAAAAAACGTAGCGTACAAGGATTAAGTTCAGTGACGCGACGACGGCGGACATTGAATTGGTCTGCATGATGAACCGGAGGGCCTTTTCTGCCATATACGCCTGCCCCTCATCCTCCGAGGCGAGTGCGAGCGACATGCTGACGCTAATCATCATGTCTGTCCCAGCCGACTTTCGTGACGTTGAATCAGTCTCAGCACGCATATGGACGACGAACGTACAGCGCACAACCAAAGTCCCATCGGTATGGGGATCGTCGAAAGTGTACTGACGGTTTTGAGGCGACAGAAGATGACGGAGACCCTGGGGAAGCGACAGAGTTAAACTGTATTTGGTTGGAAGCAGGGAACCTACGCGACGCCTGACCCGAGGGAGAGGAGGAGCACTAGAACAGCGTCTGTAAATGAAGCGGCGGAGTGATAGATCGACACCCACAGGCAGTTAACAAAGCGCAGGTAGCGCGGGACTTGGTGACGTGCCAGCAGCGCTCGAGAAAGAAGGTGTGGGTGACTGCCCCAACGGATGCCTATATCATTATTGCCTGGCTCAGAAAAAATGAACAGGAAAGACAGAGTTTGCCCACTGTGATGGCGGGCCCGATCCATAACGACCAGGTGCCTTGGCCGACCTGAGTGTAGTCGCCAAAGTGGACGATCATTGCAAGGTAGCCGAGGTGGCTGCAGCGACACACTATAAATAAGAATGAACCACGGACATCGGCGGACTCACAAATTTAGGACGGCGCCCAGGCTAGTGAGGAGGAGGAGCACTCCAACCAAGTATCTGCAGTTGAGTCCAAATCCACTGGCAGAGACGGTCGCGTTATCGGTACACGTACATGCTTCTGAAGAGAAGTGGTTATTCACCTTGAACCCTCCTGGGCGTCGGGGTGGCTGGAGCGCTTGGAGCCAGACGTGTAGTAGCGAGTCGCCTGTAGGAAGACGATGCCCAGAAGCAGGTACTGAACCCACATGCCGACGAATATGGGGCCGACTGTACGGACGATCGCGGGGGGCGGAAGAGTGAAAGCGGCCATATCGTGCTGGGAAAGAGGGAGGAGGGAAAGGAGGGTGAGAAAGAAAGAGAGACGGCTGTGCTACTTATGTCTTTCTCAGGGTTGGAGCGAAATGAAGGAAGCTGATTGCGCAGGCACGTAACACTTTTAAGCTTTTTCCTGAAAAGGTGGTTCAATGCTGACTCGAATTGATTGGTTTCGCGAGACCTGGATTTAAATCAACGACGGTTCTACCCGGTACACAGGCCTGGAGAGCGCAGTTGCGCTGAATATTGCATGGCACTCGACGCCGTCCGCTTTCCTGGACCAGACTCGAAATTCAACATGCCGAGTTGCCGTTATTTGGCTCTATTGCCGTCATCTCCCCTTTTAGTACCTCGACATTTCAACAGTTCCAACAGCCCCGCCGCCCGGACTGGTAACACGGCTTCCTTGAGACAAACCAGGTCGGATTTAACACGCAACACCCTACATATTCAGTCCAAAGACTAGTCCGCGGCGCGGGCTTGCCCTCCTTCCTCAAGGTTGTACTACCATACTCGCTCATACTCGTACGGTACACTGGTCCTGAGAGTCCCTTGCGGCGCCACGAATGGACGAATGCACGGTATTCCTGCTCGGCAACGACAGTGTCGGTAAAACGGCCTTCTACCGCCGGGTGCGTCGCTTCGCACTGGGTACCATGAATATAACGAACATCGACTCCCTCCAGTTCATACTCAACCATTTCGCCGGTGAGCGGCACCGATAACTCTCCTTCGCCCCCAAATGCAGAAGAGTCTTCCGTAGATGTTCGTCTTCCCTCTATATCTCTTGTTTTTTTTTCCAACCTTCTAATGCATGTGGGCAGAATGTCGACCCAACCATCGAAGAGCCCTACCGCAAAGAGATCGTCGTGGACGACCGCGCATGTACTGTAGAAGTGGCCGATCCACCTTCCCACTCGCTTGACCAAAAGCCCTTGAATGTGGAGAATTGGACACGGTTCGCAAACCTGTGCGATTCCCTCGCCCAACCAACCAACCAAACTCCCCACAGAGGAGGTCGTCGTCCTCACGGCTTCATATTGATATACTCTGTCGCCTCACGCGCGGGCTTTGACCGAATCCCAGCTTTCCGCCAGCTGCTCAAGTCTGATGACCCCATCTTCGTTCTGGTGGGCACCAA
The DNA here is from genome assembly GCA_029281495.1 of Mycena filopes. Classification (NCBI taxonomy): domain Eukaryota; kingdom Fungi; phylum Basidiomycota; class Agaricomycetes; order Agaricales; family Mycenaceae; genus Mycena; species Mycena filopes. The sequence goes on along the minus strand of JARIHR010000063.1, from coordinate 56,035 downwards.
ATCCGACTTGGGACGCGAGGTGTCGGCGGAGGAAGGGGCGGCCCTGGCTCGGGAACTGGGATGCGAGTTCATCGAGGCCTCGGCGAAGACGAGCCAGAACGTGGAGCGTGCGTTCGCGAATCTGGTTCGAGCGGCTCGACGCGCAGCGAACCCAGATCCCGCCGGGATCGCGACTGAACGAAAGTCGAAGGAAAGGAAACAGCGAAGATGTACCATTCTATAAGTGACAACATAGTTTATTCCCGGTGACAACAGAGGAGGCAGCGTTAGAGTGGCATAGTGTACGATGTAGGTTAGAGTAGGGATTTTACTTATACTACTTATACTGAAGATATCGAGATACAATTTTACTACCGAGTTTACATACGAGTATACGGCCCCAGGACCAAATCGCTCCGCCGGATGCGCAGAACGCCGTCCACCCACACCTCCGCCGAGGCGTACGGATCCATCGTGGGCAGCAAAAAGTCGAGGTCCGTAAAGTTGCGGTCGTCCGCACCATACGCCGGGTGCGGCTCGAGCGCAGTCTGATCGTACGTCGCCACCTGCTGCTGCTGCACGGGGAGGTGCGAATACGGCGTGAGCCACGACTCGTCCGCGGGGAGGTAATCCTGCTGCTGCTGCGGTTGAGGCTGAGGGTGGTGATTCCACTCCGCAAGCTGCGGCTGCTGCTGCTGCTGCGGCATGGGGTGATACAGCGGCACCGGCTGTTGCTCAAATGCATGCTGCATGCGTTGCTGCTGCTGTTGCTGCGGGGGTTGATTTGACTGCGCCTGGTACTCGATTTGCAACGGGGGCGTAATCGGCTCGTGCGAAAGGCGCCGGGCGAGGATGGGCTTGAGGCGGTCCTCGAGGAGGCAGCGGAGGATGTCGCCCGTGCGCGCGGCGCTGCGCCACGTCACGCCGATGTCCGCCAGGTATTGGACGCAGAGGTCCGCCTGCGAGAGGGAGGTGTTGAGCGAGCCCTGCGCGACGCGGAGGCTCGAGGTGGCTTGGAGGGCGAGGAGCAGGTAGACGGTGCCTGCGCAGAACACGACCTGGAGCATCGTCGGGGGCGTATAGCGGAGGGTGTAGAGCGTGGACCAGGTCTCTAGCAGCTCCATGACGTTCTCGGCAGCCCGCTTGCAAAGCTGCGAGCGGGTTAGTGAGAATGCATGATTCCTTAGACCGCGATATTGCCCACCTTGACATGGTCGATTCCTTTGTCGCCCGCTTGAAGGGGACGGGCACGCCTGCTAAAGAACGGACGGTGGAGCACCATCAAGCACCTGCATGTACCGGTCAGTACGCGTAATGAGCGCATTAATAGCTTGCTCATACCACCAATACATGCAATGAAGCATCAGCCGTTGGGGTGTCGATTTTGCGCGAGTAGAGAACGTAATATCCAATTCAGCGGGGAGCTCGCTCTTCCATTGATTGAGCTCCAGGCTGAAAACAGACGGATGTGAGCGAGAGCAAGGGCGGGTAGTAAGGAAGGGGAAAGAAGAACACACTCAATCTGCGTGATGAGGTGGTCGGCGGCCGCGTCCTCCCTTGCGCCTTTGCTCAATCCGTTCCTGATCAAATAAAAGCCATGTTTGAATCGGAATCGGGGGAAGGGTGGAAGGAAGGGACGCACACTACGTCGATGATCCTACGCGCAATCAGGAAAAGCGAAGTCGTGTGGTGGAAAGCGAGCGACAAGTGATTGGGCTGCGGCGCTATATTCGCAGGCGCGTGGTACCACGGGACCTGGTCAAACTCCTTGTCGACAAACGGCAGAGGGATGTCGGGGCGATCGATGGGCGGCCCGCAGAAATCCCGTCCAAAGTAGACCTGGGGGTGGACGACGACGTTCCGTTCACTGTGGAATGGTTGACGAACAAGAAAGACGTACAGTCCAGCAGAGATCCTGATGTATGGTGTCAGCTTGGGGTGTACGATGTAGGAGGCTGGCGGCTTACCACAGAATAAATAGTCCAATGCGCCCAGCCGCGCGCCCACGACTCTTCCTTGGTCATCAGGCCGGCTTTCACCCAGGGCGTGGTATCTATCTTGAGACCGACTGAAAATATTAAGTACACCACGCCACCGCCGATGGTGGAAAGACTCACGCGCTTGGCTCAGCCTGGCGCCCATCCCAAAGTACAAGTCGCCCAGGACCTGATCGCCCTCGTTGCCGTGGTACTCGCCCAAAAGGCCGAACGCATGCACAAGGGACATATTGGGCAACTGGCACTCCGCCTCAAAGTAGCTCTCCGCGACGGTGATGAAATGGCGGCGCGTGTTCGTGTCCCGGATGCGCGGGTCGTCGGAGTAGACCGCGGACACGGCGAGGAGCGCGTTGTGCAGCATCGGCGAGTAGTGCGGCGTCTTGGGGGGCGTGCTGTTCCGGGGGACGCTCAGCGCGCGGTACATGTCCCGCAGGAAGAGGGACGGCACGAGGCGGAGGCAGAACATCGCCATGAACTTGAAGGAGACGTCGAGGATCCTGGACGTGTGGCAGGTCAGCTCAGTCGCATTGGAATGCATAAATGGGCATGTACTTGTCGTGCTCCCTCCTCTTGAGCGGCACTGCGCACGGCAGGTACCGCGACCAGTCGATGTTGGGATGTGCGTCCGCGATGTCTACGCCGTCGACGAGCAGTATGTACGACGCATCCGGGTCGTCGATAAGCACAACAGGCGCAGCGTCCGCGATCGCCTTGGGCCCAAAACGCATCGGTGTAGTGATCCCTTGGTGCAAGAGTCCCCCAGATCTATCGTCCAGCTGGCGACCCGCGTCAACAGAACCGCAAGCGCGAATAACGCATGCACGCATTTATCTATCTCACCTTGAGCGCCTGCGTGGGCACGCACAGCTCCTCCGTAATCTCCTCGTCCGACTCGACCTCGCCGTCCGTCTCAAAGTAGTCGTCGCTCGCGCTGGGGCGCTCGGGGAGGGAATGCAGGTGTGCGGACACGGCCTGGCACACGCACTTTGCGAGCATCCCCTCGAGGCGGTCGACGTACTCCTGCAGCGCGTCCGCGCGCTTGCGCAGCGCTTCGAAATGCGCCTCGCTTCGCGGCTTGCGCACGGGGACGTCGCGGCCCCATGAGCACTATATCCAGACAGACAGATATGTAGCGATCAGCAAAGAAGTTCGTTCATCAGGCAGGGCAGATGCTGTCCCCGCAGGCAGGCATACCTCGCCGTTCCTTCCAGAAGCGCCGCACGACGAGCAGACGGGTTTCACGCCGTCGCATTTGATTTTCCTGGGAAGACAAACGATGAGCATCCCCGGCCGGGGAAAGTTCGGATGCAACGCCAAGGAAGCAGCTACTTACTTTGAGCGACAGATGTTACAGGCCTGGGTCGCGTACGAGCCGCGCCCTCTGTTGTTGAACGAGGTGTCCTTGGGCTGTGGGTTGTCCTTGGGCATGGTAGGAGGTTGAGGGAGGAGGAGGAGGATAGGGTTAAAGAGTCTAGGCCGGTGACGGTGACCCGAGTCAAAATGGATTGAATGGCATTGAGTCCGAGACAGGGCGCATCTCTCGTAAGCCATTAGCGGGAGCGCTAGCGGGAAGCCGGCAATGAATTAAGCTCGGGGACTCCAGCAACCAACAACCGCATCCTTTTAGACTTGTACATGCTACGAGCGAGCGGACGGCGCCAGTAAGGTGAGCGTAGCGCCAGCACAGGTATACATTTGGATTGAATGCATCCTATGTATTCTCACAAACAATTGGAAATTGGCGTCGAGCGCGGGGCTGACGAAACTACCGCTATGTCGCGGGATAGATACATTTTGGGAGAGCACCGACGTACCAGGAACGAATACATGTAGACACGAAAATCCTACAATCTGGTGATGCGCAGCGCGAAAATCGGCCAAATCAGTCAGCCCGAAGCCCTCCCCGAACCGTCGTTGTCAGTGGGTGGACACGTCCTCGCGGCAGGGACGCCCTATCCCGCCAGTGAGTAAGTCGCAAAGCGTCAATGCGCCTGCAGCAGGAGAATATAAGAGTCCAGAGACGCGAAAAAGGGCACCAAGTTTACCACCATGACGTGCAACTCGCGACTGATCACCACTGCCCAGGGTACAGCGCTCGAGGTGCTCACGTCGACGCCCGACACCAAGAGCACCCGCCCAACGCTGCTCTTCATCCACTTCTGGGGCGGCTCCGCGAGCACGTTCAGCGCGCTCGCAGCGCGCCTCAGCGACGAGTTCCCGCTCATTCTCCCCACTCTGCGCGGGTGGGGCGCGTCGACGGGCCCCGCCGACGCGGCCGCATACAAAGTCACCGACAACGCAAACGACATCGCCGCGGTCGTCGCCCAGCTCCGGGGGGACCCGACCCTGCTACAGCACGGCCTCATCCTCGTCGGCCACTCCATGGGCGCGAAGATCGCGCAGGTGCTCGCCGCGCGGGGCGATTTCGGCGCCCTACTCAAAGGCCTCGTCGTCATTGCGCCGGCACCATTGGGGAAGCTCGAGCCGCCTCCGGAGATGCGCGAAGCGCAGATTGCGGCGTATTCGTCGCCGGAGTCGGCGGAGCAGGCGCTGAAGCACGTCTTGCTGAAATCCGACGTCGGTGTAGAGGAGCTGCGGCGCTTGGTCGCGGATTGCGTCGGCGGGACGGAGGTCGCGAGATTGGCTTGGCCCATGTATGCGATACGGGAGGACTACGAGGCGTTGGCGGAGGGCTTGAAGGATATTCTTGTCGTTGCGGTCGTCGGTGGTCTTGATACAATCGAGACAGCCGAGGTCGTGCAAGAGAGGGTGGTTCGGGTATTGGGAGGATCTGCGAAGATGGTAGTGGTGGAGGGGGTGGGCCATTTGATTCCGGTGGAGGCACCACAAGAGGTCGACCAGATTATTCGTACTTTTGCCAGTACGCTTTGAAAGATTGCTCGATTGTAGGCTTCACCACCTTTGAGGGTTTTGATATCGAAAAGGCTACTGCATAGTCAACTTGAACCTCAAGAGAGATAGCGGGACGCACGATCACGTGGAGTCTACCATCAATTTAAGCCATCATTTGTCTCGATGGACCACCAAAAGATTCCTGCGATTGTCGGCCACGGCATTTGCCTCCATGGACCACCAAAAGTCTTAAGATTCCTGCGATTGTCGGCCACGGTATGCACCTGAGATCAGGGTAGTCAAGGCCGACTATCGGAGTACTCACCTATAAGTACAGTCCATCCGCGCGCATCCGAGTCCCCCAGCGTCTCTCAGATGTTTCCCCACCTGAGCATCGTCGTTTCGGCTGCCATCTCCCTCCTTTTACTGTCCAATGCCCCCGTCGCGGACGCAGCGTGCACGAACCCCGCCGTCCGCAAGGAGTGGCGCACCCTCACAAAGGCAGAGCGTACCGAATGGATCCGCGCCGTGACCGTATGTAGTCGAAATATTCGATCCTCATTGTGCCTTGTCTCATTGGCGCGCGGTTTCAGTGCATGGCAAATCTGCCTCACGACGAGGGGTTGACTCCGACCGTGCCCATCTCGATTTCGAACATCGCGCCCATGAATGCGTCGGGGTCGTACTACGACGACTTTGTTTACATGCACATGGTCAGTTGTGTTTCTCCCGTATATTTCGACGGCGGTTAACCGTCCAACAGGGTCAGTTGTATATACACATACTTACGCATTTGCTCCAAAGTTGACGTGCCTCTTCTATCCTTTGAGACTTGAACACTAGGGTGAGGTCTACCTCGGCGAACTTGTTGCTGTCATGCTCAAGTACTACCCGTCTTACAGATCCACTTTACCGGCCTCTTTCTCCCATGGCACCGTTGGTTTGTCCAAGTCTACGAAAACGTGCTCAAAACCCGATGCGGCTTCCGCGGAACCTCGCCTTACTGGGACTGGGTTAAAGGTTGTTCAAATCCCGTCCTATCGAAAGATTGTACTTACTCACCAACACGCGGATCAGATTCAGCGAACGTGCACGACTCGACGTTGTTCAAAGACTCGGACCCCACGAGCGGCCTCGGCGGCTGGGGCGACCCCGCGAACGACTTCCGCGTCCCCGACGGCGCGTTCTCGAACAAGTCCGAGTTCCGGCTGACGTACCCGTCTCCTCACACGCTGCGCCGCAACTTCACGCTCCAGCCGTTCCTCAACTTCCCGCTCCCAGGCTTCCTCACCGCCGCGCAAGAACAAATCGACGGGAACGCGACATTCACGCCGGCGGAGCGGGATAAGCTCGTAAATGGGTTTGTGGGCGACTTCAAGGGGTTCCAGGCGTATTTCGAGTCGTTCAATGTGCGTTGGTTGATCTAAGCCTGCCTTCAACACCTTTAATCACACTGGCTAATCTGGGATCTTCGGTCAGGGCTCGCACGGCGCCGTTCACCTCACGCTTGGCGGGTGAGTCCTTACTTACTTACATGTTCCGTCGATATCTGACACTCATAATAATTCATCCAGGGATCTCGGAGGCACATGCCCAAGCGACGCTCCCTCAGATTGTGTCGGCGGCCCAACATTCTCTGCCAACGGTCAGTCAACGTCGTCGTTTCTTCCATTCATGAATACGTATTCATAGTTGACGAAAATCGCACCGCAGAGCCGCTCTTCTGGTTGCATCACGCGGTGCGCTTCTCCTCTCATCTCATGTTAAGTATACATGATACTGAGGCGGGCTCACTAATCCGCGGTAGATGGTTGACAAGCTCTGGTACGCAAATGTTCTCAACTTCTTACCCGCGCCGCAGCATACATACACAACCTAAAAAAACACCTTGCGTCCATGTAGGGCCGACTGGCAGACCAAACACCCGTCGAACAAGCACGCGTTTTTCGGGGGCTCCGTCGAGGCGCTGGACAACGCGACCTACTACAACTCCTTCCCCAATGGCGCCGCTCCGTTCTTCACTGTCAGTCCCCCTCCTTTTCCTTTCTAAATTCTTTCCTCTCTTTCTGCGCCGTAAATCCGCAGGCTAACGACGTTTTGCCATCCTTCAACTTTCGAAAGGTCAACTCCACCATGCCCTCAGACGGGCTGTTCCCGCAACCCAAGATCTCCGACGTCCTGAGCACGACGGAGGGGATGCTCTGCTACACTTACCAGTAATTATGTAAATATGTAAAGCTTGGTGGTAAAGGTCAAGGGTCGAGGTTGGGCTGCTAGACACGGGATTGATTCGGGCAACCATTTATGTACTAAGAGGTAAGTAACCCTTGGTAGAGTTTGTCTATGTATCGGATGTTTTCAACGACACCTTCGTGGGATTCCTCACGCGTACGCGACTAGACGGCGGGGATATCAAGGTCAGTATGTAAGGTGCGGCAGGTTTACTGCGTCGTTGAGACCGACGAAGAGCGCGTTCGTCGTCTTGTGTGCGAAGGTGATTGCGATGCGCCGCTCACGGTCTGGGTAACCTGCCCAGAGACAGTTCTTCGACCTCGAAGTCGAGGGATTTGTTTCAAACTTTGACGGGCTCACTGCCCAGGAGGTATCGGAAGCTTAAGAGGTGCCACGACGGCGAGTATATAGACCAAGACGCTGCCCCAGACCACTTTTCCGTTCGCGCGCGAAGATCATGCTGTAGGACTGAAGTTGGTAGCATTTTTTTTGCTCGCCTGTGTGCGGGGGATGGTGTCATTGAGTACGAATACAAGTTGTCTGCGTGTCGCAGACCCACGTCGAGTCTCAAGACTCCCTCGCTGCAGCATCCGCCGCCGCCCCAGAATCATAATGTATGCGGTTCGATATCCCCAGCATATCGCGCATGAACGTTCATGCGCTGAACTGCCCTTTCAATAATACATACTTGAAAGTCGCCGCAGCAGAGTAAGAGTTCCACAGGGAGTTGCCCGCTCTTCTTTGTCTCGGAATCGACGCGATGGATTGCCTTGTAGATGGTGTCGAGCCCACCGTGCGAGCAGCCTACCACAGCGACGCGCATGCTTTTTCGGGTTTGTGCGCGAAGAGAGTGCTTCAAAATTGGTAGCATTTTGCTCGCCGGCGTGGGCATTATATCCGTCGTCGCGAGCCAGAGTCACAGACAGTCAATTGAATCCTCCGAGACATGGCAGCTGGACAAGGCGGAAGCGGCTACCGTTGAGTCAGCGCTCTCGGTCTCTCGGGCGCCTCTCACAAAATCAATGCATATCGACGTTGGACTCGGTCAGATTTTCGGTGACATGAACGTGGAGTGCGTTTGGGAGTCTGAAATACCGGGATACCGGATGCACCGGCCGTACCGGCCGTGCTGTTGGGAACTGATCGATCATGGTGCCGACAGCCGGCGCGATGTGGGCTAATACATATAAACATTTACCAGAACGGCTTCCCGGACGTCTACAACACAACTGCGTAGGCTATCTAGTGGATTAATATATCCAGTGGCTCAGGATAATCTTCGGATTATATCTCCCTACAGTATCTCGGTGGAATAAATTGATCAAGACTTCAACTCAGACATATTGCCCCTGTCTCGACTCTCGACACACCTAAAATGTGGCACAAGGTCCTGGAGATCTTAAACAACCATGGTACCCAGTGTCATTTAACAAAGTTACAGCAGTTCAGTACCATTAATATTGACCTCGCAAGCCGCCAGTCAACATCAACTCGAAATGTGGTTCGGCATCAAGTGGTTTGATTCACCGGCATTGAGCAAAGGGGGACAAGGCTTGGGTGGAGAGAATACTGTTCAAGTGAGAGAGCTGTTATGATGCTGGGCCCGACGGCAGCAGGATATAGAATCTGATTTCAAACTCCGCTTTGGATGCCGCCTTGCGGCCGGTATACGGTATTTCGAACTCCCAAACTTTGTGTGAACGTTGAGCGCAAGTTGAGCGCAGATAGGGGGTGGATCCAGCGTTGTGCGTGTTTGGCATCACCGTCCCGCCTCTTGGCCCCGATCATTTGCATATTGGCGCGCAAATCACCCCCATTGGGCCTCCCTTTTGCTTTCGACGACCACTTCAAGCTTCTGCAAGGACTACTCTGGGCTGCTTCGAGTGATGGCTTCGAGTCTGGGCTGTGGTTCAAACTTAGCTGTGTTCTGCGATGCTGCTCCTCCTTGTTTTTCTGTGCTCTCGTCCATTATCATCAAGCCGGTTGCGACTGCGTTGCGGTTGCGCTCGCGGCTCCAGCCTCCAAGAGAATCTTTGAGCCCCTGTGTACTGGAAATCTGCTGGAAACCAGGACAGGAAACCAGGAAACAAGCTGCAGTTGGATCTCTTCGCAAGCCCTACATCTCCCAAGCTACATGTGGAAGTCTCTCCGTGGCATACCAGTCCATCCGACGTCTCAACCCAGACAAGACATCCACTGTGATACTGATGCTCATTGGTGGGATTCCATGTGGACTCGGCTATTCATAGCGAAAGAACGTTCACTTGGGATCACTGCCTGCGCATGGTCTGTTACCGATAAGTGGAGGAACGTTTATCGCGCCGTTATAAAAGGGCGACGCCCGAAATGCCTCCGAAGACGTCCCAGACATGCTCACCCCATACCTGTTCCTCGGTCTGACCACTCTGCAAGGCGCCCGCGCGTGGGGTGTCCTCGGTCACGCGACCGTCGCCTACGTCGCCCAGCACTACCTCAACCCCGAGGTCGCCTCCTGGGCGCAGGGCGTCCTCGCCGACACCTCCACCTCCTACCTCGCCAACATCGCCTCCTGGGCGGACACCTACCGCGCCACCACCGCCGGCGCGTGGTCCGCCCCACTGCACTTCATCGACGCGGAGGACAGCCCCCCGACGTCGTGCAACGTCGACTACGCGCGCGACTGCGGCGCCTCCGGGTGCTCCATCTCCGCCGTGGCCAACTACACCCAGCGCGTCGGCGACGGGCGCCTGAGCGCTGCCAACACCGCCGAGGCGTTGCGCTTCCTAGTGCACTTCATCGGCGACATCACCCAGCCGCTCCACGACGAGGCGTTTGAGCTCGGTGCGAACGGCGTCGCGGTCAAGTACCAAGGGTTCAGCGACAACCTGCACGCAGGTGAGCTAGTCATTGCAATGCAACCTAAATCTCGTAACTGACTGTCTGTCGCGGAAAAGATTGGGACACGTACATGCCCCAAACCCTCATCGGCGGGTCGACGCTCGCAGACGCACAGTCCTGGGCGAACACCCTCGTCACCGAGATCACCTCGGGCGCGTACAAGAGCGTCGCCGCGAGCTGGATCAAGGGCGACACCCCCTCCGCCGCCGTCGCCTCCGCCACCCGCTGGGCCGCCGACGCGAACGCCCTCGTCTGCACCGTTGTCATGCCCAACGGCGCCGCCGCCCTCACCGCCATGTCCGACCTCTACCCCACATACTACAACAGCGCCATCCCCACCATCGAGCTCCAGATCGCAAAGGGCGGGTACCGCCTCGCGAACTGGCTCAACTTGATCTACACGAGCGAGGTCGCGCGCAGGCGGGGGCTGGAGGACCGAGACGCGTCGGCGGAGGTTGCGGTGAAGCGCGGCATGATGGCGTCGCAGATGCGCAAGGAGGTGCCTGAGGCGGAGTTGGACGGGCATATGTTCCTACCGCCGCAACGGCCTTTGAGCAAGACGGAGCTCGCACGGCTCGCGACTGGGTATGGATGCAACCACAAGCACTGATGTGTTTTTGCTGTATGTACACTTTGTAGGAATCCATTGAAACGAATTCTTTTTTTCTGCGGCACGAAAGCTTTGAATTATTTAGACTACTCGATACATACAGCTTCAGCGACGGGCGAAGCGATCGCGGGCCTTCTGCCCGCGTCGATGATCCTCCTCCTTCAGCTTGCCATTCAGCGCATCCCATATTTTCAGTGCGAATTTTTCGCCGCTCTGCAAGTAACCCAATGAGCACAATGACACACACAGAGGACGGCGGGAAAGAACCCACAGCAACGAAGGCGCGTATCTGCCCCGTCTCTAACTCGCCCGACCCAAGCACGCGCATGGCGTGCAGATTCGGCGACGACGAAGTGGGCGGAAAGGAGAAGACGAGCAGCAGCCGCAGCGGCGTCGCGGCCTCCTCCTGCGGTATCGCGTCAAGATAATGCACCAACGGCCCCTTCGCCCCCGGCGGCGGCGGCGCCACATTGAGCGTCACGCACACGGGCCACCGCTCCCGCCCCCCAAGCACCTCGCCCTCATCCCAGTAGTCCGGCAGCTCAAAGTCCACCGCGCCACCCGCGAGGGAGCGCGTATCGAACCCGCTCTGCTGCGCCTCCACGTCCACGTCCATCGCGCCGGGTGCACTCTCCACCGCCTGCGCGCCCGGCGCCGCGGCGGCCTTGTACTCCACTGCGCGCGTGCGGGGGACTTTGCAGTCCCACAGCGCCGCGCGGGCGGCCATGAAGAGCGCGTCGTGCGCGTTGCCCGCGTCGGCGAGCACGACGCAGTCGAGGTTGAGCAGCCACGCCTTCTTTCCGGCCAGGATGCCGAGGTTGGGCGGGTGCAGCGAGGGGTGGGCGAGCGTCTGGTGCAGGAGCGTCGACATGTCGTGTTGGAGGTCATCGAGCGCGGGAGCGGAGAGGTGCGGGTATGCAGATGGGGAGCTGCCTTGTTTTGCGTTGCGTCGTTCGTTAGCCGCAGTGATAATTGGGATGGAGGAGCAAGGGTTCGCACCAAGAAACGGTGCAGACGATCCGACCGCCGTCTACGCCGTCGCCGCCGCCGAGATCGACGTTCTCGACCTCGAGTTTTGCCGCCGCGAGGATTTCTGTGCCGCCCCCGCCGTCGTGCGGGTTTTTGCCGATGTTAAGGTGCGCGGAACCGTTTGCGAGTGGTGCGACGCCAGTTTCGAGGCTGATGGTGCGAAAATCGTGCAAACCGCGTCCATCGGCGCGTAATGGCGGGTTGGAGAGCAAACCGGATTGAATGTACGAGATTTCCGCCTTGGAGGTCGATATTGAAGCCATTTTGCAAAAATATTCGGGGCAAGAGGCGGGAAGGTTATGCCAAACACGCACAACGCTGGATCCACCCCCTATCTAGATCTGCGCTCAACGTTCATGCCCACCGAAAATCTGATTGAGACCAACGTCGATATGCATTAATTTTGTGAGAGGTACCCGAGAGACCGAGAACACTGACTCAACGGTACCCGCTTCCGCCTTGTCCAGCTGCCATGTCTCGGAGGATTCATTTGACTGTCTGTGACTCTGGCTCCCGACGACGAATATAATCCCAACGCAAGCGAGCAAAATGCTACCAATCTTGAAGCACTCTCTTCGCGCACAAACCCGAAAAAGCATGCGCGTCGCTGTGGTAGGCTGCTCGCACGGTGGGCTCGACACCATCTACAAGGCAATCCATCGCGTCGATTCTGAAACAAAGAAGAGCGGCCAGCTTCCTGTGGAACTCTTACTCTGCTGCGGCGACTTTCAGGTATGTATTATTGAAAGAACTAGGCAGTCCAGCGCATGAACAACCCATCAGGCCATCCGCAATAACGCAGATATCTACGCCATGAAGGCGCCGACGAAGTACCGTCTGTTGCGCGACTTCCACAACTACTACGCCGGTCGAAAGAAGGCACCAATGCTCACCATCGTGGTCGGTGGTAATCATGAGGCGATGAACCACATGTATGAGTGGTGCGTCGGCGTCCCGGGTGTGCATTTGGTGTCCGCCTCAATTCGGGGTTCTAGTTTCCATGGCGGTTGGCTCGCTCCGAACATATATTTCCTTGGGTACGCGGGCTGCGTGCTCGTGGACGGATGGCTGCGCGTCGCTGGCTCGAGCGGGATTCACAAAGCGGAGGACTACAAGAAAGGTAATTCTCCCATCTGTATATGCTTCCCGACGTTAATGAGATCTAGGTCATTTCGAACGCCTCCCTTTTATACCGTCGACGCTGGTCTCGGCGTATCACACGCGCGAGTACGGCGTCGAGCGTCTCATGAACGTCTGTCGCTTTTCTCCTCAAATGTCGGCATGGCTGAACCATCATCCGAGCAGCTACAGACCCAAGGCCCCAAGGTCGACATCTTCATGTCCCACGACTGGCCCCGCGCCATCGAGCTGCACGGCGACACCGCCGCGCTCGTGCGTGAAAAGCCTCAATTTGAGCACCAGGTCGGCGTTCCCTTCCTTCTCATCTTATTCATCCGCTGAGACAGACACAGATCGATAGCAACACCCTCGGCTCGCCCCCGCTCGAGGCACTGCTGCAGGCCCTCAAGCCGGCCCAGTGGTGCTCCGGCCACATGCACGTCCGCTTCACAGCGGAATACAAACACGGCAAAGGCGACTCGTCCGAGACAACCAAGTTCCTCGCGCTAAGCAAGCCTGGGGAGAACCGCCAATTTCTCGAGGTCAGGACTGTGCCCAAGCTCGCCTCACAATACTCATGTATACCCCGCAGATCATCGACGTCCCCACCCCGGCCACGCACCAGCCGCCGCCCTCTACGCGGCAGCACACCCCCAGCCTCTTCTTCGACCCCCACTGGCTCGCCATCGTGCGCGCCTACGCGCCTTACCTCTCCCTCACCCCGCTCCCCGTGCCCCTCCCCGCCCCCGCGGTCGCCGCGCGCATCGTCGCGGACGCGCTCGCGTGGGTGCGGGCGAACGTCGCGGACGACCGGGCTGGAAAGCTGAAGGCGGTGGGCGACGTGCAGGTCTTCAAGCGCGTGGCGCCGCCCACGCGCAGTCCTGAGGGGAAGGAGGATACGGATGTTACGCGTGAGTGGGTTTAGTTTCCTGTGAACGGAAGATGCTGACGGCGAGTGTGTGTATATAGCGAAAAAGTACAATAACCCGCAGACACAGGCGTTCTGCGATATGCTGGGGATCCCGAATCGGATACATTATGATTCTGGGGCGGCGGCGGATGCTGCAACGAGGGAGTCTTGAGAGGTCTGCGACATGTAGAGGATCTATCTACAATTCCCATTCGTACCAATACCCCCTACTCACAACTGATAATGTAGCATACAAAACTTGTATTCGTACTCAATGACACCATCCCCACACAAGCGAGCAAAATACGCTACTAATTCTACAGCATTATCTTCGCGCGCAAACCGGAAAGGTAGTCTGGCAGCGTCTTGGTCTACTCGCTGTCCACCTATCGGTTCGTAGGACTTCGCCTGCATATCATAAAGCCAGGACGATAGAAGAGTTTGATCCTGTGCGACATTTGAACGGGGAAAGCCGGGATGAGATACTAGTCGGAGAGAAGGTAAATTCAATGTGCATTCAAGATCATCGACTGGCGCGGGATTTCGACAAACACGTCCCATTTTTGTGATGTTTTTGTCCATCCGAAGAGGTATGCCTTCGAGCCTAACGTGATGAGCAGCTCAAGCTTCATCTTCTTCCCCTGCTGAGTTAACTCCGCAATCTGTCTCCCCAATTCGAGGGATCTCCATCCGGGAGGTTGAACGGAGTAGATATACACCTCTGGTGACTTGTCGTCAATCGTGTAAGCCATGGCGCATGCGGAGTTCCCGACAGTCAAGTTTGGTGGGAGCGCACGGATGTTGGGCCACTCATAGTCCGGTCGCTGAGGAAAATCAACGGCGGCTCGCCGTTCAAACGTCCGCGAAGTTATGTCGAATAGGATGAATGAGTCCTCCAGCCTCCACTGTGGCAAACTGGTATTGAGAGCGCCCAAACACGCAGAAGAAAAGAGCTTACCTTAGCCATGAGAACTTTCTGGTTTTGCAGGACGACGACGTGGCGCCAATTGTCCGTAGCGGGGACATGGGCGGGGTAAGGCTCATCTCTGACCTCCCACCTCCATTGACCAGCCTGGAGCGAACAGACACTGTAGGAGTCGATCTTCTTCTCCCCCCCGTCGATGAGTGTTGTTCCACCAAAGAGGAAGATCTGGTCATCGACGACAACAAGCTCCGCTTCCTTCCGCGCGGCGACGGCTCCGCCTGCGACATCGACGACCCACCACCTCAACCTGTCAACATCGATAGCAACGAGGTCGTTACTCATCTCTCCGGGAGGCACCCTATTGTCGTCATGGCCATTTATTTGTCCACCGAAAATGAAGAGCAGTCGCTGGTCAAATTCTTTCGACCTCCATAGTGCCATGCTCCCTCCGAAGCGGGAAGGGAGCTGCTCTGCACGATGAGGCGACCCGAATGGGCGAGGGAGACGCGCTATGTTGTCCTGTACATGTATCGTTGGAGACTGGTTGACTTTCAACACATAATATCTTGGCGAATTACCGTGAGGGTTCTCCACGTCCGCGTTTCCATATCGCAGACTTGGATTTGTGAACGGTGCTCTACCACATTTTCATCGTAGGTGTTATAAAACACCTCTTTCGATGCGTGATCCACGGCAAAACTCGAGGGACAATTTTTGAATGGAGGGTTGCCTTTAAGTTCGCTTGCGTTCAACGTAACCGCCGCCATCGCGGTCTGATATACGCGTGTGCAAGAGTTTTAGGGAGAGATAGAGGGATAGGCAAAAGAAAAGAAAAGGCGAACCTGGCCAGCAGTGGTAAGAAGAAAGAGGTTTCCCTATGTTCCGTATCCGATCAGGCGTGATCTGAACGGCTATCTTCAGAAAATCACGAAGATTATAGCTGAAAACGAGCGATGAGCGCTGAGCGCTGAGCCGTTCGCAAGAACCCAGTGAAATAAGATAGTCGCGCAGACTCGCGCTCATAAGATAATACACTTCATAATCATCCGTTTCATTCCTTCCGAACCTATCCTCTTCCTAGCCCCGATATCCTGATTCCCCGCTCGTCGTATTGCGCGAACCAGCGTCCTACACGCAGGGTTCACGTTCTGATCTGCCTTGGCTGAGGTCTCCAGGAATTCGCATCCGAACTTCCGAGCTAGCGCTGCGCCCTCCTCCGGAGACACCTGGCGCTCAGCACTGCTCAGGTCGCATTTGTTCCCCACCAGCATAAAGACGGGGTCCCAGTCTGGTATTCGCGCGATTGACTTGCGGAAGAGCTTGAGGCGGTCGAACGTCGCGCGCGATGCGACGGAGTACATTAATATCAATCCTTGGCGTTCCCTGTGTTGATGGTTTAAGTTCGGCGGCGGACTTGAGAGAGAAGGGAAAGAGGGCGCACTGGACCCAAGGACCCGGGGGTTTCACGTGCGCGTAGTTCTCTAAGGGATGGGGTGAGTGAAGGAAGCGTGGGTCTGACCGGCCACCTACCCTGCTCAATGAGCTCCATTAAACACACGTAGTCGTCCACCGCAAGGGCCTTGCTGCATGGACCCTCTAGATCTATGAGTGGGTCGATATTGTCCAACTGTAACTGTATGAGTTTAGAAGCGACTGCGCCGACTGAGTAAATGGCCAACATCTACGGAAGGAAGGACTCTTCTCAGCGACCGTTTTCGGCGAATGGAGAGGATGCACACTCACCGATATGATGATAATTCAACGAGAACTGGCGCCGATTCTCAGCCATCGGATATGCTGCTTGAGATTCCAACGCACCTGCAGCGCAAAGGTACTTTTACCGACCCCGGCATCACCGAGGAGGAACACGGTCCATTCATCCATCGGCAGGTCCGTCTAAGTTGCTTGAACAAGAGAAACTTGCATGGTCGTACGAAACCGCAAGCGCATCCGGACCGTGACTTCTGAATGATGGAGAATATAGACATCGTGGCACTCTGGCAGTGGCTGCAAGTGCAACGGACGGCCTCGTGTTCAGCGACGATACAGAGCAGCATCCAGACTCGGTCGGCACCTATCGTCCGTGTCCTTTGCGCACAGACGAGGAACAGAGAAGACGTAACCAAAGGCCGAACTTGACTCCGATTGAGGGTGTTAAAATATTGTCTGGCGGTACTTACAAAACTCGAGGAAAATTATATTTCGCAATAGAGGACGATCCAAATAATTGCTCGATGCGTTTGACAGAGCGATGGAAAAGCCAGGCCAGAGAAGGAGTAGTGGGAGTGCGGCGAGAGAGGATGATCGTTGAACGTTGAACGAAAGAGCTCATCGGCATCTTCGGCCGAATATATTTGGTATTTTCTGCTTTGAACCACCAAAGCGGCGGCCTGTTGAGAGCTACCAGCTGTCCTCAAGAAATTACTCCTCTGTTTGCTAAGCAAGACCTCGACTCACACACTCTGGCCGGTCGCTCTGTACTCTTTCCCTGTCCTGTCTCGAGAGTCGAGCCTCTGGAGTCACCGTGACGTCGACCTTGAATCCAACGTCTGCCAAATTCGAGACTTTGAATCTATGCTGGCCCGTCGAGATTCTGCTCTCCCAAACCCCGATGTCGCCCAAGCCGTTTCCTCCTCCTCAACGCCTCCCTAGGCCTAGGCCTGCGAAAAAGCGCGGCCCTCAATTCCATTACATCCAATGCACGACAATCGGGGATGCCGGCGTCGGAAAGGTACGCGCATAGTTCGTTCCCGCTTCCTTCTTTCCTTCCTGACGAATGCCCCTCATATCTATCTCGGCCAGACCTGCCTGATCACCGTCTACGCAGAAAAGACGTTTCCTGTTGATTACATCCCAACCGTACGTAGAGTGACCGACCTCGATTCACAATTAATTTGTTAGATCTACGGCGGGTTTGGGAAGGAAGTCGAGGTTGACGGGCAGCCTTTCAACATGGGCCTTGTCGATACTGCTGGTACATCGGCCGTCTCTGTGCTTTCATGCCACGACTTAATGAATGGACCTTTCCCGCAGCCCAGTCAGAATACGACCACCTCCGCCCACTATCCTACCCGCAAACCGATGTATTCCTCCTCTGCTTCCGCGTAGACTCACTCGTTTCCTTCGATAATGTCCGGACCAAATGGTTTCCGGAGGCGCACCACTACTGCCCGGATATCCCCTGTATCGTCGTCGCGACGCAGATTGATCTGCGAGACGAGTTCGAGGCTAGGGAGACTCCGGTTGATGAGAAGAGAGGGTTTGCGCCGCTCACGACTGCGCAAGGCGAGACGCTAGCGAAGGAGTTGAAGGCTGTGAGATATGTCGAGTGTTCGGCGAAGACGCAGCAAGGCGTGAGGAACGTATTTGAAGAGGTGGGCCGACTGTCGTATTCTCGCTGGCCGTGCTAAAGAGACCTGGATTTCAGGCTTGCGTGGCAGCTATCGCCCCTCCGTCCGCCAAGAAACGACCCAAGTGTATCGTCGTCTAGACGTAGAATGGGCTACTCGTCAACAAGCAAAGTGGCCAATGCACATATACAGCTACTCAAATCGTCTACAGCTTATTCAATAATACAGAAAGATGATAGCATGAATTGTCCTTCGTCCGTCCTTCCTTCGGTCAATGTTCTTCAACGCCCCGGCGCCGGGTGACTCTGGTCCGTCCGCTCGTCAAAGTCCGCAAACGGATTCTCCTTGTCATCGTGGCCGTACCCCACACCCGCCTCGGCGTCCCCGGGGCCGTAGCCCGGAGCCTTCGCGCCAGCCATGGGAGGCATGCCGGGGGGAGGGGCGTACTGCTGCGGGGCGTACTGCTGCTGTTGCGAGGCGCCGTAGGGCGCAGCGTACCCGAGGTTCGGTACAGATGCGTTGTAGGGCTGCTGGTTGTACGACGGGAAAGCGGCGAGGCGGATCTGGTTGGAGGGCGCGCGGGAGAAGTTGATGACGCTGGTGGGGTCGAGTACTTGGCGGTAGTACCCCCAGGCGAGGACGGAGAAGGAGCAGGCCAGGACTGGAGTTACATAGTTAGCGACGGCTGTTAGTGAAGGGATCTTGACATACATATCGTGATCAGGAGGGAAACAATATCCTGCCAGGAGTTCTGATCATACTCATGCTTGCACCCTGAAAAGTTATAACCGTCAGGTAAATGCAGCTAAATGCGAGAAAACACCAACATGCTGCGGCGTCCTCCGGGTCGATAGATTCGTGTCTCGACGGCCCAAACAGGCCGAAGGGATAGACGGCGGTCGAGTCGCCGACAAGTTCCGTGCACTCTTTGAGAATGTCGGACTGGATGCGCCGAGGTCAGAGCTACGCTCGCACTTTGCGCATGAACAAACGAACCTTCGAGGTGAAGTGGACCACGACTTGGAAGATTCCACCACCGACGGTCAAGAGGATGGTCGCAAAGGACATATATGCATAGGTTCGGACGAGAGGGAGACGTTGCTGGACAACGGAGTTAGCTAGATGTCTACCCGTTTGTCAATGAACATACCGATGCAGCCGAAACGACACCGAAGGACTGAGGCCAGGTCAGCTTCGTGTACATTTAGAGAAGGTAAAGCGGCGGACCTCGATGAGAAACATCAGCATATAGACCGCTCCAAGCACAATTGCGAATGTGGCGAGCTTGGGCACACCCTCTGCGACATTGTCAAAGGAACATTCGGCACTCATGTTAACCGCGACGGACCTTCCTTGTCGATGCTAATGCTTCTGAAGAAGCCGATCTAAGAGAACGTTAGTGTATGCACGTTGGGTTTCAGAGGGCCAGCATACGCCTCTGGAACAAAGGGTCAGCGACACAAACTACTCCGAGCAACCCATACGCACGAGAAGAGCGACCAAAGCGCACTCAGAGCACTGACTATCGAGCAAATTATTTCTCGTCCACTTGATTGGATACACGGCTATTTACCACCAATGACCACAGGCCGTAGGTTTGTTCTGTACGCTCGATTGAAGTAGCCACGGGGGACTAAGGCCGGGTGGGTTAGTATCGCGAGTGCTGAGCTAGTCAGGTCGAGAACGCTTGCCTGAAAGGCAAAGGAGCGTCAGAATCTAGGGACCAGATTTGCGGTAACGACGTACCTTGAGCAGGGGGAGGTCTTGTATCCATTATGAGAGGTGTTTAGAGTAGTACAGAGTCAAAGGCGAGTGTAAGAGGAGAAGGGAGAAAGGGACAGCGTCAAGCTGTTATGGGCAGGCCAAGGCTGTGTTTGCTTGTGCCCTGTTGTGCCTCCGCAGCTTGTCCAATCTCATTATCACCGGCTTCAATCGTAGCAACTCTCATTGTCAACGACCCAACGACGACCACCAAAGATACCCAGCCCTCGATTCTATTGTCATACTTATCCAAGTCATATCCGAAAATTCGATTGTCTCTGGAAGTCTGAAGATCTTGGGAAACTCCCAGTTGCTATCGCTGTGTACCCCGAGCTTGGCCACAACTGAACACCGCCTTCAACGTTCCCTCCGAAAATCATGAGCTGGTACCGATTTCTAAGTTGTTCTGTGTAACCAGATCCTCCCACTCGTTCTTGGCCTGTTCAAGCATCAACAACGCGTCTTTTCCTATCTTGCCTGCCGAGATCTCGTACATATATCCGAAGCTGGTTGACCGTTGAGCTACTTGTTTGACCATTCTTGAAGAGCAATACACCGTCGAAAGGACGCGCGTGATGGAGTCAAGATTCCCGTGCTCCGCTGTTGCTGTTGCTGTTCGGGACCCTCAACGGCGATGGGTATCTAGGCTCGCTGCCTTGGATGCCAGCAATCTGCTTTGTTCAACTCTTCTCTCGATATCATGCGCCGATTCATGCCTCGGCCGCCTCCACTCCAACTCCAATGTGTGTTTGAATCTCGTCATGTTACACTGGCGACTTACATCTCAAGTTGATAATATGTTCCCGGGTGCAGGTAATTTCGCCCTCGGTTTCAGTGCTGTCCTAACATCCTCTCTAGGGCAGCCGCGCCTGCAAGTCGTCAACTCCCTCATCTCGGGAGTGTATCAGAGTAGCTGGCGAATCCTTGTCCTATGCCGTGGGTCGTGGTTTTCCTCGTCTGATTAGAAGTTGACTCCCCCCCAGTCGCGACGATCAATGCCCTCCGTTTTTATCTCTGGTAAGTTGGATCGTATCCAATGGTATCCCGACGTTCATCCATCTGCAGTGCTGTATGTTTCTCCATCCGTTACGTGGACAATACTGATCCTGCCTGCAGACCGAAGCCTTGGCCGACCTGAGGATCGACCTCGCGCGTGAGTGAGAGATCCAAGTTCGCGCCGATCTCTCTCCGACATGTTTACCAGAAAACAATCCCCAGCTCGCACACGTATCCAAGGCGCTCGCCACCATATATACCGCCGCCTGTGGAATCGAATTGCTCGGTGCCCTCAGCGCCTTCCTCGTAAAGTTCCTGTTCCTCCATCTTTACCGCCCTCTCATCGTGCGTGAACAGCAACACCGTACGCTCATTCGCGCCTACTCGTACCTCGCCTTCGTCTCAGCGGCTCTCATCACCACGGCTGGCGTCAGCACCACTGTCGCCTACTTCACATATGCTGTTCGTCTACCCTTTTGTCTCATCATGTTCTCCTCTTACATACATGTATAGGACGCGCTGATGCAAGAATGCGTCGCACTCGCGACCGCAGGCAACCTCACCTCCAAGTCCCTCTTTGTCCGTCCATTCGTCTCCCCCGAAATTACCTAAACCTCACTATCATTCGCACAGAGAGGCCCGCCCTGGCCGAACACCCCGCTCTCCTCCTCTGAGGCGCAGACCCGTGCGTCACAAACCTCCCGGACATTGACCTGCTGCCCTGACTGACCACGCCAACAGAATGCCTCGCGCTATACTCCTCCGAATCTCCCGCCCAAATCCTCTCCATCGCCCTATACTACTTCCTTCCATCCCTCCTCCTCGCGTCCATCGCGTACATCTACCACCGCCAGACCACCGACCCCGCGCATCCTGCGCACCTCGGCGCCGGGTCTTCGACTCGTAGATCTGCGATCCGGTTGGAGGCGCGAGGCAGCGGTGCGGGGTACGGTAGGGTTCCGACAACGGACAACAACGCCGAGGTCACCGCACGTCCTGGGCTGGGCAAACGGCGCGCAACGGTCTCGCCGCGCTCGTATGGAGCACGCGCGGCGCTGGCTGTGACGTCGTTGTCGCCCGGCCCCCCGAGCTTCAGTGTCGCAGGCGCAAGCTTGGCGGCGGGCGATTATCAGGGGTTTTATCTTTCCGACGTGGACGAGGATGAGGATGGGGCGTTCATTTGATTGAACTGTACTCCTGGTAAGCCTTCTCCATCTTTCCACCTAAATCTACACACTAATGACCGCCAGCAGCCCATCGCGTCGCATATGTATAGAAATTCCTGCTTTGTTTTTTTTTCCCTAATGATATTTCGTTGTGACACGGGGTCACACTGTTTGCAAGCCCCTAAACTACGACCTTGACCTCCAAGAATCAGAATGACTCGGCGTCTTCCCCTCCGGCTTCCAATTTGTTAAACACGACAACTTTTTTTGGGACCTCCATGAATGTCTCTGGGGAACCGAAGAAGAAGCTACCGCTGCGCTAGCTGCACCTCTTGACGAGCCCCCAGCGCTGGCGCGCTGCATACCTACAAGCCCAGTGGAAGATGCGGCGCCTATGCTCTATATAGATTTGGACCTACATCCCGTCCTGCGTGTTCACACCCTCCTCTACTCCGACGATCTCCCGAAAATGCTCGTCCGAGCTGAATATGTCGAGTTTATGCGACACATCCTTTCCGTTGGAGCATCCGTCGATCGCCGTTTCTTCCTTACTGGACAGCCTGGTATCGGTAAGCACTTGCGCAGTTCAGTCTGCCCATTCCATCCATCCTCATTCATTTCGTACAGGAAAAAGCGTTTGCGCCTTGTATATCGTCTTCTGGCTGCTTTCGCGCCGCCAGCCCCTCTTCCTCGTCTTACAAGCAAACCAACAGGCTTACTACTTCTCTGAGGACGGAGTCCAAACGGGCACCCCAAATGGCGACAACAAGGTTTTCCATGCTGCTGTGGCAGAAAGTTGGGTCGTTATTGATGTAGATATCGGCGACAGCGCTTGGGCGGCCAACTGGTATCCCGGTCGATGGGTCAACCCTTGTGCTGCACTCATCTGGACGTCGGCTCCGTGGTACAACCGCCGCCGTAGGTTCACTGACCGCTACCGCGCCCGTTTGTGGTACATGTCCCCATGGACGTTTGCAGAAATTGAGTTCGTGACGTGCGTCTCGTACCCTCTTCTGCGATATATCTAAATAGCCTGACTGTGGTTCAAAGCGAGATGCTGCAGACGGACCCCGCGGACATACGCGCTCGTTTCCAGCGCAGTGGTCCAGTAGCCCGTCCCCTATTCTACGCGAACACGATCGCAAGCGCCACTAGCATGGACCAGGTCGTTCGAAGGGCTCTTTCCAGAGGCTTGTTCGATCTCCCAATCACCACCGATTCCGAGGACGAAACGTTCGACCTTTTCCTCGCGCGACCTCGCGAAGAGATTGACCGTAATACGGGAATCTCCAAGCTTATTCGCCACGAGGCGACGTTTTCTTTCCTCTCGGATTATATCCTCGAGCGTGCACTGCATCTCACGGGCACCGCTTTCGACACTCTCCCACCCCGGCTTAAGGTAGCCTTCGATAATCCATTGATGCGCCCTGCCGCCCGCCAGCTTTTGGAGAAGCTGCTGCATAAGGCTCTCTTCCGTGCTGCTCGGATGTCCGTTCCTCAGTGGAATTAACCGCTCCGCGTTGGCGACCCCGACTTGCGTGTTTCACTCCTCGACCAAGCCCATAACTTCACCATCGAGTCCAGCTCGTACCTTCTTCAGCAACCTCCTCAATCCGACTCAATCCTAGTGACAGACGCGGCAATCTGGCTTATCCCCTCCCCAGATGCGAGTTATCAGTCAGATGTTTTCGACACCTTCATGGGATTCCTCAGGCGACTAGGCATGACTACCACGGTCAGTAAGGTGCGGCAGGTTTACTGCGTCGTTGGAACCGATGGAGAACGCGTTCGTCGTCTTGTGCGCGAAGGGAACGACAAAGTGATTGCGATGCGTTCACGGCCCACGGAACCTGGCCAGAGGCAGTTCTTCGACCTCGAAGTCGAGGGATTTGTGCTGAACCTTGACGGGCTCACTGCCGTGGCGATATCGGAAGAGGTGGACAACCAGTAATACGTTCTCTCACTTTCACCCAGCTTCAAATAATTCAAAGCGAGCACTTTTTGTAACACATGTATTTACCGCGTCCCTTGAATTATTTGACCTCCCCGAACATCTCTAGCATCGATTTATTGTTTTAATTGAGACGCGAAATTGACGCGACGCGACGCGTCCACAGACACGTGCACTGCACGTGCGATATTCGGCACCGCATTTCTCCTACACACGCGACGCGTCGCCTACAAAGTCAGCGATGAGCGACGACGACGGCGCAGCGCCGGCAATCCGCAACCGCGATGAATGTAAGCCCTTTTGTGTCCAACAGAATGCGCACTCAGTCGACCCCAGTCCCCCACGATACTATTCGAATTATGCTCGCGACGGACAACCACATTGGCTACATGGAGCGCGACCCTGTGCGGGGACAGGACTCCATAAACACCTTTCGTGAAATCCTTCAGCTCGCGGTGAAGCATGACGTGCGCCTCACGTCTCTCTTCCCGCCACTCGACTCAAAAAAGCCGGCTTTCTTTTCAGGTGGACTTTATCCTTCTGGCAGGCGACCTGTTCCACGAAAACAAGCCGTCGCGAGACTGTTTGTACAAGACTATTGCACTTTTACGCGAATATACTTTGGGGGATAAGCCGGTGCAGGTGGAATTGCTCAGCGACCCAGACGAGGGCAAGGCAGACGGTTTCTCGTGAGTCGCATCACATCTTGTGCCCAGAAAACGCCTACGTTTCTTCAGATTTCCCGCTGTGAACTATGAAGACCCGAATTTCAATGTCAGCATCCCCGTCTTTTCAATACACGGCAACCACGATGACCCTCAAGGCGCGGGCTCTGTAGGTCCTCTGTATCACTTTTAAGAGGTCAGACTCACACCGCGACAGGAAGGTGCTCTGTGCGCGCTCGACGTGCTTTCCGTCACCGGCCTGATAAACTACATGGGCAAAATTGACCTCCCGGTGGGCTCCAGCGCAGAGACGGCCGAAATGGGCATTGCCGTGCGCCCCATTCTTCTCCGCAAGGGCAACACCCACCTTGGGCTCTACGGCATCGGCAACGTCAAGGACCAGCGCATGCACTATGAGCTCCGGAGCAACCGCGTGCGCATGTTCATGCCCCGCGACAAGCAGAACTGGTTCAATATCATGCTGTTGCACCAGAACCGGTGCGTCTCAGCTCTCAGTATGGGTGGCTCCAAGACTGAGGGGATGATACAGAGTGAAACATGGGCCGCAGGAATTCGTGCCCGAGGGCATGTTTGACGACTCGGTCGACTTGGTTATTTGGGGGCACGAGCACGACTGCAGAATCGTCCCAGAGCCTGTGGCAGGCAAGGAGTACTACATTTCCCAGCCTGGGTCGTCCGTCGCCACGTCCCTTGCCGATGGAGAAGCGTTAGAAAAGTATGGAATCCATTTACCGCAAGTCAAGTTCACTGCTTATTACACCTCCCAGACACGTCGCGCTGCTGCAAATCCAAGGCAAGGAGTTCGAGATGACGCCCATCCCGCTACGCACCGTGCGCCCCTTCGTCATCGAGAGCATCATCCTGAGCGAGATTGCGGAGGAGGAGGGCCTCAACCTCTCGGACCAACACGAGATCA
Source organism: Mycena filopes (assembly GCA_029281495.1). NCBI lineage: Eukaryota > Fungi > Basidiomycota > Agaricomycetes > Agaricales > Mycenaceae > Mycena > Mycena filopes. Next base: position 30,678 of record JARIHR010000063.1, on the reverse strand, counting down.
CAAAGTACCTCAAGAGCAAGGTGAACGCGCTCATCGCACAGGCGAACGCGCAGTGGGAGGAGCGCAACGCGCACGCGGTGGAGGAGGGCGACGCGCCGCTCGAGCCGATGCTGCCCCTCGTGCGGCTCAAGGTCGACACGACGGGCGTGTCGGAGATGTCGAACCCCATTCGGTTCGGGCAGGAGTTCCAGGGGCAGCTGGCGAACCCGCGCGACGTGCTGGTGTTCCACCGCGCGAAGAAGAGCGCGGCGCGCGGCGGGAAGGTGAATGCGGAGGAGCCGGATTTGGACGAGGATGCGGACGCGGACGCGGGCTTGACGAACGATGAGAAGCTCGCGCGGGTGCGGGTCGCGACGTTGGTGAAGAAGTATCTGGAGGCGCAGGAGCTGCAGCTGCTGGGGGAGATGGAGATGAGCGACGCGATTGCGATGTTTGTGGAGAAGGATGATACGCATGCGATTCAGACGTGCGTTGGATCTTCGCGCCTCTCCATCCTTCTGCTCATTATTTTCCCCGCGTGGCAGGTATGTGAACAAGGCGTTCAAGAAACTCACGAAGAGCGCGCAAGCGACGGGCGAGGAGGAAGAGATGGGGGAGGACGAGCTCGACGAGCTCGTGCGTGCCTTTCTCAATCACGCATATTGTGCTTTCGCTCACCCGTATCATGAAACTAGCTGGCGAAAGCCAAGGCGGAGCAGGACAAGAACTACGCCGACAAGGTCAAGGGCTCGGCCGCCACTCGCAAGGTACCCCCTTTCCTTCCTCATTCCTTATACCAGCTAACCTCCGTCCGTCCCTAGGCAAAGGGCAAAGCCAAGGCCGCCACCCCCGCGGAGGAGTCGGACGACTCGATGCTGGCAGTGGACGACGACTCGATGATGGTGGACGGAGGCGGAGGCGGCGGTGATGGGTCGGACTCGGACGCCCCGCCGCCCGTGAAGAAGAAGGCGGCACCGAAGAAGGCTGCTGCTGCGCCCAAGGCCAAGGCCGCGCCGAAGAAGGCGCCGGCGAAGCGCGGGAAGAAGGTCGTGGTGCGTCCCCCCCTTTTCTTTCTGTCTTTCTTTTTGAGCCACCGCTTACGACGATTTGGACGACCGCAGAGCGAGTCGGAGGACGAGGACGACGACGTGATTGAGATTGACTCGGACGACTCGGACGCGCCGCCGCCGCCGAAGAAGGGCGCGAAGAAGGCCACGACGACGTGAGCTCCTCCTTCCTCCCTCTTTCCGCGTACACGGCTAACTCAACGCCAAACACCATCCAGCGCGGCGAAGAAAGCCCCCGCCAAGAAAAAAGCCGCGCCGGCCACGCAGTCGCAGCTCACCTTTGCGCCCGCGGGGCGCTCGTCGCGCGCGGCGGCGACCAAGGCGCGTGGCAAGATGGTGGTACGTCCCGTCCAGTCCAGTCTCTGTTTCATTCCTCATTACATTCCATTCTTCCTTCCCTACATCGCTGACGATTTTTTAGGTGGACGATAGCGACGACGACTGATACGATACTAATTTTGAATCCTTGCTCTGCTTTCGTTCTGTTCTGTTCCGTGCTCCGAGTCCTTGCTGCTATCTGACAATCACAATGTATTTTTTCTTGGCACTTACTTACTTATTTATTCCAGTTGCAATTGCACGTAAAGTCTTTCCGCGATCGATGTACTAGCGAGAACCCAACGCCTCAAACAGACTGTAGGCGTGCCGCCGAGGCATGACTCCTGCAGTAATACTACCTCCTCCTCCTCCTCCTCCACAAGTTGATGCCCTTTTTGTTTTCGATTCAACAACTTCTGCAAGAGGAGCGGTGCGGTGAACTTGCCCAGAGTCTGATTCGTTATCGACCAAAAAATCCAAGAAAAAATCGTACATTCATCAACAAATCGGGGGGCATTAAAAAAGAGTAGCGTTACAACAGCGCGTGTTCCGCCGGTAGGTAGGTAGGGTTTTCATAAGTAACGTGTGTGCGTCAGACGTCTACGTTAGTACTTGTAGTGTGCGCGCAAAGGTGGTCTCGGTCTCGGTGGTCAATCAAAGGTCGAAGTCCGTCGAAAGAACAGAAGGACGGGAAGAGTTGAGGAAGACGGAAGAGACGGAAGACGAGAAGACGACTCAAACAGCCTCCTTCTCCCCCGCCCCGCTCTCGTGGTCATGCTCATGGTCCTCGACGACCTTGTCGTGGATCTTGCCCTCGGCGGATGCCCAGGTCTGGTGCGGGACCCACCCCGAGGACGTGCGCGGGGTCGTCTCGCCGAGCATCTGGTCGACTTGTTCCAGGGAGAGGCCCTGCGCAAACATATTATTAGCACCAAAATACGGGTACGCGAGAAAACGAAGTAAAGGAAAGTAGTAGAGGAAGGGGAAGGAAGGAAGAGCGCACCTTAGTCTCCGACACGAAAAAGTACGCAAACAGGGTACTAAGAATGGCGGTCGAGCCCCAGATGAAGAAGACCTTGGGGCCGAGGTTGAGCTTGTCCGCCGAGACAAAGTAGGGCGTGATGACGCCGATGATGCAGTTCCAGAACCTGCGCCCCCATAAGTAAAAAAATAGAAACGGAGGAAGGAAGGAAAATTGGGGAAGAAGAAGGAGGGCAAGAACGCACCAATTCGACGCCGTCGACATCCCCACCCCACGACTCCTTATCGGCAGCGGGAACATCTCCCCAACAACAACCCACGCCGCCGGCCCCCACGTCGTCGCGAAACTCGCGATATTCAAGCAAATAAACGCAATCTCCGCCTTCACCGCCGTCGGATTGCCCCCAGGCACAGTCGCATGCGGGGCCGCAACGCCGATGATAGCGACGATGTACTGGCAGACGACCATGGAGGTGCCGCCGATGAGGAGGATGCGGCGGCGGCCGAAGCGCTCGATGATGTAGAAGGAGATGGGGGTGGAGAGGACGTTGACGAGGGTTGTGATTAGGGAGATGAGGAAGGGGTTGGAGATGGTGCCGAGGGTTTGGAAGAAGGAGGTGCCGAAGTAGAAGCTGCGTGTGCGTTTTCATTATCAATTAGCGTTTGGGTTTCAAACGACGGGAGTTAAACGAGGGGAGGTGAAGGGAAACGCACATGAAGTTAATCCCAGTAAACTGCTGCGCGCACTGCAACCCCGTGCCGACGATGGTGCGGCGGATATTGGAGGAGCCGTCGAAGAGCGAGCCCTTGAAGCACGCGAGCCACGAGCCGACGTAGCCCACCTGCGGCACATGCGCCTTCTCAAACTCCAAATTCGCGATAATCTCCGCGAGCTCGTCCTGCACATAGTCGCTGTCGCGCGGCTGGTCGCGCACGCGCGCAAGGGCGACGGTGGCCTTTTCGAGGTTGCCCTTGTTCGCCCAGTACCGCGGGCTCTCGGGGAGGAACATCAGCCCGCCACCGAGGATGATCGCCCACAGGAATTGGACCCCGATGGGGATACGGTAGGAGCCCGTGTCGAGGCGGTTTTGCGTCGCGTACACGACGCAGTTGGCCAGCAGGATGCCGATGGTGATGCAGAATTGGTACCCAGAGACGAGGGCGCCGCGGACCTTCTTGGGGGCGATCTCGGACATGTAGAGGATGATGATGGCGGAGATGAAGCCTACGCCGGCGCCGGCGACGAGACGGCCGATGACGAAGCACGCGAGGACGTCCTGGGGGGCGATCTCGAGTATGCAGCCGACGGCGAAGACGACGCAGCCCATGATGATCGTGGGGCGGCGGCCGACCATGTCGGCGATGTCCCCCGCGACGAGGGCGCCGAAGAAGGTGCCGGCGGAGAGGATGGAGGTCATGAGGGATTTTTCCCAGGCGGGGAGGGAGAAGTCGGCGGGGAGGTGGGCGGCGTCGGGGTTGGGGGGGTAGGGCTTGTGGGTGTAGATTTGGATGAAGTAGGGCATGCCGAGGACACCACCCATCCAGCCCGTGTCGTACCCGAAGAAGATGCCGCCAAACGCAGCAAACACACACATGAAGTATGTTTTCATCTGCGGTGGTGTACTCAGTCTACTGTCTCATACTCAAGAGTTGAAGAGGGCATACCGTGACTGGGGCCTCGATACGAGACGTGTCGGTCGTGCCGAGGACTACTGCGCCGCCGGGCATTGTGTTGACTTTGTGCGGGGGGGCGGGGGAATGACTCGGAGTGTTTTGGGGACAAGACACGAAGAAGCGAGCAATAGCGGGGACTCCCTTTTATAGGCACAGTGCGGGGAAGCATGTGGAGATCAGTCACCAGACTTCAACCTGATCCCCAACATTTCATATCTGCCACTACTCCAATTCAATTCAGCCGGTGCTTTGCGCCATTTGCTGCCCATTTGCCAATATTCTCCTCGTTTCTCCTCGACCACACGGACCCACCAGGCACCTAATACGCGCATCACATCAATTCATTAGCAGCCATCCCATATCCAGCCATCGCCTCAAAAAACTATCTGCCAGCGGCCTGTATGGCCCTAGCCCTTACCCCGGGTCAGATCCGAGTCTGAGCAGCTCGAGCATCACGGAGGCCGCAATCCCCGCCAGCCGCGGTCAGGCGTAGAATGTATGCTGCTGCATACCCACGTCGCGTCGCGTCCAACAGCGGCTGCGACTCAGTTGAGTCTCTCCGTGTCTTCTCGAGCTGGAGCTGGACTGGATGGGTCTGGGCGCGACCGCGGCGCACACCACCTCGCCCAAATATCTTGACGAAACGCGTCTAACATACTTACCTCGCCCTCACACTCCGTTCCCCTCGCGTTCTCGTCCATGGGAGCATTTCCTTGACGGGCGTTACATTGCCGCTGTCCCCGTCTGTCCGTCTCCCTCACGCGCCTTCACGTTCACAATTCATTCATCATCAACAAAATGGATGAACATCAACAGGGTGATACCTAACACTGTGTGTCCTATATTTCAAGCACTTACGGCGTATCGTTCCCGACTATGCCTACCCGCGTCCTTATTTACACTCTCCGAACGCCGTCGCCGCTGTGCTCACACCGTTCCGCTTTCTCGACTTCAACCAAAAAAAACCCAAAGCAGAACGCCGTACCCAGCCCCTATCTGTCTCCGCGCCTTCGGGAATCGGAATGCGCTTCCGCCTTGTTACGCTAGGTTACGCTTCGTCGCTTCAGGACGCGACGCGGTTCCCCTTCCGCTCTTCGCTTCTGAATGGGATTCTTGGCCAGGCACGCACGCCGGGCGGGCGTCGCGATGGGGACAAGAACGCGAATCGAATGGATTATCGACGCGGGTACCGCCGGATCTCCTCAGTAAACGCCGCCCTCCCTGCTGGCGTCGTACCACTTTCTGTGCGTTTGACTGAGCGAGGTTGAACGATGCCTGGACGGGCCTTGTCTTCCGAGGTCCCGAACGAACTCGCACAGGCTCGCACCCACCATAGTCCACTGGCCTTCGCACCGTCGCCGGCCCTCGGCATCGTCTGCAAGCTCCGAACTCGCACCATCGCCTTAACTCGAGTTTCAACCAAAACTAACGGATCTAACGGCACTGTCCTTCTCGCACCATCGCCGGTCGGCCTGCCATAACATCGTCTACAAGCTCCGAACTCGGTCCGTTGCAATTGGCCTCAACTCAACTCGAGTTTTCATTGTTCAACCAATCAACGGATCTACTTTGTCTAGACCTCCGAGTTGTTGGCAGTTTTCAGGCTCCGAACTCACACCGACAGCAGTCAACCAACACCGTTGAACCAAGCAACGTACCGAGGTGCCGAACCTGCATTCCCGCGGGAACCAACATCGATGGGATTATGCACCCAGGGTCTCAGGTTGACCGGCTGGTTAGGGCTGATTGCAAGTTTCGGCCTCTCCCCGCCGCGCGAGTTTCAAGCCAACCAACCGCTCTCCTTGACCGGACCGCGCACTCGGGTCTCAAATTATTCTCAATACACGCGGGGCTGGATCCCGACTCCCGATTCCGAGCGGGCGTTTCGGCGTCACTGCAAGAAGACCCGACCGGGCCGAGTAATTGAGGCTGTCTCGGAGTCTCGGTATGTATGTACTCGAGAAGGATGTCGTTCGGACTGGAATGCACGAACTTGGAGTGCCAAATTTAGTGAAGACCCGGAATCGGACCGACACTGGCAGGCGCTGGAATTTAACGACATCTTGCTCAAACGACGTTGACCTGCTCGTAATTGAAGGATCCGTGCATAATGAACGTTCAACCGCGCGCCGCGGGCAGATACAAGCGAATCAAGGAGGGTAGGCAACCGCAGTTTCAGTTTGAAAACGCCGAGGACTCGGAAGAGGATCACGGCTGTGTTTTAATTCCATAATTTCGCTCTCTCGCTCGTTCTTGAGGTTTAAATAGTTCAACAGGTTTGGTTGAACCGCTCAAAGTCCAAGTTCCGTTGAACGCGGGAAGGCATGCCATGCCCGTGCCCGTATCCGCGGTCGATCCTGCCCGTTCGAAAAGCTAGTTCAGTTCAGTCCATTTTCGGACCTCGGTTTCACTTTCAATCTATAGTAAACGTGAACTCGGGCCACCAGTGACTAGTTCATGTTGCGTTTGGACTATGATTATCGAGTTGAACCAAAAAAGCAAAACCCAACAACAAGCCGAAGTGAGCCGCTGTTCACATCGTTGATTGATGCCCAGATCGGCATGTTCAACTCTGCTCAGCAGACTCCTTCCTCGACGCCGGTTGGCATTGAGCCTATGCTGGATTTAATTTATTCTGCGGCGCCTCAGGGTCACGATGCCAGCGTCATGCTGATACTTGAATTGCTACTAAGTAAGTAATCAGTCTTTCCTCCTCGAGCTGGCACAGTCTCCCACGGTTGAATTTTCGGAGTCACGCGAGTCGAGTTAGTTTCACCTGTCCACCACCATTAATTCCGTGCGAGCAGCGTCGGCGTCGGCATCGTCTGCAAGCAAGCTCCGAACTCGCTCCATTATTACCTCAACTCAACTCAACTCGACTCGGGGTTTCAACTTGAATCAACGTACGGATCTACGTATCGAACGGGCCGAAACTTGTCTAGACCTCCTCCGAGTAAGTTGCCAGTTTTCAGGCTCCGAGCTACCTCGAAACAAACAACCATGGCCAGCCGATCTGCGTGCCGGGACGTCGACTTGCGTTCCCGCGGAATATGTACTTATCACGAGTCGACAGCTGTCTGGTTATCTTCACGGCAGGCTCTGCTCCGAATTAAACTCGCATTGTCCGCGCGCTGCGCGAGTTGCAGGTCCCGAACCTCGCACACGCCATCGCCGAGTCGAGTTCAATCACCTCGGCCCACCTGGTAAGTACGATTCCGTGTCCCGAGCGAGCGGCACTCAGGCTGCCACCTCGCCGGTCGGCGTGCGTCTGCAAGGTCCGAACTCATTTCAACCAATGATCAACGGATCTCCGTACCGTACAGAAGCTTGTCTAGACCTCCCCCGAGGTGCCAGTTTGAAATTCCAGGCTCCGAACTCGCACCACTGTCCATCGTCAACCATTGAACCAACCAACGTACACACCGAAATTTAAACTTGCATTAAGATTCCCGCGGGAACGAATATGTAGTACGAATCACGCACCGACACCGGCTAGATCTCAGACCGGTCTGGCGCGTTGTCTGGTTGTTTCGGCTGCGGCCTCGCGAGTTCCAACCAACCGTGCACTACTAACTCCCGCTCACCGGACTCGGATCTACATACAGTCTACATGTACAGTATCCAGAAATTCAACACAAAATACGCGGAACGGGTCTTGACTAGCTTGACTCTTGCAGTGCCGTGTCCGAAAGTTGAAACGGCGCCCGCTCGGAATCGGGAGTCGGAGTCGGGATCCGTTCCGGCCGGGTGGAATGAATAATTGATTAAACTTGAAGCCGTCTCGGAGTCTCGGTAAGTACTCGAGGAGGGACGCAGGAGCATCATGTCGTTCGGGCTGGAATGCACGGACTCGGAGTGCTTAAGACCCGGACCGACAGGCGACGTTACTTACTCGGGACGGGATCCATGCATAATGAATGTTCAACCGTCGCGGGCAGGTACAGCCGAGATCATCAGGGAGGGGGGCAACTGCAGTTTCATCATGTTGAAAACGCCGAGGAGTCGGAGCAGGATCAACAACTTGCAGCCTGTCTGGTCATGGTTGAACTGCAACGGAAGTTGTTTCGTGATAATTTCGCTCTCTCGTTCTTGATTCGTGCCGTGACTGGCCCAACTTGGTGAGTGGTAGCTCTCCGATGCCTCCCCTCTCGTTCTTAGCCGCGGTTGAGCCGCTCAAGTCCAAGTTCCGTTCAACGCGGGAAGGCATGCGGCCATTCCCGTGCCCACGGGCGTTGGGCCTGCCCGTTCGATGAATGGAGTCAAAACTAATTCAGACCAGTTCTGTTCAGTTCAGTCCATTTTCGGACCTCGCTTTCACTCGAAATCTAAACTTGATCAGGAATGGTTGAACTAACTAGTGACTATGATTCTGGAGTTCAACCAAAAAAGCAAAAGCAAAAGCCAACAAGCCGAAGTAAGCCGCTGTTCACATCATTATTGGTCGATGCCGACATCGGCAACGCGCCATGTTCAACTTGTGTTCAACCATGCTCACTCCTTCCTCCACGCTTGCAAGCCTATTCTGGATTCATTCTCTGACGCCTCAAGCTAACGGTGCCAGTATCATCCTAATTCTTGAACTGTTTTTCCATTGTCTTCGCCTCCCTTGCAGTTTTCCTTCGCGACTCGCGCTGGGCTCACGGTTTCCCACGGTTGGATTTGCGGAGTCATCCATATAACGCGGTGTTGACGCGGTGAGAAACAATCCATGGTCGGATAGTTTTCCGTCTTGAAATCGTTCAGAACTGCGTAATGGTGCTGACTTCGATACCAGCGGGTGCAATAAGGGTCTTCCTTATAATCACCAACTTTTGGTTCAAAATGGCAAAAGCCCAAGTCCAGCTCGCATTACTATGCACACAGGTTATCACGCCCGCATCGGCTCTGCCGCCAACATCCCCATAAACGACCCTGTGCCCATCCTATCCTTCAGTCCCGTCGTCTTACCAGCTCCAGGCCGCCCCGTCGAGCTCCAGTTACGCGTAACAGTCCCCTCAACCGGCTCCGCCCTCCCCATCATCCTCCTCTCCCACGGCCACGGCTCCAGCAACTCACTTTCCTCCCTCGAAGGCTACGCCCCCCTCTCCGAGTTCTGGGCCGCACACGGCTTTGCCGTCCTCCAGCCCACGCACCTGAGCTCCGCGTTCCTCGGACTCGGGCCCCAAGCGCCCGCGGGCCAGGAATTGTTTTGGCAGTCGCGCGCGGAGGACATGGTGCGCATCCTCGACAACCTGGACGCGATCGAGGCCGCCGTACCCGGGTTGAAGAGCCGCGGGCTGGACCGCACCCGCGTGGCCGTCGCCGGGCACTCGCTCGGCGCGTGGACCGCGAGCATGCTCCTCGGCGCGCGCAACACGGACCCACGCGACGGCGCGGTGTGGTACCACCCCGAACCGCGCATCAAGGCCGGCATTGTCCTCGCGGGCGTCGGGCGGGGGGGCGCGGACATCTCGGACGCGGGGCGGAAGCGCATCCCGTTCTATGGGGGGGATTTTGGCGAGATGGCGGCGCCGGCGCTGGTGGTGTACGGCGACGAGGACGTGGGTCCGCATTTGACGACCCGCGACGCGACCTGGCATGCGGACCCGTACACGGATGCGCCGGGCCCGAAGGATCTGTTCGTTGTGAAGGGCGCGAAGCATGGGCTTGGGGGGATCAGTGGGTGGGATGTGGCCGAGACGTTGGATGAGAGTCCGGAGCGGTTGGCTGCGGTGCAGAGGATGACTTGGGCGTATTTGATGGGCCAGCTGTATGAAGGGAACCAAGCTTGGCTCGAGGCATGTCAGGCTATGGAGGGTCTTGAGCAGATTGGAAGGGTTGACAGTAAAGGCAATTGAAGTAACGTCTGTATCTTCTGTGTAAAATGAACCAAGCTCCGTACGCACCCTCGATTTTCCAACCCGAGTTTCAACGACCCATGTCACGGAGACTCAAATTCCCGCGAGAACGGTCCGCTAAGTAGCGGCGCAGATGCAGGTTAATTGAAATGACCCGGACGACGTCGGACAACATACGCAGTCTGGGTTGAAGGCTCAGCAGGGATCATCGATCAGCAGTTTACAATCGAAGGAAAACGTACAGGAGGAGGAGTCCCGCCGCTGAGTCGTGGCTGGGCTGAGGGTGAATGGTGGAAGTCAAGGCTAAACTGATGGGGCTGGACGTTGCGTCGCCTGTTGACCTTGGGGGATGGTGTTGGTGTTCTGGGGTCGAGTAGAACCAAAAAAAAAAAACCCCCGGCAAACCGATGTCCACGTCGTCGATCGAGCGACTAGCGCGCCCTCGAGCACCTTCTGCGCAAGGGTAAGTATCAAATCCTCACCCGCCCCAAATAAAAGCTATGTCGACTGTCATACATCTTGTGGAGTCTGACTGCGGGAGACTGATGAGATGCGGGAGTCAAGAAAGTCGGTGAGTTTAGCCAATTCCGCGCTTGCGGCGGGCCTTGTATTCCAAGCAGGACGCCACAGAATGGATAACAAATATAGTAGATAACACTTACCACCACCATATTCCCGCGAAAAGTGAATTTTCTTGGCGGGCCCCTCCTCGCCGTGTCGTATCGCATTGTATTGTATTATCTTAGCATGCGTAGTAAGTAGTATTGGAAACGAGGAAGAACTTGAAGAATTTTAGAAAACGAACCGAGAGATTTGAATTCAACAACTCGGGCGAGCGCACGGGAGATGGGTACCACTCGCCTCTCGTTTTAACAACGAATAGATTCTTCGTTCTTCGGCGCAGAGGCTAAAAAAACTGTCGTGCCCAGCGCCAAGGTTCAAAACATCCGTCCCGGCCGCAGGGTGACCTCAGTGGAGCAATACTAACAGAAGCGCGAGCCAGAATCGACTCGAGTTCAATCTTGTAAGCTTGACTGTGACGCTGCCAGCCAGCTTTCTCGGAAGATGATTTACAACTGCCAGCCTGAGTGGGGAAGTTGCGGCCGATTCAGAGTTGATGTTGAGTTACAGATAAGTAGATCCCGCTCGCAGTGGTGGAAACAGCGCTAGGCAAGGGTCGTAACGAACAATGCAAGAGCTCCCTCGTCCGAATCCGATTCCTTGCGGTGGCGGCCGCCTTGTGTATGTGAGAGAAGGAAGTGGGAGAGCTGGCAGGTGGGGCGGCATATGCCGGCGGTGTCCCGATCCGCCGGGATATGGCACGCAGTCACACCCCTCACTAAGCCGCTGACTGAAGCGATGCTCGGCGGCGGGAAGCAGAAGCTGCTCGAAGCCATGGCAAGTACTTATAGAACTGACCTGACCATCGACGTCAACGTGCACGCACACTATACTGCTGCTACTTCTACTGCTGCTGCTACTTATAAGTGAGGGAAACGACGAAACAGTTTGGAAAGAAACCACTATGGCGTCTACACAAGCCCTCAAACCGCTCTCGCTGCAGATTATCAGCGACTCGATCTGTCCGTGCGTCCTGCCCCCTCCTCCCTCCTTCCCGTACAAATTCACTTAACGGAATCCCCCAGCTTCTGCTACATCGGCTACAAACAAATAACCCGCGCCATCGCCGCCGCGCAGGCGGAGCACCTCCCCCTCCAATTCAACCTCCGCTTCAAGCCCTTCCTGCTCGACCCCACGCTCCCCGAGGATCGCGCGCTGAACAAGCGTGAGCACTACGCGGCGCGCTTTGGCGGCCTGGACGGGGTGAAGGCGCGGGAGGCGCAGATGCAGGAGCGCGGGCGGAGGGTCGGGATCAACTTTAGCTGTGAGTGCTCGTCTGGCCTTCCAGTGGCCACACTCGAGATTATTGTGACTGGACGAAACTAACGCGTACACGTGCAGACGGCGGCTTCATCCGCCAAACGACCCAGTCGCACCGTCTCATCGAAAAGGCGTACCTCGTCGGCGGTGAGCCCGCGCAGCGCGCCGTCGTCGAGGCGCTCTTCGCCGCGTACTTCGAGCAGGAGAAGGACATCGGCAGCGCGACATTCCTCGCTGAGTGCGCCGTGCGCGCAGGTGTCTTCGCGGACGAGGCCGAGGCGCGCACGTGGCTCGCGAGCGGGGAGCTCGCCGACGGGGTCAAGAAGGATATCCGCGAGGCGGCGGCGATGGGCGTGGAGGGTGTGCCATTTATCGTGCTCGATAATAAGGTGCGTCGCCTGGTTTCCTTGAGAGGGAAGGGAGAGAGACTGATGCGTTTTGCAGTTTGCGGTGTCGGGCGCGCAGGGGGAGGAGACGTTCTTGGAGATCTTCCGCAAGATTGCGGCGGGGTCGAAGGTTGCTGCCGAGGACGATGGGGAGACGTGCTGAGCGCTGAGCGAGTGTTCGGTGTCCATATAAACTATGCGTTGTGCCTCTGTTGTTGTATCATCTTCAGTCTACCCATTCAGTGTTCTAATCGTTGACTCTGAGGTGGAGTCGGCAGCCGACGATGTGTTCTGTGTTCGTCGACTGCGAGGTGAAAGCGATGCGACAATCATCCACGGGTTTCCATTAAGATTCAGGAACGAGGGCCGGGATACTGCGACAACACCGGGATACATTTTCAGCCCTGGCTACGGCCGCGGCACTGTGGAGTGTCGGTCGGCGGCGATATGTCGGGACTTGAGGATGGTCACCGACGTGGGTCCACCACCTCCACAACTCCGCGGCGCAGACGCTTGGATTCCCGAATCGGTGTCGCCGTGAACAGTCGGCGGAGAGATATGGATGCAGTGGGTCGACCCATGTCAGAATCGTCGATGTCGTGGGTCATCGCAGTCCGCGGAGCAAACTAATACGGTCGTATTAGCAGCATGGTAGTACAGTTATGCCTGCGTTCCTCAAGCTTGCGCCGTCTCGGAGTTTGCGTGTGCGTCGGCCAGTACCTCCCAAGGCTTCCTGCGCACCGGCGCGGCAGACGCGCTGGGTGCCGCATCCTACGCAGGGTAATCGATAAACCTTGAAAGGATGGGGTAGCAGGACGACGCACATTCAAAGCCTCCGGGATGATCTTGTTATTCGGGATCTGGTCCGCCCTGCCGGCCTCGATGAGCGCCTGCAGCTGCGCGAAGGAGAGCACCACGGGCTCCCCGTCGTCCGTCGGCGGCGCAGGAGCAGCGTCAGCGTCAGGAGCCGCCTCTGCCCGTCGCGCGTGCTCAAACTCACGCGCCTCGTCCATGCTAATCGCGTGCCCAGTCACACTTGAATCCGAAATCGCATTCATTCATGATATTCGCTCGCATCAGACGCGCAGCGCGTTGCGCTCACCGATTGAAGTAGAAGACGCGCGTGCGGCGGAGGATCTCCTCCCTTATTTCGGGCGGGGGGTCGTTGTCGAGTGCGCCGCCCGCGAGGATGCTTGCGAGGCCGTTCTTGAGTGCTCAATTGGCGTGGCATCTCGCCAAAAAGCGCGAATCCTCGTACCTGGTATTCGTCGTCCTCAGTGAATGGATAGGCGGCGTATTGTTGGAGGGGTGCCAGCTCGCCCTCGGGCTCGGGCATCGAAAGGGACATCGTCGGTCAAAACGAACTCGCGTGTTGTTTGGCTGCAGCATTGGGAGACAACAGAAATTCAACTTGGTTTTTTCGAACGAAATAAGTACAGTACAGTGGGAAAGAAATTAAGAACGTCCCAAGACGAGGCCCTGATGAGGCACCGGAATTTTCAGTGCGATGAGATAAGTATGTGTGTAAGCAGTCTGTCTACCAGCCAGGGTTCAATCGCTCAAGATCTTGTTCAAATTTTCATACTCGCCACGTTCCTTTCCGCCGGGCCACCATCCTGCGGGACAGCGCGATTAATGACACGCCACTCAATTGCACCACCTGCAAGTTGCGGGTCAGTGGTGGTTGTGATGGAATGAAATGAATATATTAGCGTATGCGAACGTAAAAAACAACGCACCCCGGAAAAGGTGACGCCGCGCCACCAGGTGTAGTGCGGCGGCTGAAGGAAGGCGCCGGTTATGGGCGCACCGGTGAGCAGAGGTAAAGATAGCAGGAACATGGCTATTCCGATCCGGGACCTGGAAAAGCCAAAGCGGCGATATTCGTGTCAGAAGCAGCTCATGACGCAACAGAAACGATTAAACCCACCCGATCTCGTTGACCGAAAACGCAAAAGAGGACATTATCGCGGAGAGGAGCGACATGACTGCGGCGGAAAGATGGATGGTCAGAGAGCGCGAGTAACGGAGGGAATAAAAATTACAAGCTCCCGAGAAGACTGATAGTGTTATTCCGTCAGAAGATTGTCGTAAAACATAACGAACGAGCGAGATTCTCACATCCGTAAAAGGCGGCGAACACAAATAGACTCCCGACCGTCTGGAGGTTGAGCATCGCAAAGACCAGGCCGCCAGAGACGGTTGTCATCGGAATGGCGACTGAGGGCCCAGCCCGAATCAGCAGATAGATTAAGTCGACGAAGCCTTCGGCGAACCATTAAGGGCGCCATAGCGGTCGGCCAGGAAGGACGGGATGGTCCGCCCGAAAATAGTCGCAGCATTTAGAACGGTGATCTGGACACACGCGGGCGATTTAGTTCATGTGAAAGCTGTATTTGGAAGAAGACCCACCGTGTAGAACGCCACGCCCTTGTCCACGCCATGCAAAATCGCGTAGAGTTGAAGATAGAAATCTGACGAGAACGAGCAGTGAGTGAGCAGCGGATAGCGAATATGGCGCAGGGGCGTACAAGGAAAGAAGAGCCCCCAGAGGACTAGGCACGCGCTGCGAAGCGAAGGCGTCGTTAAGCGGGAGCAATGGACGAAGCATAGGACATCCAGGAACGCACCCCCACACGCTCAACCAGTACGGAAAATCTTTCAGTATCAGCCCCAGGACGGCGTTGTCTTCTGGCGCGCGTTGCTTTTTTGTCGGCAGGCGAGGCTTGGTTAGGAGGTTACCGATAACCAGTAGGATGGCTGTAATGAAAGCCACGGTTCTGCGGCGTGTTCATAGCGGTACCTGCACAGGAAACAGTTCATACATACCTGACGCCCCAGGCAAAGCCGACCGGACCGTTGATGAGATGGTTCAGGATGATTGGGAATACGACGCCACCCAGAGAAGACCCTGCGCCGTATTCAGCAACCGAGGAGAACTGCGGGGAATTCCCAAACCGCAGAATACGATTCCCATAACTAGAGATCGTTTCGCTCGGAAATAATGGGATGGTAGGGAAACTGCTGGGACGAAGAGCTGTTGGTCATAGTGAGTCAAACATACGATGAACATAGGCAATTGAACCGACCAAGCCCATTCCGATTCCCATGCCGACTCCTTGAGAAAGGAATACTTGGTAGTATTGGTTCGGTTTGCAAATCGAGAGCATGAAAAACCTGTGGTTGAAAAAAGTTAAACGAAGTGTAACCCGCGCAACATTTCCCTACGAAAAGAGGTAGATAATAGTGCCGCTAATCATGAGAAGACGATAGTGGCCGTCATCAAACAGTTTCCCTGGTTGAATAAATATCAGCTTGAGCGTAAAAGAACCGATTTAAAGTTACCTACCAGCTGGAAGACCGATACTATAGCGGTGCTTTTGAGCTCAAAACCTTGAAAACCAATGCACGAATTACCTGAAGTCGAGAAACAATTGCATAGATCCAATCCAGCTGACGTCGGAAGCTGAACTATTGTTGAGGAACTTTCTCTGAGCAGGATGAACGATATGGTCGCGGGAGGTAGAGCCGACGGACAGTATAATGGTCTTCCAACACCCCGAACGACAGCGAGACACCAAACGTCGAGAATAAGATGAGCGCACTGTTGTACGCTCAGCGCAAGGGCGACGGAAAGGGTAGAGTCACTCAAACGATCCTAGAACCGTTAACCATCCCGTTGTACCACCCTCGGGAAAGGTAACTGTAGAGCTCGATGCTGGACTGTCTTTCGTAGGTCCGTTCTGCTTTTCCTGGTCGGTTCCCATTGAGTGGGCGGCGGAGGACATGGGGGGAGGAATAAAGGAGGGGTGAAGATGAAAAAATGATGTTGGTGCTTCTGTATTCTCAGCCCGTGGTTGCCCAAGAATAGCGATTCGAAGTAGAGAAGAGCCGGTGCGTTGTCCATGAAGCGCAGACAGGGAATGATCCGCGGTAGACCTCGAGGCCATCGTCAGTGGGCGCATTTGACTTTCGCGTGGGACGGAAAAAAACACGAGAGATTGGATGCTGCGATGGAAAACATGCCTATTCCGATCAAATCCGAGGGTTCTGGTGGGTCAAATGTTTAGTGCCGTTGGGAGAAAATCCACGTCGAATTCTCTCGGCGGTAAGACATCATTACTGTACGACGCCTGCCAGAAACTCACATCCGCGATCACACTCGCCGTGTCCATACCATGACCACAGAAATCGAAGGAGTCGCATAATAGCGACGTAATGTCGCAGGGCTGCTGGTCGCCGTCGAATATAGGGTTTGGGGAAGAGTCCGGCTACTCACCGATCTCCTGGAAAGTTGACCGTGGAGTTCAGGCAACATAGTTTTTGATCCACAGAGGTTCAATATCAGGGTCGACCGTCGAACACTTCGTTTTCAATTGGCTGCTCGTACGTCGACGCGACCTTGAATGGAGATGTGGCACAAGTGGCAGCGACGCAGAAGACGAGAAGCTTGAGCGGGACTTGCCGGTTGCGGGTACGAATGTCCTCGCATGGAAGGCTAATAGGATGGAAATGACCAGAAAGGACCCTCGTATAACGCTATTGGGTGATCAGGCAAGGATTTACGGAGCAGTTAAGGATTTTGGCACGTTTCAACTGCCCAAAAGCCCGCATCCGACGACGGCTGGATGTCCTGGATCACGATGTGCTGATTTGCGTCCAAGTTTAATGCTGAACATGGCGTCCCCAACGTCCTCTTTTGTGGCGGACGACAGCAAGCTCGTTCGTGGTTCACCGCGGTTGTGTTCCAGCCAAGTGATGTCACGCGTGACTGGCCCTCATTCCAATGGCCAACAAGTTCAACGGCCTCAACAAAATCACGATTGAAAGGAACCAGCGGATACTCCTCGATCTTGTAGCGCAACCAGGAAATGGCAGGTCTTTCGCCTGGTTAACGCCCTCCGATGAATCATCTCCTGCAGATATCTGTGCCGATTGCAAGGTCAAGAACCCTCGATGGGCGTCCCACAGTCTCGGGATATTCATATGGTATGCTCTATCACCGTTCTGCGCGAACACCGCTCACATAACGCATAGCGTGAGCTGCGCGAGTGTCCATCGCAAGATTGGGACGCATGTAACGAAAGTGTGCGTACCCTTGAGCTAGTTGCCTTCCTTGCCTGGACTTTCACCTCAGGAAGAGCCTCACGATGGACTCGTGGACGCGGGAACAGACTGAGGTAAGTTCGGTTGGACGTTTCCAGCCCCTCGCTCAGAGTTTGCCTTCAAGAACATGAAGCAAAACGGGAACATCAAGTCCAACCTGTATTACAACCCGAATGAAGCACGGCATCCGCCCCCACCAAACCTCATGGATGGAGAACGAGATAGCGAGATGGAACAATTTATTCGATGTGAGTATCGCGATTCTGACGAAATGAATGACATTCTGACCCGCAGGCGTTGTAGCGAAATACGAATACAAAAGTTTCCTTGACCGTTCTGCTGTTGTCGCCTCGAAGCTTGGGCCTTCACGCTCGGCCACGTCGGTGGTCCCACGAGCTGCACCTTCCCCTACGCCCGCGGCATCCAAACCACCAGCCGCACCCCCGGTTCGATCCAGCACCACGCTGCCCGAAACGAAGGCGGCTCCCCCTCGGACCTTTTCCCAGCCTATTCCCACTCCTCAGCCTCAGCAGCCACCGCCTCAACAGCGACCACCCCCGCCGTTACAACAGCAGGGCGGCGTTTGGAATGATCTAATATCTCTCCAAGCCCCCGCCTCCAGCTCCACCCTCCCTCTCCAGCTGCAGGCTTCGCCCCAAGGATACGGCCAGCAGCAGCCGATGGGCATGAACACCGGTTATCAGCCGCAAATGCAAATGGGAGGCATGGGCATGGGCATGTCAGCGAACCCGTACCAATCTCAATTTACGCCGTCTGCTCCGTATTCTGCGCCAATACAGCAGACCCAATTCACGCCCACGTACTCCGCGCCGCTGTACAACCCGCAACCGCAACAACCATTCGCGCCGCAGCAGCAACAGCAGATGTACCAGCCCTCGCACTCGCCCATGCTACAGCAACAGCAGGGCAGCCCCGCCCCGCAGGGCTACGGTTTCCAGCAGCCACCTCAGTCGATCACCCCGACGTACGGCAACCAGATGCTTGGTGGTAACCAGTTCGCTGGGTCGCCGAGCCCACAGCCCGGGTTCATGTCGGGGAGCCCGCAGCCGCAGATGCAGATGCAATACCAGCCGGGGCAGGGTCAGTTTATGGGGTCGTCGCCGCAGCCGCCCTTCCAGCAAATGGCGTCGCCCCAACCGCCGTTCCAGCACTCGCCACAGCCGCCGTTCCAGCAGCCGCAGTATGGCGGTGGGATGCAGCAACAGCAACAGCAGCAACAGCAGCAAGGCCAGCAGTGGATGGGCGCCGGTGGGCCTGGGTATTTCCCTCAGCAGCAGCAGCAGGGTCAGTGGGGCGGCATGTAAAAAGCCGCTCGTATTGTATGTATGTATTTTAAATTTGTCGATTTATTCTTATGGACTTCGGAAACCTGTTGCTCTTATTTTACCATCTGTACTACTTGCATTTAAATGACATCTCCCTTACCTTGCAATTGGACCGCGTCGCAATATTTGGCCATCACCTGATCGTCGCGTCTTGCTCTTGACCAAATCGGTCAACATCTCTTCGTACTTTGAACCGATTCTTCAAGCCACAAGAACATCGCCTGCCCTGCTATGAACTCAGAAACGCGTCTATCCACCTTCTTCGCGCGGCAACGGACCCTCCTCGCCCAAGAACGCGCCGCAGAGGTCGAACGCAGCTCCCTCCTGCTCTCCAACTGCGGACCCAAACTCCTCGAGCAAAAAGGACTCTCCCTCGGCGGCCTCGGCGTCGTCGGCGTGAACATCGGGCTCGGTGGCAAAACGTATATACTAGTTTGAACCTCCAACTTGGCATGATGGTCGCTTATTTGTTGCGGGCAAGCGCAGGCTGGTAGAGCTGGAGCGCCCGACGGCGTACCATACGAGCCCGATCTTTCCGCCGCACACGCTGCGGCCAGGCGATCTTGCGCGGATCGAGGCGAATGTGTCTGCTACGGGATCCTCGAAAAAGGGCGCGGCCGCGGTGGAGGGCAAGGCGGCGCAGGCGGCCGAGGGTGTGGTGTATCGGGTTTGTATTCGTTCAAATGCGTTGCTTCGGGTCTATCTGTATTCACTGTGGTCGACTCTAGGTCACTGATACAAGAATCGTAGTCGCAATTGACGGTTCTGACTCGAGCTCGGAGGATCTCGATCTCCCAGAACGCTGTCGCGTCGTGAAACTCGCCAACAGCGTCACATACGATAGGTAGGTCTTTGCTTTCACCAAAATTCACAGTTTATCAACCGCTCTAGAATGGATAAAACAGTCGATCAGCTGGAAAGAATCACCGCCGGGACGTCGGTCTGTCCTTCGCCGTGAACTAACCATCCTCCTCATACTTAAGTGTAGAACGAGAAAATCACTCCCGAGAAGAATCGGCTCGTTCAAGTCCTGCTCGCCATGGCGGTTAAATCCGAAAACCCTGCGATTCCCGACGTTAAGTTCTTCGACGACTCGTTAAACGACAGCCAAAAGGAGGCGGTAAAATTCTGTCTGCAGGCGCCAGAAGTGGCCTGTATCCACGGGCCTCCATCAGGAAAAACCGCCACCACAATAGTGCCCTACGGAGTCAACATAGCCGGTGTCGTCCTGTCGTTAGGTCCCCCTTTACATAGCCGCCATAGCCAACCCCGAAAGTTCTATAGCCGTCTGTAGTCCTCCATAGCGAACCGTGGGGCTACCTTTTTAGAGGCAGGCAACACACAAAAGGATGTTCTGAAGGTCTTTTATGACCCTGTTTTTCAACTACCACCTAGTACTGGGCTGAAGTCTCGCTGCAGGCGAAGGGAGAATGAACTTCGAATGGAAGAGAACACTGACTACCGGATTCGAACTGGGGACCTCGCGAGAACACAATGAAATTGAGACCAGAGAAAAGACATGTAGACTAAGAGACTGGTTAGAAAGTCCTTGAATAGATCTGGGACATGGCAGGTCCACCGGGACAAATCTGAATCGTGTGTGGCTTCTCAACCGTTTTCAACTTGTCATTCATGGAGTCTGGTCAGGAAAAATGAAAAGTGGTTGACCAAAACTGCGCACAGTGCCAAGAAAGTGGAGTGAATTTCCCAAAATTTAACATTTCCATCTGTACCCTCCCCGGCTTATCACAGATGCACAAAATTTGCAGTTTATGTAGTTCCTCTGTTTCCGGGCTCACCACCTCTGTAGACAATGACCTGCCTATATCTTACTATGTGAGCTACATTGGCGACATCAGTTCAGTACTGACTACAGTGGCTATATCTCCCACCAGCCGGCTACATGGCACGACATACGACAACCTACACTAGTGGGTGACTACAGATACTCTAGAGCGCTACTGGTATTTGCCCTTGACTATATAGGATTCAGTTTTTCCTGATGTCCTGGTGGGTCTCTTCTTTACCGTCGCGACTTCATCTGATTCTTGCTCTCTTATGCAGGCACCGGAAAAACCCACACGCTCATAGAAATCATCCGTCAACTAACCTCAATATCCCCCGCAAATCCCAAGCCACTGCGCCTTCTCGTCTGCGGCGCGTCTAACCTCTCCGTCGACAACATCCTCGAACGCCTCCTTGCCTTACCCGCCGAGAAAGGGACCGACAAACTAAAGGTCACGCGAATCGGTCACCCCGCGCGCGTGATGGCACACCAGGGCATCCTGGACTCGACGCTCGAGGTCAAGGCTGGGCGGACGGAGCAGGTATGCAGCCACGCTTGAACTCAAAACGCTACAACTCTAAGGTTACCGTTATTACTTAATTTAGGCCACCCTCGCGAAGGATGTTAAGAACGAGCTCGAGACCGTGCTGGGGGTGCTTTCTGGAAAGGGCAAGGGCGTGAAGGGGAAGGGCCCGCGGGGGGCGGAACGGCGGAAAATGTGGGATGAGGTCAAGGCGCTGCGGAAAGAGTATGCCTCCCTCCCTTTAACTTTCTTCACCCCGGGGATTAAGCATGCGTGCGCCGTTAGGTATCGCCAGCGCGAGGGGGGTGTGGTCAATTCCGTCCTTGCGGAGTCGCAGGTGCGGTTTCTACGTGGATTGAATTCATTCAATTCCCCTTCGTGTACTAACGTACACACGTAGGTTGTGGTGGCAACCTGTCATTCTGCGGGCGGAAGGCAACTGAGAAACCACGACTTCGACGTTTGTATTATCGACGAAGCCACGCAGGCGCTCGAGGCGGTAAGGTGTTTTCGCTGGATCGGTTTGTGATGTCTGATTGCCATGCGCGTAGGTGTGCTGGGTTCCCATATTGAAGGGCAAGAAATTGATTCTGGCAGGAGATCCGATGCAGCTCCCGCCTACGGTGCTGTCGATGGACGACAAGAAGAAAGAGAAAAAGCCCGCTGTTGCGAAAAAAAGCACCGCTGCGAAAGAGAAAAAGACGGAACCGAAACCGCCCAACGAGGACGACGGCTCTGATTCGGAGTCGGAGGGTGATTCCAGCACTGGCAGCGAATCCGAGTCGGCAGGTAAGGAGAAGCAAAAGGTGGATCCTCCGAAGAAGAAAGAGAAACCTACAGCGTCAAAGCCCCGTGTACCTCTCCTCCGACCACCGCGTACGCTGGAGACGACATTGTTTGATCGGTTAGAGAAGATGTATGGCGGTAGCATCAAGCGGATGTTGCAGGTTCAATATCGGTCGGTCCTTCCTTCTTTATCTTCCAATCCAGTCTCTCGAACTTTCTTAGAATGCACGCGGACATCTGCGCCTTCCCGTCCAAGACGCTCTACTCCTCAAAGCTCACCTCCTCGCCCGCAGTCGCCGCGCACCTCCTCCGCGACCTGCCCGACACGCACGCGGACTCGCCGGACGACGAGAAGGAGGTGCTCGGCACGCCCGTGGTCTTCTTTGACACAGCGGGGTGCGAGTATTTCGAGCGCTTGGAAGGCGACGGGGACGAGGGCAGCCGGTGTAACGAGAACGAGGCGACCGTGGTGAAGAATTGGGTCGATAAGCTGGTCTCTTTATTTCTTCCTCCTCCTATTCCCTACCAACTTTAACACTGTCACTGCTCACAGATCGCCTCGGGGGTACTCCCGACGCAGATTGCGGTCATCTCTCCGTACGTCGTTCACTCCTCATTTGATCACGGCAGGTGGTTTGAGCATGTCCATGTAGATACCAAGCGCAGGTGACGCTGCTCACCTCGCTCATCCGACCACAGTACGGCCCCGGGCTCGAGATAGGGACGGTTGATGGGATGCAAGGGCGCGAGAAGGACGCGGTCATTATCAGCCTTGTGCGGAGTAATGAGACGGTTTGTTTTGTTCTCGTGCTTTTTCCCCCGGGAATTTACCGTATTTCTCCAGAGGGAGGTCGGCTTCCTGAAAGAGAAGAGACGGATGAACGGTTAGTGGGTTCGTTCCGTCGTGTTCAAACTTGAATTGATGCGCACCCGCAGTTGCGATGACCCGCGCAAAACGACATCTGGTGAGTTATCTTGTCCTCGAAGCTGACACGAGGAGATTGAGCTTGCGTTTAGTGCGTTGTCGGCGACTCCGCGACGGTGTGTTACGGAGGGAAGTATCTAAAGCAGTGGCTAGCGTGGCTGGAGCAGAACGCAGACGTGCGCTTTGCAGGGCTAGAGTGAAGCCCAACCATTATGTATAAGTAACCCCCCATGCAGTAGGTACAGTCTACGGAAATAAATTACAGAGCATGTTATCTAAAACGATCCCATCCACACTCGCGCAGGCCCGGCCGCACAATCCTCACTCACTCACTCGGGCGGCGGCTTTTGGCCGGCCTCCAAGTCTGTCATTTTGACGCGCTCGTATCCGCCCTGCTCCGCCTTGGCTGCCTCGCCCTCCTGGTGCTTGACCCATGTGTAGTAGATTGAGCCGGCGAGGATGATCCCGATGGAGGCTGCGCGGCCGCTGGAAAGTGATATCAGTATTCGTTTATTTCAGAAGCGAGAGGAGGTAGGGAGCGCACCCTGTGATAACGTCGTGGAAGAGCCACATGCCGAGGAGGGAGGCGGCTACGCCACGGACGGCGGAGGAGACCATGTGGGTGATGGGCGAGGTGACCTTGATGGAGAGCAAGCTTGCGAGACTCATCATGAAGCCCACTGCGCCGGTGAGCAGGGACCCAAGCACGAACGTCCGCAACGGCGACATGGCGCCGGGCTTGGTCACCAGCTCGTCGACGTTGAACAGCAGCTTCATCGCGTTGCCGGCCTCGAAGAGCAGGATCACCGGGATGAGCACGAACACGCTGAGGAGGTTGGTGTACCACGAGAGCAGAACGGTGCTCCCGTTGACGACGCTGAGGCTCTGCTTTATGACGACGGAGTGGCTCGCGGTGATGGTGGAGGATGCGACGCCGAAGGCGACACCGACGAGCTGGACCTTGGCGCCGTCGAATAGCACACCCCAGAAGAACCCGAGGGTGACGAGGCCGCAGGAGATGAGGATGCGTAGCGAGGGGCGGGTGTGCAGGATGACGCCGGAGATGCAGACGGTGAATGGTAGGACGAGTCCGCGGGCTACTTGATAGAAGGAGGCGTCGACGTATTTTAGGGTGAAGTTGCTCAAGCTGCGGCGCGTTAGATGAAGAGGGCACGATCGGAGTGCAGAATGACGCGCCTGAGACCGAGAACATTGAGGCCGACCATGGGACCGAGACCTTTGATGACCTTTGTATCAAAGGTTAATCGCTCGGGGAGGATGCGCAGGGCGTCGCTGGTGAGGAAAAGAAGGACGGCGATGAACATCTGAGTCGTCAAGAATGTTATTGGTATCTCAGTTGTTTGCAAGACCCATTTGTTACTGCGCGTCGTCGGAATGAATTCACGGGCTAATTAGAGTTGGTGTGTACCCACGCCATGACCATCTACGGACTACAATAAGTCCATAGAACGATAGGAATGACATTTGGAGGACTTACGGAGAGCGCCGCGACGAGATAGAAGCAAACAACGCCAACCTATCGTCGAAATTCGGATTCTGGGTAGAAAAGTCGAGCGTGTAACATACGACAAGAAGCCTTGAGGCCGGCGGTTGGGCGGGTTGGGGAGGCATTATTCAAGGTCTACTGGGGATGCTTGGGTACGTGGAGGGCGCAAAGGCGCGAGGGCGGGGAAGGTGGTGATAGTTGCAGTCAAAGGACAGCGAAGCCCGCTTTAGCTTTTTCGGGTTGTAGATCAATTCAGCGGACAGCCACATCGCCTGCTTGCTCTCAACCACATCCTCTTGAGTCTTGGATTCGTCCTTACACATTCCTTGTACACTGACGCCGCAATTGTCTTCCGCGATTTCAAGACAGCTTCTGTCCTCAGCCGTTGAAACCGTCAAAGGTCGCCGATGTCGACAGTTCCGGTTCTCACCCCTTGCGATCCGAGGCAGACGACGGGAGTTTGCCTCATGTCATTTCCCTGCTTCAGACCTCAACAGACTTGCCACTGGCGACGATGTTGTCAACCGTTTTCATTATCTCTTTTCCGATCATCGTCGCTGCCAGCAATGGTCGGTAGAATGTTTTCGAAATGCTATGCCTCGTGGTACGCATGCCTCAAGTCGGCAAAGGAGGGCAGGTATGCATGCATATTACTTTCCCCGCGTCCTTCATAGATAGCGAGCATCTACTTCGGGAAGTTTGCTGAATTGACCCAGAACTTGAGAGTTCTTGCCTGACCCCTTCGACCTCCCTGCTTCATTCAATCCATCCGCGTATTCCGAGCTCAGCGCTCATTTCTTGATGGGCCCCAATGGCAACCACATCCCCGCCCCCCAAAGATATCACCATTGTCAACCGAGTCCACCGCGTTACCGTGTAGCAATCCGGATTCCGGTTGAAATAGGACTTTTGACCGCACTTGCCTGGGTATGGCCAGCTGGTGGTATGCATTACGGGCTGGCGTTGAACGGAGAATTGCGAGTTGGAGCAGGTTAGAGCCAGGCACGTCGAAGCCGGTCGAAGCTGCAGGGTGTACTGCCACCGGGCCAATCCTTATTTCGATCGATCTGCCAACTTTCTCCTTTGATCCCCGGCCGTTACCCCGGAGTTAACTTACCAATACCCTTGCTCTCAACCATTCCTCTGCTTTCCATCTTACAGCCCTGGCTGGCGACTCACCTCAAATTGGGACTGCTTGCCCTTTTCCGAACCTACACTGGCACTCTCCAACCCATTCCAGCTCCAACTTGGTAACACTCAATGCCCAAGGGAGCTCCCCTCCCGGTCAAAGTTCGCCGACCGTACGCGACACAGGCATGTACAATCTGTCGGTCCAAGTAAGCAATAGGTTCCCGGCGCATTTAGGACTCGGGGCCAATGATTCTCCTGGCAGGAAGTCAAAATGTGATGGAGTGAAACCCGTCTGCGGTTCTTGCGGCTCGACTGGAAGATCTGACGAGGTGCGCATTTACATCTCATTAGCTACCCTCCAAGACTCATGCCGTTACTCTCTTTCAGTGTGCATGGGGCCGAGATACAGCCTTTCGGAAGCCGCGAACGGAGGCACATTTTGAGGCATTACGCAAGCGCACGGACTCTCTGCAGGCATACGTCGATGTCCTAGAGGCAATGCTAGCAAAGTGTGTATGCCAAGACGTCTCGTCCCATGTCCAGTTTCGGCCCCAGCCGCAGGGAGGAGACCAAGGCGCGAGCACAAGTAAGAGGGAAGAACCCGAGTCAGACAACGACGGGGCCGCCGATTCAGATGACGAAATAGCTAAAGATCTCACTGCGCCTATGCAGTCCCTCAAGGCCAGTTCCACCAACTTGACTGCGCTCTCGAACCTGAATGAATAAATGCAGTTAAATACCAGTCTTGGCCTGGTACTTCGTGGATTTACCAGGCCAGAGCGAAATAGCGCAGCAGTTGTGCGAATACCCGAGGGAGAACCAGACGCCGACGCCTCCTACGTTTTCCTCGTAGAAGGCGTGAACATCGCGGATGCACATCCCAACATCGACTGGTCAAGATACCTGCCGCCCGATGTAACCCTGACCCGCCGGGAACACGACAAGTGCGTCCGTTCCCTCTCGAAGTCTAATTATCTGATTAGTTTCAAAGGATCCTCGACCTTTCATTCAAATTCTTCATCATCTGGTGTCTCCGCGTCGTACCCTCACTCTTCCTGCGCGACATGTACCGCGCCTTGAGTGTCCCCCGGTCCCACCCCCCGCCGAGGACTCCCCATTACTCCCCCATGCTCCACAACGCGCTGTTGTGCGTATCTGCGGCCTACTCCGACGATCCATACCTCCGGGACCACAAGACGCGCGAGTTGTTTGCGCGCGCGGCCAAGGCGTGTCTCGAGACGGAGTGCAAGAAGCCCGACATCAGCCTGGTGCACGCACTGGCCATCATAGGCTCATTTCATGCGACCGCTGGGGATCGAATATTGGCCGACTTGTTTTATGGTTCGTACATACCTGTTTTGCGCGCCGTGTCCTTAGCTCACCATTTCCTAGGGATGAGCAGCAAGACGAGCATGGATCGTATGTTTTTTTCCTCCTACTCCATTTAGTTTGACGTACAAGCCCGCTCGCTAGTTGGTCTCAACGTCGACTGTACCGCATGGGTTACCACAGGTCGGATAACGCACGACGAGATGGTCGGCCGCTGTACCGCCTACTGGACCATCTTCTCCATGGTACATACCCCGCTTGCTGTCTTCCGCGCCCTCCTCCATCTCCCTATAATCTAATACACACCTCACAGGACGTCTGCTGGGCGCTCTACTTCGGCCGCGAGTTCTTTGGAGGCCCCGCAGATCGACGCACGGTATCGCGGCCCCCGGTGGATTCTGAATTGGACCAGGTGCCGTGGCATCACGCGCCGTCGGGCGTCCCTCCCCAACCCAACTACCTCACCCTCATCTTCTACGAGTCCTCCGCGCTCTTCCTCATTGGGCGTAAGATCATCGACACTTTGTACGTCGTGGGTCTCCCTCAGTTAGAGGTTTTTATCTTGATGTTGGGGTTAGAAACGGCAACGGCGTGGTTCCTGTGCGCCAAGACGCCGTACAGGTTGACCAGCAAATCACCAAAATCGAGTGGGTGTTCTCGCTGCGTGGCGTCTACCCAATCCCGCTTACACTGTTGCGTTTTACGCAGTCTGGAACTGTTCACTTGGAAAAGTCAGCTTCCGCCTCACTTAGACATCACGCTCGCGAACCGTGCAAAGTCGACGCCACAAAGGCTATTGCTCCATTGCCAGTATTGGCTTTGCTTCATTGCGCTTCACCAGCCCCTTTTTGATCGCAAATCGGCACCTCTGCAGCATTCGGACGGGCAGCAGGTCGACCACGTCAAGGTATCTACCTATTTTACACACACCTCCCCCCGAACCTACTCACAGTCATCGTACGCAGCTATGCACCCGCGCCGCCGAAAACCTGCTCGAGCTCCTCGAAACCTGGCGCGCTCTCTACACCCTCCGACTCGCCCCAGTCGCAATGGAGCAGATCATCTTCGGCGCCTGCACCGTCTTCATGCTCCGCGCGCTCCAAGCAACGTCTGCGACGCGCATCGCGCACGCGGCGCTCAGGAGCGCGCTCGCGCAGGTGGAGCAGTGCATCCGGCACCTGTTCGAGCTGGGGGGGACGTTCGCGAGCGCGGGGCGCACGGCGGAGTCGTTGCATGCGGTGTTGCATGACCGGCTCAGGCCGATTATCGCGCGTCGGTTGACGGAGAAGGGAATGACGATCCCGGAGGCGGGGGCGCTCCCGCCCGCGCCCGCTGTGGACGCGTCCGGGGAGGGTGGGACGGACGGCGGTTACACGCCGCCTGTGGCGGGCACGCCCGATTCCGTCTCGTCGAGTGAGCTTGCCTCGCCGATGTATGCATTCGGCACGCCCGACCCTGGCGCCGAATCCATCCTCGGGTCGTTCAGCGGTGGCTACCAGGGCACGACGCAGCCTCCGGAAGCGTCCTTCTACCCCCCTGCCTGGCATCCCCCTCCCGCCACGAGCTGGCCCGATACTAGTAGTCAAACTTTCGCAGCTTCACACGCGTTCGGTCAGACGCCGCCAAACGACGGCGCCGACCAGGACATGGCCGGGATCCTCCTCACGAACTTTGACTACTTTGGTTCGCCGGAGCTCTGGGGGCAGGACGTCGGGGTCGGCGTCTCTAATAACAACAACGCAAGTGCATCCAGATATTATCCTAGCCCCGACAGCAACAGCAACGGTAATAACAACGCAACTTTATATTCTACTCATTATTAGCTGGGCACACAAGTCTACTGCACTGTAACATCCACACACACACTATTCTGCTTGTAATAATAAATCGAATTGTAGCGATATGTAAACCGCGTGTCCTCTCACACCACAGACTACCTAACTATCATCGGAGTGCGTGCGAGGTACCGCTTTACCACCAACGCTCCTGTACCCAGATTCGCGCCCGGGCACGAACGAGGCCGAGGTGCGCCGACCGAAGAACCACACGCCGGCCATGGTAAGCACCGCCAACACGAGTGCGGCATTCATCGCAAGGAGGGCAATTAGGATTGGCTTTGAGATGGCCGCGACGGTACTACTTTTGCTTGTCGAGGCGGCAGGGTCGGGGTCAACGGCGGCGGCAGCCAGGGAGAGGGCACTACCCTCTGCCGAACGGTTAGTGGGATCAGGGCGGTGTATGCAAGTGTGGTATGTACTTACTTGAGCGCAACAGCAGGGGCCGGAGCCTTGATTTTGATTGCTGCGGGCAAGTCTGTTTTGGCCCGATGCCAAGGAACGCACCAGTCTGTAGATGTATTTTTGTGAGCGAAATCTGGATATACAATTGTCGAGAGGACTAACCGTAGCGTCATAGGTGCAACCATTCGCATTGAAAAAGTTGCAGATGATGGAGGAGCCGTCCGTAGTTTCAGAAGTTAGTCGGTTGTTGCTGGATCTACGGGGGGACACGAGTTCGAGGTTGAAGCATGAGGGCCTTCCGGCAAGAGTGGGCAAGTGCTTGGATTGCCCCCAATCCTTTGAGGATTCGGACCATTCGGATTCTGTCAGTATATTGTGAGACCTTCGAAAATCAAGTCAATGGAAGCAGGATACCAAGTACTTGCACGGAAAGGAATCGTCGGAATAAGTGCATTCAAGAACTGAGCCAAGATTAGAAGTATCCAGAATCGGGGGCCACGTTGTTATCAACGGACACTCCCCGGTCAAAGTCTCGCCGACTTGGCTCGGGCAAGGGGTTGTGCCGTGTCGGAGCGAGAAAGTCATAGATCGTCGTTATCAGGCTATAAATGAGGCCAGTTAATACCACCCAGAATGAAGACTGGACCCACACTCTCGTAGCCACAGATAGGTGAACCTTCGTACTGACCAAAGTACCGACTGCTGTCCACTAGCATCCTAATTCCAAGCATCGTTGTCGACTTTGTGTGTGGTCAGAAAGCGAAAGGAGCGTACATGCTGACTTGGAGAGTCCAGCACCAGGCGAGCACCGACCGTGTTCACGATGGGACACACAATCCCCATACATGTTGAAGGAGACGCGATATATTGGTCAAAGCGGCAGTCAAGAGGAAGAGAAGAAGCCCCAGTGGATTGAACATCTCTTGGGTGAGAGGCAGAAAGGAGAAAGCCCATCGGATGTGCACTGAATTTTAAGGTCTCGTTGTCAAATACCTGCACACCATCTTTCGTTCGCGTTGGTCAATCATGCAGGGCCGTGCAGAGGGTCAAGCCCGTCGATGGAACACATGGCCGGAATGATATGTCGAGTCGGAAGGATGCTGTTCAGCCTCCGTGCTTAAGTTTCAAGGGCTTTGCCAGTGAGTCGTCCGACAAATCGAAACTCGAGAGTGGTTTTGCGGACAAATAATCTATTTAGCCGCCAGAAGATCTCTGACCGAGGTCAAATTCAAGCCAAAAGAGCGCGAAGTGGAAGGCCAGGAGCAGGAAGCAGGCGAAAGCTGAAAAACCAAAAGTTGGAAGGCGAAAAACAACGCATCATGTTTGTCAGCACCATCAAATGATCGCGTTCTCCGAACTCTACGTCCATGTCAGTACTATCCTTCGCAAAACAGACTCCCGGTCGGGGTCTCAGCGCTGTAATCGCTCCTTTGTTTCCAGCGCGGGACTGGATGGCCCCCCCCCGCTCGCGACCACATCGCACGTGACCGCGTCAAACCCTAACCTCAGCGCACTTTTGCCATCCACTCTCATCACCACTCACTCCGACTCGACCGCACACAGCCGCCATTATCCCGCGCCTGCTCCGTTTGAAACCGTTTGGCGAATGCCCGGTATGCCGACGGGGGCTGACCAAGCCTACCGCCCAATTGACCTGCGCCGAGCCTCCTTTCTGGCAGTTCTGGTCTTCTGGAGCTCTCCTCCCCCCGTGGTCCTCCCACACAAAATCTCCTGCTTGCTTGAATCCCTGTGTACTTGCTTGACCCCTGCGGAATAATCAAAGGAGGAGGACGAACGGACACGGACGGACATTTCAAACCCTTGATCGGCCTCCTAAATATTCATTCAACGCGTACATATATCGCCCCGCCATGTT